>OX453049.1:5645320-6245320 GCA_949699805.1 Tromatobia lineatoria | reverse complement strand
CAATAAATTTGTTCATTGGCCTTACGAATTTTATCGGTTGAAGCTGTAATAATACAGTCATACGCGTGACTACGATCCGCCCATTTATAAAAGAAAGCGATTATACTCGGATCACCATCGAATTCGGGAGGTTTCGGCAATTGCCGAAGCCTTACGAAAATCGATATAGATCCTCGGAACACTTCGTAATATTAACTACTGTTCCTCGAGCCGTCGACGGTGACACATAAAATTAGCCAATTACTCCAGTTCTATTATTGTAATTTTATTAAAATCTGTGAGTGAAGTCCGGTAATGTTCTCATCTCCAAATGAATGTGACGATCTCATACGAAGACGATATTGACGTGACGGGGACTACGATGCTACTTAAATTAACTGGATAAGTATTATATATTACCTATATTTGTGTGAATTATAAGATTTGAAGTTCCTTACCCACTCGGAGAGATAATTCAAATTGATATCATGAAAACAATAAAAATTTCTACTGTTCTGTGTATAATCATATTGTATTTATTTGTTATTTATTTACGGCAATGTGTTGATTTGAAGGGGACAATAATTTTTTCAACCAAAAATTCTTGTTTGTCAAGTAAACTCTGATAAACCAGAAGGAATATTTTTACCTTTTCATTTCTACTTTGACAGATAAATCCAGCAATAAAATGTATAAAGAAAAAATCTAAAAATCTAACAAAATTATAATATTCAACTATCACAATGTTTATCTAACCAATTCTTTTCTTCCGTCTAGAGTCAGTGGATAATGAGAGTCACCATGATTATTGCAGATACGTGTGAATTATCGTAAAAAGAAGCTATATCAAATGTATTTAATAATGAAAAAGCGATTTAGAATAACGTTTTACTTTTCTGACTTATTCACGTTTAAAAGTAGTTTTTCTAAACATTTAAAGTTGTGGAATTTTGATCACTTGTCTGATTTTTGCCAACTTTGTACCGTGGTACAAATGTACCGTGCCACGAATAGTAATCTATGGATTTTTGTCAGGCACAAAACACACACATACATATGGACATTCCTTCGGAACCACTTTTGCCAAATAGTTTCGTGATAACAAAGCTTTCTTCATAAGGAAAAGAAACCTAGACAATTTTACAGTCTTGACTACAAAGTAGTACTAGAATCTGGCCAATCATGTAAGACCTGTAAAGTCGTCAGAGAACATATTCCTTTATTTGACACAGAATGCCTCATGTATGAGATAAGTGAAGAGGTAGGGTTTGTACAGAGATGGAGAGGAGCGAGAAAGGAAGTGGCTCAACTAAAGGTCGACGTAGCCCTTCGACTCTATAAAGTGCTACGTGGTAGGAAAAGCTTTTCAGTCTGTGTAGAAGGCTCCAACGATAGGGTAGACAAAGGGGCGAGACGTATCGACAAGACGTGCTAGATAGCATGTTAGGTATACCTACCATACGTAAAAGACTGTACAAGATTCCGTGAGGAAGCTACCGCGAGTGGTAAAACTGATGCTCGTGTAGAAAGCAGTAACGGCTAGACTTAACCAACGACCTGTCCATTTAAGCTATTACTACTCGTTCTGTTTTCCTTTGACAGTCGGGATATCTCTCCTTCCAGTTGACTGAAGAAATCTTTCTCCCGTCGTCAGTAAGATTGTTTTGCTGACTCTATATGATATAATTCGTTGTCTACAAACCTACTTTTTTTTCTTTTTGCTTCCTCATAGAGGAAGCTTCGCTTGCATAAGAAATGAAAAATATCAGTTTTTTTGTCAGAACACTTAGAATTGTCTGAAACATCGAGAAAAGTAGTTTAGACAAATTGTCCAGATGTATGTATGTGTGATGAAAGGCTAAAAATTTATATAACTGTAACTCGCAAACTATCCGAACGTATCAGCTCAAATTCAAACTATATCTACGGTTCTGGCTAATCTCTAGTTGGTATGAATTTGATGACAATCGCTCAACACTTATTATTATCATCAGAATCTGTAAATTCGAAAAAAGCACGTAAGCGCTCTAGCTTAGACAAATTTTTCGCTTTTGGGCTGAAACTTTGTATTAGAATAACAAAACGTGATGCAACCTTCGATATTGAATTTGGGCCAAATCGGTAAAACGGTTCAATTTTTATGAGATTTGGAATTTTCGAAAAAATTTCGTTCTGCTGTGATGCAGGCATGATTCTTTTAAATGGGCTGAAATTTCACACACAGATGAAGTTATATTCGGTCGTGTTATGTATCAAATTTGGTCATGTTTAGTAAAGCGGTTTTAATTTAACGTCATTTTGGATTTTTCGAAAAATTGTCGTTTTCGACAATGTATTACCAATTTTTACTTCTTGATGACCTGAATATCTCAAAATGCAAGACTTACCAATTTATTTCAAATAAAGATACACAGTAGAACTCTGCACATTGCTTCGTCGATAATTTTCATTTTTCGCAAAGCTTCCTCTTTGGGGAAGCCAAAAATAAAATAAACAAACTTCCTTTTCCACTCCCTTATACAAAGCATTAACGCAATCAACAAATACAATATTGATATATTATAGGTAAGTAAACAATACTCGTCAGCAACACAATACGTACTATAATTTTCAGATACCAGTATCCTCAAATTCTCATAGTATTTCTACATTCACAATGAAAGTATATTAATATGGAATTAATGTAGCCAATTTTTTGATCTCATATCGACTTGTATAATAATGTTACCTGTATTTTCAACAGTGTAATAGCACATCATGCTGAGTAAAACATAGCAAACATTTTGTTATCCATCCCTCCATCTCCACTTTTAGACGAACTCTATTCTTGTTTTTCTACTGAAAACTTGGCGTCATCTCAAAAATCGGCTAGGTAGGAAAGGCGCGTAGTTCGGTCCTAGCGGGTCCCACAGGACGTCTAATATTTCACTCGTTCCGGGCGCAGTTTTCTTCGGCATGGACGCGCTGAGAGTAATATACGAGAGACCTTAATGTTACCTCCACCCCAGTTATACGTATATAACGAGAGAGAGCGCAGGGAAAGCAAGTGAGAAGCTGTCGTAGGTAACGTGAAAAACACAAAGATTATCTTCAACGCGAAAGAGGGTTCATGAGAAGGAAAAATGGCTCCAACTACCAATGGATCTTCACATACATATAATGTAATGTTTAGCGTCAAGATCTCCAGTTCAAACGAAGGGAACACACACATTATAAACGACTGTTCTCGATATTGTGAAACAAATCTTGAGAAACCGAGGAAATCTTGAATTTGGTTTTCAAGCAATCATTCTCTATATGGAAGCCAACGGCTGCAAGGAGATTCTTGCAACCCGCTTCCTGACTATTTTGCAGCATTAATAAAGTCTATATTGAAAAGTATATTGAATACTTTTAAATTCAGAAAATAAAATTGAATGTGACGGTTTTTACATTTTTGCTTTGCCGCAGAGAAAGCTTTATTGTTATGAAATGTGTTCTTGTGTTTTAATTTTCATAGAGAAAACTTGGAATAGCCCAAAATATCAAGAGAACTGATTTCCAAAACATCCCTATTATGTGCGTAAGTGTGCGTGTGTTTATATATACAACTTTAAGAAGATATGCGTTATTACCAGGGCCGCTATCGCTAAATAAATAAGATAAGCGAAAGCCAATTTCACGTAGCTAAATTGGTTTATAATATTTTACTTGTTTATTTAGGTCTGGGCAAGAAAGAATCTTGCACATGCTCAATGCTCTTCTCTTCCTTTAATTATCTTGAGGTAATCGGTCCATTTTTGCCTATAATCCGTCGAGAAATTAATTTTCAAGGTGGATTTGGTTTTGGAATCGGAAGACCTTCCGATTCAAAAAATAAAGACGTCAAAGGTAGATTTTTCTCTAGAACGAAGCTTGCCTCATAAATGAATAAAATGTGAGACTCACGTTTCGAAGTCATTGAAAATATATCTCGTCTCGATAATATTATTCAGGCCACGGTTAAAAAAAAAGTGATGAGAAAACAAAAATAGGAATCAAAAGTTGAATAAATAGGCCAGAGAAAGCGATTTTGAACGCTTAAAGCAATTAACGCTATCCGACGGTGGTTGAAAAAGTGTTTTTTTCACTGCTTTTGCAATAAGTATAGAGGAACGGTGAGGACGAGGTTGCATTGCAGCCGCGAAAAATGCGAGCGTGCACCTTCTGAAGTGGTCACTTCAACGCTTTTCGCACCCATAAATTTCTCGGTTTTTACATGCTTCGCTGAAGCAGCCGGGACAGAGAGAGACAGAGAGCTTGAAGCGGAAAACTTCAAGAGAGAGCGAGGAAGAGAGTCGGAGAACCGGGCGACGCGAGAAAAGAGAAGTACGCCGACGGAAGCGAGCACACGCTTGAAAAAGCACATCGAGCGCTAGGCGAAGCTCGTTGAGGATCATCTAGACGACGTGATGCGCGCTCCTGCGGTGCACACTCAAGGATTTTGTTCTGAGAGAGACAACCCGACGTTATGCTTCGCTTCATCGTGGCTCTTGGGATGGCGGGTGTTGGTTGTGTTGATGTTTTACCGGTGTTTCTGCATCTGCTGCACCGTGATAAAGCTCAGGTGGTAGATCGTATAAAAAATGTAAATATTATACGTGCTCCGATAGAAGCTCGATTACTGTACCATTTTTTTCGTTCCACGTCGTGAAAGTGTTGCATTCAAATAAAATAGCGTAGTAGGGTTTCAACATATTTCGTAACAATTAACTATTGGGTCATGAATTTCCCGACCTTAAGGACGAACCAATTGATTGTCTTTTATTTTTGTACCATTGGATGTAAAAATTGATTACCATCGAGAATATTTCAGTGTTTGCTTAAGTTGTGAACGAATCGATATTAATTTTCGTCAACATAATTCATAATCAAAAAATATACATGTTAAATAATAGAGAAGTACAAATTCTGAAATCGATTGGACCATTACACAGATCGTCGCAAAGAGTCATAAATACTATAAGAAAGGATTTAAGTGTCTAACAGTATCATGTGAATGCTTCCGAGAACCTGAGTGTTTTTCAATATTCGTCAGTATTTTTAAGTCTTCGCGAGTATCTATAAGTATTTGTGAGTGCTTATGAGTGTTCATGAGCGATTGAGTGTCCGTGAATATATCTCTGAAGATCTGTATAGCTAATATAAGAACTTAGAACAATCGGAGAATATATGAACTTGAATAACATGGGCTATTGTTGCGACTCATATCTGCGATTATTAGTATGAGACTGTGAAAAAAAAAAACGAAGTTGAAAAAGTTGTTGTCTCATGAAATCAAATTTAAAATTTAGTTGCTACGACCACACGTGTCGCGGTCGCTATAATAACATGATCATTTCAGAATATTCCGCCATATTCCCTCTTCAGAAAATCAGTGGGTAAAATATCTCGCATTTTCGATAGAAGTATTGTTGTCGGTTTATTCGTTCTCCGATTGGCTGTCGGGTTGCCTAGGTGCTAACTAACGCGCAGTTTCAGTCGTGTTATTGTATTTTGACAGTTCTCGGGAAGTGTCAAAAGGTGTTGGGTACGGGCGCGAAGCGCCCGGTTGCTGCTAGTGATATAAAAATCGCATGTGTTCGAATCCACTTCAAATTTAACTTAGATTTTGCTTCCTCATAGAGGAAGCTTTGTTCGCGTGGAAAAATTGTTTTTTCGCTTTTTCATGTCAGGATACTTAAAACGGAGTAAGACATCGAGAAAAATGGTTTTTACGAAATGCGCGCGTGCGCCTGTGTGTGTGTGCGCGCGCGTGCATGTGTGCGTGCGTGCGTGCGTGCGTGCGTGCGTGCGTGCGTGCGTGCGTGCGTGCGTGCCTGCGTGTGTCTCCTCGTGTACGCACAGAAACTGTCGTAATTTTCTACGGATTTTTTAATAATTTGGCACTGAAGTAGGTTATCATATAACAAAGTTTAGGATTGTTTTTTACGCGAATCGGTTGAAATTCTTTTTTCTTGCAGCATTTTTAAAATTTTGAAAAAATCGCTTTCACACTATAACTTACGCAATTGAAGAGGCACTGGGCTAGAATTTTGTATATAAATGGATTACCCGCTTAAAACATTATGTGTTCCAAATTTCGCGAGAATCTGTCGAACTGTTCTGATTTTATTAAAATTTTAATTCTTTCAAAAATGTCTGCAAATGCATTGCATCCACTATAACTCATGTAAATTCTGAGATATCCGGCTGCAATTACCGATATGATTTCACGATTATTGATTTCCAATTAAGATTTTGGTCTAGCGAACTGTTGAAATGTCATAAAATTTCAATTTTGGTGAAGAAAAAGAACAATAAAGCTTTCACGAAAAAAAAAATTTCGAAATTTTCTACAAATTTATTTTTTATTTTCTTCACACCTAGAGGACTATTAAAAAAGATATTTAGTACAAATTTGACACCAATCGGTCGAGCGGTTCAAATTTTATGGTATTTTTAATTATTCAAAGAATCTCGTTCGAGCGCTTGCTCATGCAAATTACTAGGTATCGAGTTCCAATTTAGTTTACATATGAAATATCATTAACCAATTTTTGAGCAACAATTTTACACAAATCCGTCGAGCGGGAAAAATTTTACGTCATTTTTATAAAAATGTTTTCCGAGTATTACCAAGCCTGCAAAGTAGAACCTTGCAAATTGCTTCCTCATTATTTTTCGCTTTCTACAAAGCTTCCTCTATGGGGAAGCCGAAATTGATCAACATACTTCCTCATAGAGGTAGCTTTGTAGAAAGCGAAAAATAATGAGGAATCAATTTGCAAGGTTCTACTTTGCAGACTTTTTTCTATGATATCGAACATGGACTTTTTAATGGAACACCTCTGCATTCAATCGTCTACAATTACCAACAAAAGGTGGTATGTTTTGAAAAAAAGTCATATAATTCTCAAGATTTTAAATGAAAAATGTTGTAAAAACAACAATATAATGCGAATAACATATTTTTAAAACCCTGTCAAGCCCCCTGACATTATAATAAGCTCTGATATTAAAATAATACAGCTTTTTCTTCTCGTGTTAATGGTCCAGCTTTCATGTGAAAGGATACGTGTGCAAGCATTATTATAGTGCTATCCTCATTGAGGCAGAAGGGACACGACCAGTCTCGAGATGACTCTCGCGTACTTCGACTCGATCACAAACTTGTTATTATCGGAGATAAAATGCAGCTAAGACATAAGAGTGTAGTACACACCTAGCTCCTTAACTGGTTTATATGTATTCTTCTTTAAGCTCCCAGGAGAGTGAGCCAACTCGAGAGTTAATTCGCTCGTAATAGCGAGACGTCTCGAACAAGAACCCTCTCGTGGCGCGTTAACCCGGTAGCTCCGGCGCCCGCTCCTTCCACTGCGCCTTGTGAACGCGAATCACTAAGGTATAACTATAGACATACGTATAAGTACATGGAACAAGCGTGGAGCACGATGGTTCGACGAAAAACTTTTTGACGCTGCCTATTCTCATGCGTTCTCGTATATCCTCCTCCTGTGTCTCATGTAATACAATATACTTATCAATACGTAGTTGACAAATCCAAGAAGGCCTCGAATTTCCTTGGTTGACTCACATATCCAGTCATATCAGAGCTTTTCCCAACACTGTCAATGCTGATGTCTTTCTACAGAGTTCATGTCTACACGGACAAGCATAGCCATAGTTTTCTAGAGAATATTAAATGGAAAATATCGATATAGAATACGAAAATAATTAGATAGACTTTACTGCAAATAAAAAAGTTGGATTGCACAACTTGGCGAGTTTACTAATAAATGTTAATTTCAGCGCATAATTTTATTCAGCGAAATTTGAGTAGTGGAGTCAACGGTGAAGTGACGAATACTACACGAAAAGAAATATTTGGTTGTGACAACTACGTTTGTAATTTGCTGTTTACAATCTCTTAAAAATTAATTGCCTCAACCATATCGAATAGTGCCTCAACTATTTACGATTAGTCCTCGCAAGATTAGTAAGGTTAACAATCTATCAAAACTATCATTTGAGTTGTAAGGGAAATAGAATAATCGATTGGTTTTGTCAACTCATTTTTTTGGTTATGGTAACTAATCTTTTCTTGCCGTGTAATTTTGAGCCCATGCAACTATTGCCGTAGTTATGGACACGATTTTGTAGTTACATTAAGCATATGATAGTTGTGGCGACTACAGGAAAATTGGTCGTATGAACGAAAAATATGGAGTTGTAACTTTATGGTTACTAACACCATAAATTCCGTTCAGTTTTGCTTTATGAAAATACAATACATGCTGCAGATGTATATTTTTTAATGTATTTTACAACTTTTTGTAAGTTTTGATATTATAGTGCTCAATTTTTTAGCTTACTGGTTTTATTTTTTGAAGTATCTCTAAGATTAATGTACTTGTCTAAAGTTTTTTTACACGTACTTTTTTTTTTTGGGATTCATATTTAGGCAGGAAATTGAAGGCAGATTTTTGTAGCTCATATACAGTAAGATTTTTTTTTAATTTTATACTTCTGACTACATAATTTTTTTCCTCGGTTTCACGGGAATAGTTACCACATTCGTCGCACTTCCAGCCAAAAAATGTCGCCTCGATCTTTGTTTTTTTAGTATAAGCTTTTGGTCTTTACTATCATTCTCAAGTCATATATTTCAAAATCCTTGTTTTTTATATTCTTACAGTGACCTGTGAAAGAAAAAAAATCATCTAACATTTATAATTTCAGAAATTAAACATTCGATATATGGTCAAAAATATTTAAGAATGTCCCTAAATGGTATTTTTTCAAGATATCGATTATTGACTTTTACTTTCATTGTTAATTTGGATATTTCATTACAATAACTTGACGTTTAAAACCATTTTACTGTGAAAAAAGGTAATTTTTTTGCCGCTTTTCACTGTTCAACTAAAAGCCTTACAAACAACCTTACCGAAGACGATCTTGACTTCCGGTTCCGACCACTAATTTTTATCATGGAGCCTCTTTAAAAAATCTAACCGATAAAGAGAAGTAATAAAACAAACGTAATTTTTTACCGGCCATACAAGAGGCCGTTTCAAATTTACCTTTATTATAATGTTGGATTGGAATTCTAAGAGTGATGGCGTTTCCTGTTCCTCTCTTACTCACCGATTGTGATATATGAATGACATCAAATTTTCAAGACGCAGAGCTCTTTTACTGCAAGAACTTTGCGGTACTATTTTTGGCCATATACATATTCCTGTTCGACGGGAACTTGTGGCTAAAACTTGTAGAGTTCTGAGAGCAAGAATTTCTCTGAGGAGGTGAATTAGACTCGGCATAATGCAAAGAGATTTTCCGTGGTATGAAGAAGACGTCTTGGCTTGATGACCTGGAAAAACGTGCTTCGACTTGCGGGTATAACTTCACAACTGTGATCATCGCGTTCACAAGAGAAACCCGAGCGCGTTTGATGGCACACTATATTTGACAGATCGTGGCACTATCCGGGCCGTCTTAGCCACGGGCGAATGAGACGTTCGACGATAAAAAACCAGAAAGCTCGTCGGCGCTCTCATAGCACGCTCAATTTATGGACTTCCGGAAACCGGAGACAAATTTTATGAAGCCCTTTAAAGAGATAAATGTAACAGATTTAGAAACATATTTTTCCCGATCAATCTAATCTGCGTAACAAACTCAGTACTTAATTAACTGCTTTTCCTGACGAATGATAACAACAGATTTTTCACCATACCTGCGCGGAAAGTTCGAATTCCCGTCCTAGGGCTTTTACGTAATTTGAACATTCCGCTGCAGATATGGTGAAAAATACTATACGCCACTCGGGAGTGAAAGTAGACTATCCCCGACCGCGTGTTTACCACCTTAATCTTAATCTTGCTTACTTAATTTATTTAGCATTTAGATAGTTTGCATTTGAATACTGATATACATATTTTTGATAAGCATACTAATATAGGGTTTTTGCATACAAATACTGATATAGTATAGTACGACCCTAGGCCAGAAAGTTGGATTTCCTGGCGTATGTTCCTTGGCTTCGGCTCCGCCACTATATCACATACGCTAGGGGATCCAACAATTCTGGCCGTGGGTCGTATACTATTTTTCTTGATCCCTGACTGAAAGTACCGGAGGGAGGGGGACGACTTTTGCTAATCCGAGGTGAAGTCAAGTTCCTTGCTGGTCGTGGCGGACATTAAAAAGACATACACAATAACATACAATAGGAACATGTCTGATAATAGAATAACACTGAAAAAAAATAATTCTTCTTCTATTTTATGTTTATTTCACACTTTATTTTCCTAAGATTTTCAGATACAACAAAAAAATGTATCATGTTATTGAAAATTGTAGCATATATTATCAGTATCTTGAATGTCACCTAATTAGTAATAGTGTATTATCATTAGTATCATTGTTAATATAAAATGCATCTTATACGTATAAACTTTCATTATTTCTCTTTAGGCGTTATCTTCCTTGTTGCAATTGCACAGTTATTAAAAGTACAGTTTAAAAACTTTAGATTTTTATTTAGTGTTGCATTCACGTTATCGTGGTTTTGAGTCTCCAACTCATGACTGATTTTGTATTTTTTACTTAGAGGTGAAGGTCAGTTTAATTCCTGGTTTATCGAAAAATAATTCTTTTCCATTATTCTAATCGTTTTGATTAGTAACAGGTACAAAAATGGGTTTTTTTTTTCGCTGTTGTAAATCCACTTGTTATAACTTAAGCTTGAATAACATGAATTATAAATGAAGACTGGGATATAAAATATGTATATACAATTGAGGAAATTTCAATTATTGTATGAATATATTTATATTCATTTTGCAGATTTTGATCAACGTCATCAATTGTGACGTCGGCCTCGAAATCTTCCCACTTCGAATTAAATTCAGAATCATTATCCGCACGATCGATGTTCGTTTGCGCACTGGTTGGTGGTTCTGATTCAATATTAATAATATTTGTACCTCGTTGGTTCACAATTTTAGGTTGTTTTGCTTGAATACCCTCTGTTGCTTTTTGAACAGCACCATTGTAAATCATTTATTCATATGCATGGAATTTTCTATGTACCCCTGGGCTATTATCATCTCCCCAGCTGTTTGATCATTTGCATATTTGCCCCGGAATCAGACAGTAGAGTAGCTGACGTTCTTCGGAAACAGTGCCTCTTATATTTATTTGAGTTTGGCAACTTCAGTAAAGAGGCGATTTGTTCTGTAAACCTCCCAACTTTACACGAAGTCATCTCTCCACAAAAACTGTACACCAACCATTGTTTCGAGTAGAGTTTTTGTGTAGAGATCAATTCGTGCAGAGTTGGGAGATGTACAGTCGGTCCCCACTGCTTGTCGACCACATGTGCCTTTGGTATATTTGATAAACAATCTGTCACTGAATTCATCATTAATAGATACTTTTTCCCTATGTCGTAGAACAGATTTCCAATGTGAATTGTGCAGCGTAGTCATTCTTGTTGTGACTTATTGATACTAAGGACTTATCATTTAAATCTTTCACATCTCCCATATCGAATTTGTAATTTCACCACATCTCAGGCAACCACAGATTTCAAAAATCCGAATGGCCTGTAAATATTTTTTTTAAATAATAATTAAACAGTAGTAACAACATAAAGTATTCAAGAAGCAAGTACGTGAATAAATATTACCTTCATGCCTGGAAATGAATCATTTGGAGCTGCTTCCATGAATTTTATTATTTGGTCCCACCGTAGAACAAAAGCTTTTCTTGGTATATAACCTTTACTATTTGTTTTAATCAAACTCTTCGAATTAAAAAACTATTAATATTAACATTTTTCTTTATACTTAAATTTTTTTTAAACATACTTCACATGCTCTATGATGTTGGTGGCTTAAGTTTAACTTGGAGTCCTTAAAAATAGGACATCGAATACTAAGATTAGATTCACTGGTTTGGTCTGAAAGCCACGACAAGTAAAACATTATACTTTTGACTTCACACCTTTTGTGTCCACTCTACGTCTTTACTAAATTTCAGAATTATATTTTTTTTATGTACTTAATAAGGTTCAAGTATAACATTTTTTAACGATACGTTATCACATTAAAAATGAAATTTCTTATGAGTCTTTTCAGGTGATTTGGTCCGCTTAATTCAAAAGTCCCAATCCTTTATTGAGCGGTTCAATCTATACTTTATTATTCAATAGAACATTCTGCATAAAACTTTACGACAGAATGAACAATTAAAATTATTTAGCGTTAACTCCTTCTATTAAACTATCAAAGGAAAATTATCGTTGTATCGAATGTTGTTATTCCGAAAAGTTTTTTTTTTTAGGCAAAATATTAACCGCACTTGAGTGCCGAGTTTCCTTTTACCCTGGAGTTATTTTTTCTTGCCAAGGAAATCAAGCGCATCTTTATTCGAGCGTCAGGTCATAACTCGCCACCCGCATGCGCAGCATCCGTTGTCAGATCTCTGGTGCCTCGCGGGCACGCGGTTCTTTTCGCTTTCGAGATAGCTGACTCGTGGACCGGATGAATGAAATGATGAGTCTCCGATATCTGAGAGCCATGGGGAGTTCAGGTCTTTTTCTCCTCACGAGTATTTTCAGAAACTTCTTGTACTGCAAACGCTTAAAATTCCGTCCACATGGCCTTGCTCCTCGACAGACAGTATCCTTCCATCCCTGCCCTAAAGTCAAATCACCAGAGATGCACCAAAGCGTCTCAGAAGCGTTCATATATCGTAAGGAAAAAAAAAATCTTTATAAGCATT
The DNA here is from genome assembly GCA_949699805.1 of Tromatobia lineatoria. Classification (NCBI taxonomy): domain Eukaryota; kingdom Metazoa; phylum Arthropoda; class Insecta; order Hymenoptera; family Ichneumonidae; genus Tromatobia; species Tromatobia lineatoria. The sequence goes on along the minus strand of OX453049.1, from coordinate 6,232,549 downwards.
TCCAGCTTTTAAACATATACTCAGTACTTTGGGCTTTTATAATTTACAGTGGTGTGCGGGTATCACTTTTTTCGATTCACGTTAAGTCGAGTACTGAATACTTAAATACACTGAAAAAAAATTCAGTTGATTCAACCAAATGCATTACGTTGATTAGTGATTTCGTCAAGTCAACAAACATTGGTTTGCATGAAAGAAATTTTAGTTGAATCAGCAATATAAAAAATGTTGCCGCTTAGACTCAGGTTAATTATCGCGCTTAATTGAAACAATGGATTTGAATTTAGTTGACTTAAATAAAGGTTGGTAAATTTGAAGATATGCCCATTTCACTTGAATCCAACGGACTGTTTATTTGATTTGACAAAACATTTTGTTGGAGTGAATCTGAAAATACGTTCGGATATGTTTGTGATTTGATTTAATCACGTGATATTTCTCATGAAATATCTGATGTAATCGAACTTAATAATTTCGACCATAAATGTGTATATTGGTCTGGATGAAATAAATCCTAAGTGAAAGTAACCGAAAACGTTATTGGTAAAACCCCATGTCTCCACAGAATATTTAGTTATTTCAAAACCCTCTGCATTTTAGAAAAAAATATATCGAATTATATTAATCTATTATTTTGGAAGAACTGTTAAGCGTGACTTTACTGTAGATAATTACACACGTGCCGGCCTCTTTCGGCGAATTCATTTGAGTGTAAAAATGTCAATTTAAGGTAGTTCCACGATGAAAGACCGAAATCAAAACAATGACTATTCTTATTTATAAAATCATAAACATTTGTATATGAAACAATATAGCCCATTGTGAACCTTTGCGGTGACATAAAAAGACTGTACGGAGTTATTTTTTATGTCAAATAATTAAATTTTCTTGTAAAATACATCACATGGAGCTTTGCTATAGTGCGTCTTTTGACTGATTTTTCAGGTTATGCCAACTGATGGATGCTTGATTTACGAAATTATTTACATGTAACTTTCGCATTGTAATGATAATATAGTGTAATATAGTAACTTATTATTGATATTTTTAATGGTGAACGTCTATCGCACGTCGCAAAATCCAAGTAGTTTTTCAAAATAAAGATGTTCCTGATTCGCGAAATCACGGCAGCGACTTGGCAACGCCGCCGAGTGATACTGTTGGCACGACCTGTCAGTCAGAGCGCCGCTCTCAAATTCTACGATGGCTCAACCTCGAATCGATGGAAAAATTTTCTCAGCTGGAAAAGTTAATTGTCGACAAAGAGCCTTCGAAAATTTAGAAAAGGCCAAAGCGAAAAGAGAGAACACGAGAGTGGAAGCTGCGAACGAATTTGCAGGTCGAAAATGCGAGGTGCATGGATACCGATTAGTAAACATAACCGCGACTTCCGAAAGGATGAAATGCGATTTGTGTGACGCGATTCTCTCTTTTAACTTCGTGGAATCTGGGAAGAGACAGTGCTTGGTATCAATATTTTCAATTAGGAGCCACAACTGCTCAAGTGTAAAAATAGTTTGCACATCTAGTCCTATACAATTTTCCCGTGCAGATATTTCGTATTTGAATTGTCGCGCGCATTTACTATCACTCGCCACGAGCTCGAAGTGCGGCGGTGTTGCCACGTCTCTACTGACGATTCGTGAGGGCACGCGAAAGTTGATTTTTTATTACTATTTTGTTAAAAACTATTCGGTAAATCGGGTTCATTTTTAACCGTAGGCTTCGTCATATTATCCTCTTTCCATTGGCGTATTTATTATGGTCAAATTTTATAATAGTTTACGAGAAAATTCGAGTTATTTATACGACCGCCCCGTTTTTCCTATAAGACCAATGTTAAAAGTACTTACATTTGAAATTAAATATCTTGAGAACAAGACGGTCTATCGCTTTTTCCCGGGGCTCTTTTTATTCAACAATGTTTAATCTTTCGGGATGAAAAATTAAAATAAACACTTTCTGCAAAAGTTGTTCAAAACAAGGGCTGGCGGTCGGTATAGACGCTCCTGACTTCCCAGCGCCCGAATATCGCCCGTATCTAAATGGCTCTGTGTTGAGATGGGAGGTGTCGACCTCGGAGAGTATACAGATGGGTCGTGTAGGAGTTTGCCGTGGCGAATTTATGTCGTGACGACCTTTGCAATTTCGAACTACGCGGAGTACGACTTTTTCGTGGCAAAGTATTTCTATGCGAAGGTTTGTAATGCACGAATATCACCGTGTCATGTTCCGACGTGAGTATTGCTACTATGGATTATTTATGTTTGTTGAGTTCATTATTGGTGACATTTCTACATAACTACGTTAGTCGTGTACAATTTCCTCTTATGTTATTCTTGTGATATTTACAATTGCATCGTGTAGATTAAGCGGGAGGAATGAAAATATGTATCGAACCGGGCGTGACAAATGAATGTGTGTAGAAAGGGTTTCCGTAGAACTGACGCACTGCCATAATATCGGGTAGTCGAATAATTTCGGGTTCTCGAGTAGATTCGTAAACTTTTCTCCAGTATCTGTCGAGTTTTAAAAATTCGTTTTTAATAGTTGTTATCATTGAGTAATGGGAAATTGGTTGAGTAACGCAACAAACTCACGTGAGAAAAATCACTATCACTACGACTAGGGACACTATTACACGATTTGGATACCGACACCGCGAATAATCAAGAAAACGTTGTTTAGCGCCGCACCCATCAAAATGTGATCAAAGGACCGTTGAAGCTATAGAGGTCGCGGCGTCTCTATCGTTCGTTTATGCACAGTGACGCGTCGGCCGCGATACTAAGCGGGTTTGAGCACGAGCATGAGTGACAAGGGCTTCGATTCCCGGAACTGGAAAGTGCTCAGAACCTGACAACACTATGCAATTCATATTCACAAACATTCAATTGAGTTGAAAATCAATCTGCGTACGACAATCTTTTTGCAAATGTAGTAGAGTTCCTTCATATCTCATTTATAAAATATGAAATGCGAATTTATAAATCATCTGTACGTTCTGAGAAATCAGTAAATAGTAGAAAGGAGATCAGAGGACGGCGGTGAAAAATTGACGCAGTTGTTCTACAGTTTTGCAGCCATTATATTCTGGCACATATCAACATTATTTCAAGCATCTCTTATTCCATCGGTCTAATCCATCGGATATTGTCGAGTATCCGATTGTACATCGGACCACCGATAATATCGAGCACTCGATTATAAAGCAAAAGTAAAAACCAGATTCCTATTGCTATCTAAATGCATAATAATCCCGAGTTAAAATTTAGACCCTTGTCAAAACCTAAATGTAGTGTATAAGCAGGGTACACGAATGTTCCTCCATTCCTTTGACACTGCTTAAAACCTCCGAAAATGGTCGATATTACCCAATTAGAATAAACCAAGACTGCTGTGGAGTGAAACTATTATGTTTGAACCTCCAATTAGGTTGTAAAGAGTGAGATGAGATTTTTCGACCCTTGCATAAACCTCCAAAAGTGGCATATTTTACCCATTTGGATTTAACGAAGAGTGCTCGGAGGGCCTAAATTTTAACTCGGGAAGTCTTGCGCAATCAGTATCTCTCTAATATGATGAGTATTTTTATTTTAAATTCCTAATTCTATTTACTGCTTCCCAGCGCAAACCCTCACAGGTTTTATGACCTTTCTCACCTTTTCCATCACGCTCTACCCGCACTTTGCTATACTGACCGAACTTCCCATGTGGCCGCAGCCGACTTAACTACACTGTATTTTATTGTCTATGGGTATGGGCGAACTGCGGAAATTCCGTACCGATAGAAACAGCCCCAAAATTTTTCAATCTCTCGATGTATACACGAAAGTAACTTACTTAAAGGCTGACACCAAAGTCTCGAAAGAACTGACCTTCCGCTCATTAGTCGATGCGCCAATCCAGTGTTAATAGCGAAACGGTCGCCTCTATGCGGGTTATGCCATAAATGTCAGAGTCTACATGCCATTGAATAATAATCGTATGCCTCACTTTAACAGCTTCAATTATATCTTCAAAAATAATCGAGCATCCTCAAATATTGTCGCAATCAGATAAAAACTTGTACTTGCTGCAAATTACGAAAATGCTAATCAAAAAGTTTAACTTTTGATTAGCATTTGTGTCAGTGTTTATGCGCCATTAAAAAATAATCATATGCATCATCTTGACTGCCTCAATAATATTATAAAATAATTGCAATCAAATAGAGACGATTATTTGTAAGTAGTTTATATCTTGAGTTTAGATTTGACTTCATTTTTACGATGATTATGTTTGGAAACACCATATAGCCGGATATCGTGCACTTTGACCTTGGTTCAATTAGACAATAGACCCATGACGGCACTTTTTTTTTCTAATCCACTAACTTCTGAATAATTTGCGGATCCGTAGTACTTTTTAATTTTTTCTCTATCTTTGATCTAAGTACGTTAATTCTCAACTTACACATTAATTTTGCTATTTCTCCCATATAAGCACCGTATAAAAAAATCGATTTTCAAGTTCCAATTATTCATTCAAATAGTCTGTAAGGGCCTGCAAGATTTTCTACTAGTGAAAATGAATAGCTAAACTACGGTATTCCAAAAGTTTATGCATATGAGTTTACATTGCCTGCGCGATATAACTACTTTAATTTAGGTGACCGACAAAATTGTAGACTAACTACATAACTATCAGTGTCGCAGTGCACTCTACTTATTACTTAGTTGACCGCTTAAGGTAGTTAGTAGTAAGGAGTCGCGAAGGCAATCCCAAATTATATGCATAAACTTTTGAAATATCGTAGGTTAGCTTCTCATATGATTATTGTCTCATGGCATATAAGCGCTGACATTTATGACTCCAGCGTACCGGCAAAAGTCAAATCAAAAACAAAACTTCTGAATCAGCATTTTCGTAATTTGCAGCAAGTCAAAGTCAAAGTCGACGTTATTGACGATACTTATAAGCATACGAGATAACCATACAAATATATATAAAGAGACGCGGTAAAGTCGCGCCGCCAAGTTTATAAAGAAAATATGTCTTGTATAAGAATACTGGATGGATAGTTTGTATAAAAACACTGATATCAATATTTTCTGTAAACCACCATTATTGGTCAATATTATAAATATGATGATTTAGCAGTTAAAGCGCTTAGAATATGATTCACATTTTTATTATTTTTGTAAATCCTATTTTTCAATAATAATTATCTTTTTAATACAAAAACTCATCCCTTACACATGTACTTAACATAATTGTCTGCAAACGTGTGACGAATGGATTTTAAGAAGGACTGAATGAGCTCAACTTCCTGTTCAGCACTAGAAAGTTAAAAGCTGTTCGAATAAACGAACACACATGGCAGTACATTGCAAACCATGATCCAGCGTAAGATCTTCGGGTCCTTACGGGCTGAAGTTGAGGCGCGTGCGCGACATACCGTGTCTTTACATTCCGTAGAAGCAGAAGTGGTAAGCAAGGCAGAGTGAACGGAGGAAGTTCTTCCACCATCTCTGTTTCTGTCCGTCCTCAACCGACGTTTTTCTCGGATTCCCGGCAGCACTCGTCTATAGCCAGAGCATTTGGAATCTCATCAATCGGAAAAGAGATATAGCAGCTTGACCGCACTGGGCTGATCCAATTTGATACTTTTCCGCAAGAAAATTGATGAAATAAGTACAAATAACAGAAGTATAGCTACAAAATATGAGAAAAAAGCATAATGGCAATATTTGCCGCCGTTGATGGAAAATATTTTCTCTTGTTCAATACCTGTTTTTTATGTCGGTTCTATTTATCTTTGAATTCACGGGCGTGGATGAACAGAACTGCAAACAGATTGATAAAACCGTTTTGCTATAGTAAAAAATATTAATAACTTTGCAGAAAAGCCGCTTTATTTTTGATGATACTATCGTTCATAATGTTCTTCGTAATGTCATAATTTCATTAGAAAATTGTTGTCAATTGTCAACGTCACCGAAATTATAGCTTTCAAAATTCGATGATTCATCATTTTTTAAATACATAAATACAATTCATTTCTCTCCACTAGTAGAACATATATGTTTATGTAGGGGAGAGTGGGGTATAATGGGCCCTAGGCAACAGTGAGCAACGGCATCTATCGGAGACCACAGACCGCTAAAAATTCTATTTTTTTTTAAATATAAAACTGTGAGTTCAATTCGCTGTTACTCGTCCAAGTTAATTTCAAGTTACCTTATCCCTGAACACACAAAAATTGCAAGTACATTTTGGCTGCTTGGAAAAAAAAACTTTTACCCTTCACAAAAGTTTTATATCTAAGCTAAGTTTTGTTGATTGCTGATTCCGCTCGACTTACATGATTCTTTACATATTTCTGTATCGCTGTGTGCCCATTTTACATTAGTTTTACATAGTAATTCATGATTTTTTAATAATAAATGTTTGCGAGTGTTAGTGGGGAACAATGAGCTAACCTTGTAGATTTGGTCTGGATAATTCCGACACCCAAGTTCAAGTATGATGGATTCTATAATTTATTTTTTCAAGATAACATTGAGTAAGAATAAATATGAAACAAAGCAGTAAGAGGACAACTGGAAGAGAAATGGTGGAAGAATCAGTTATGAAAGGAGGGGGTTAGTCTAAATAGTGGACAGTTCGAAGTTGTCAGTTTGACAATATATATATAGATTCAGTGGCATGTCAAATAATAATGGAATAATATACAAATGAAAGAAAAATTGAGAATCTTGCCCATTAGCTTTATCTCCTCTATGTTTTTCGGGTATTGGCTCATTGTTCCCTCTTGTATGACTCATAGTATCCTACTGGTGGGGCACAATGAGCAATTTTCCGATGTACTTTCAAACTAACTTTTCATACATCCTTGATAGTTTTAAATGTGTTATCGCAACCTCAGAGTGTGATCAAAGGTTGAATAAAACCAACTGAACACCTTTCCAGTCATATTGTGATTTTAATAAAACTACAGACGAATTTAAGAAAAAAGTGGCTCACTGTTGCCCACTCTCCCCTACACAAACTTTGAAACTAAATCCACTTTGACATCTGTTGATAGAAAAAAAAAAACAACTATTATCAATAACTATTACTCATCACTATTATTATCTTCAAACTACGTATTCAGTTATTCGCAAATCCGATGAATTCTTATCTCGTATTTTCTATCGTAATCTCAAAGTCAGCGCAAAATTCACTTTTCACAATACTTTCATCTTTCAATTTAACTCACGAAAATTAAACTGGATTTCAAATGACAATTGAAAACGCAGTAGGCCGAAAAGTCTATTGTCATTAAAAAAAAAAAAAATGTTTCATGGATTGAATTATGGCTGAGGGATAATTAATCTGCTGCGCCAGCGTGTGCAGAATTTTTAGGCTATGATAGAAGTCACGCCCTCCAACGTTGGCCATTGAATGTCGCGAGGTTGCGATCTGAGGGCAAATTCGCACCGCCAAGCCAACGTGGCAGCAGTATAAAAAACCCCAGCCATCGTGTGAGTGACTCGCCCAAATCGCATTATCTTCGCGTTAAACAATTACGAAATTTTTGAAAAGCTTTTTGATAATGAGCATTAATTTTTAGTACAATGTAGTATAAGCTTCGGGCTATTGGACCGGCGCACGGAAATGCACACAGTACGCGGAGTCATTCACTCGACAGGTTTTAAAACTCTCATGAAGCAGAAAAGACTGCTTATGTCTTTTTTGCCTTAAGGGGACCAAATCACCTTAAAAAAGTAGCAAGACATGTACATTTGTTAAAGTGTTAAACTTTTAGAAAATTTGCCCTTATACCTCATTAAATGCGGTATAAGGGCAAATGTAGAAGTAAAAATTTCCTCCTGTCGTAGCTTTCAGATTGAACCAGTGAACCAATTTTGGTTATTTTATCTGCCGAACAGTGCATTCTGGATCAAATATAGCGATTCTGGATGAAGTGAAAATTGGATTTATTGTAACCAATCTATATACACATTTGAAATCATAGATTTGTGAAATCAAAGACTTGAAATAACAATTCCTATATCCAATCCAGAATGCACTTTTCAACAGTTGAAATAAAACAAGAAACACTAACATTTGTTCACCGGTTTGATCGAAACTTAAAAGTCAAAAATTTTACTTTTACCTCAGACCATTTTGGTGCACTGTTTACAAAATTGTAAACCTATAATGTCCGTTATATTTGTCTTTAATGAGGTTTTCAATTGAAGATTTCGAAAAAGAAGTGCATCATGTAGGGTAGCATTTTTTTTTTGTTATGACGTTTTTCAAGTGACTTTGTATCCTTAATCAGGATATCATCATGCTTACACGGATTTTTTGACATGAAGGGTCGATTAAAATCATGAGAAAGAATATTTTTTGCGCAATCCAAACATATGATTATGTATCGAATCTAAAAGTCGGTGCGGAATTCACTGCTCTTAATTTAAAAAATTTTTTTTAGTTTTCTAAACTTCTTGTACAATCCACCCAAATAAAACTTTAGCTCCACTGACAATTGAAATCAAGATTGTCAGTAGGTCGAAAAACCTTTGTAATCAAATCGGCAATGGAATGTATTCATAGTTTTTATTATGCCTGAGAGGGAAGAAGTTTCTGCGCGAGCACATTGAATTTTTCGCCTTCCCCTTGTCCCGCAGTCTCATGGTTGGTTAACGCGACGTCAAGATCCGAGAGCAAATACGTACCGACAAGTCAACGCGCAGCGCTACCGGAAAAACCCCATCCGGCGCATAAGCGACTCGCTAAAATCGCATTATATTCGCGTTGAACAATTATGATTTTTTTTAAAACTAATAATAAACATCAATTTTGAGCACAATGTTTTTAGGTTTGGACTATGGGTCCGGGGCACAAAAATACACACAGTAAGTGGAGTTATTCACTAAGGCAGAAAATACTGCTTATGTCTTTTACCTTAACCCGGATAGCATATGATAATTGCACACATCTTTTGACATAAAGGGTCTGTTACTATCACGAGAAAGAATGTTATTTCTGCAATTTAAAAATATAAATACGTATGGAATCTAAAAGTCGGTTCAGAAGCTACTACTCATAATTTTATTGCATTAAAAAAAATTCATCCTTCTATATAATAGACCCAAATAAAACTCTAGTTCAACCGACAATTGAAATTTAAATTGTCAGTAGGTCGAAAAATCTTTGTAATCGAATCAGCAATGAAATGTATTCATAGTTTTAATTATGCCTGAGGGGGAAGAAGTTTCTGCGCGAGCGCATTGAATTTTTCGGCTACGATAAGACTTCCTCCCCCTTCCCCTTTACTGCAGCCTCATGGTTAGTTGACGCGAGGTCACGATCCGAGAGCAAATCCGTACCGACAAGCCAACGCGCGGCGCTACCGTAAAGACCCCAACCGACGCGAAAGCGATTCGCTAAAATGATATTATCTTCGTACTGAGTTTTTCAAAATGCTGATAATACACATAGATTTTTAGTACAAAGTGGTCTTAGCTTCGAGGTATTGGTCCGGCGCACGAGGATGCATACAGTAAGTGACGTCACTAGCTCACCAGCTTTCAAAACTCTCGTCCGCCCGTCAGTCGCACGCCGACCGTCGAACGGTTAGCACGTGGTCGGTTTTCTCCTGTCTCGCACGTGTATGTGTCTCTCCGAATCCAAAAAATCACGAGTGTATCGAGGATTACGAGTGTTCACTAAAAAAATTAAATTCTGGTAAACATACATAACATTTCATTATCTAACGTGATAAAAAAAAATTGATCATTTATTTTAATTAACCGTTATCGTTTTTCCTATATCCACTTAATCGTGTAATTTTTTTGTGCAACGTTTAAACCACTACAGGTGCATCGAGAAAATCTCCTGTATTTATTGAAGAAAAAGCTTCACGCGTTTAATCTTTTGTGCAATGACAGTGAGTGAACGATATTTACGATCGAGGATTTTGTGGAGTGACAAACGTTTATAGAAGAGCGGCGATTTAGCTCGAAGTCAACGTCAACAATAATCCGCAGATACGTTGCAAATTTTTTTCATCTTTTTCAAGGGGCTTTATAACGTGCCGTGTGAGTGTTAAGTGTGCAGTGATACTTTTTTTTACGTCAAAATATGGTCTCTTGACATGAAGTTTTGTGAAACTAAATTGTGTTGATAAAATTATTATAGAAAATTAAAAACGTAAACAAATTAAACTGATACGGATGCGGATTTCGGAAGCTTAATGTTTATGGATTTCGTGCTCGCAGTGAGTTTACTTAGTGCGTTTTCTCGACTTTGGGCTCAGCCAAATTTTGAGATTGTATGAAAAGTGATAAGTGTGTTTACCGGTTTATTGCCGAGTGGAATATCGAGTTATCGGTGCACGACGCTGCCCGAAATTGATATTGATCATATTAGAATTTAATTACAAGTGCGGTGTTTGCGGGCGACTGGGTGGCCTAGCTCGGCCGGAGATGAATGGTACCCGTGGGTCCGGGTGATAATAACAACACACATATCCCCACAGTGTCAACATGCCTGCGTCCGTTGTTCTTCTCCTTCTGCTGTTCACTCTGCATACTGCACGAGCGGATAATTTGGGTAATGTACCTGATTTGCTATGTTCGAACTACGATTTTCTAACAACCATCGTTACATTTGCACATCTGGCTTAGGAACACAGTAATTATCGCATATCAAAATAAGTACGCTGTCAAAAATCGACTCTACGCGGTGTCCGTATACGCCGAGATTTTTAAATAGTAGTAAGGAAAGATAGAATGACCCGAAGTTGAAATTTAAGCCCTTTGTTGAATAAAAATGGGTAAAATATGCCACTTTTGGGGGTCTATGCAAACGTCTAAAAACCTCATCTCACTCTGTACAACCTAATTGGAGGTTCAAACATAATAGTTCCAGTCCACAGTAGTCTTGGTTTACTCCAATTGGGTAATATCGCGCATTTTCGGAGGTTTTGTGCACGGTCAAAGAAATGGAGGAACCTTCGTGTACCTTGCGTATACACTACATTTAGGTTTTGAAAAGGGTCTAAATTTCGACTCGGGACAATATCAACTCTCCAACTGCTGGACCAACTTTCAATCGAGGAATAGCTATTTGTCAAAATATTCGTTGAAAAATGTAGTAGAAAAATCTGTGGGAATGTGAGAAGCAGTGGTATTTTTGTAGGAATTCCACGATGTTGTTTTACGGAAGAAAAGCGCATTTAAGTAAAAAAATGTGTATTTTTCATGTGCTTTTTTACGAGTATTTTGATTTGAAAAGAGGGATCAGGTCTAGATTTTACAATATGTTGGATCGACCAATAACCCTACCAATGTCGTTTTATATTGTTGGTTTTTTTAATTAGAAGGTGATAAGAGAAGGTTGTGACCGTACGAGTTCACCGCTGGCTGTTTCAATACAGTATCGATTCATCAACTTCATTTTGCGGTTATCTTTAGAACTTTTCACAGCTTTTCTATATCTATATTAAAGTTTTTTTTACATTAAAAGGCACTCTCAAGTAAAAAAAAGGCTTTGATTTTCTTGTCTCCAACTGTGGAAAGTATAATAGGTAGTAAATACGTCGATGTTGACCAAAAATCCACATGGATCGCTCCAAAACTTGAATTGTGCGTATTGCGTACGAAGGGATAAGGGCCCGTAAACGACGTTTTAAAATAATGGCCTGAGCTCTCATATGTATGTAGGTAATACGTTATATTGAAGACTGTATTTGTTCTTCAATTTGCGGTAATGTAAAATTCGTCAGTTTGCAAAAATTGATACTGCAATCTGAGTTATCTCTCATATAGTCGATATAATCTCGAAAAAGTTGAAAGCCTGGAAAACAATACCATGAAATTTCGCTCGAGCTTCTATTTGTAAATATAAAGAGTCCACAGAAATGCTACATGAACAATATTATCTGTCTTGCATTTATGGTGATATGCCAGAGATGCAGAGATGCTTATATTCGCCTTATATCTCGACTTTGTTTGTAGCATAATTTACTGCATTCGGATTTGATCAAAAGCTTGGCTCGTAACAAATGATGTAATTCAATTGTGTTAAGCATTTCATCGTACCTACTACATTTTATTAGACTTTTCTCCGTATCTATCAACCTCAAAGATAACGTACATATAATTATACAATATCAACACACATATTATTATACAATAAAGCTCATTTTATGGATTCACAGCTAAGCATGGATAATGCATGTTGAAATAATTTCTCCGTTTTGAACATCATTACGCACTAACTAGGAGTACACGAGTTCGTAGAATTGTACGTTTGTGAATATATTCATTATCGAAATAGTAACATTCCGTTCAGAGGTATATTTTCCTCTCCAATTCAACTAGTCGCCGAGTACTCATAGTACTCATACTCAACGATTTCAAATACGATTATTAACTAATGTAACTACATGACGAGAAAAGTAAAAATTACATGAAAAATTCATGAGCAAAATATGATACACATACATTTCCATATGTAATTTTTCGTTTTCATATGTAATATGATAATTTTCACATAATTTTAATGGCCAGCAGGAAATAGTGTTATAAAGACAAAAATTAGAATAATTGGTGAATGCGACTGTTAGTAATAAAGATAGCCTTTCTTTCGATCATTCTCACTTATTGGGCGTTAGGCCCAAGATTGAGCGTAGTACGAATAGAAAAATATTAAGACACTTTTGAAATCAAATGATTACGACTAATCATTGCAAAAACTCCACAGAACTATATACATAACAGAACTGCCGCAGAATGACATTTCTGCGGCAGTTATGATTAAAGTGGAAAAAATCCGCAAATATTCAGTTAAGAACAGCACAAAACAGTTCTTTTCATGAAATTGATTTAAAAACACTATGAATCGAAATTTTAAGTTCTTTAAACGGACATTTTTTAACATCAATTTTCTTTTTTTAAATACGTGGTGTCGAATCGCTACCGCGCCTCTTGATACTTTCATTCGTGAGCATGATCGGAAATACTAAAATAATGATCATTAAATTATTCATCACATGAATTACCAATGATGGTTCACAACTCATGAATACTAATTTCGACTATCAAATGTACGAATAAATAAAAATCCTCTTGACGTGAGAGTCTTACAACAATACTGTTTGAATTATCGCGTATTGTTGCATTAAATAGTCTCGCAGTATAGCAGCAAAAAGTACCCGCAGGTGATTTTCCAGTGACATTTTTCGTTGCATCCTCGTCAGAAAAACAGTTTTTAATTACCCAACAGTGACGAATGGCACGGTTGGCGATGCATACGGTGTGCAGGGCATTCAGTTGAGTCCCTCTCTCGACTCACTAGGGTATCCAATATGCAAAGTAGCGACACAACTCCCTCCCTCTTGTCGTCTCGTCGAATCTCGGAATACCCATTGATTCCAATTCGCCATCTGCGAATACTACACACAGTCAGATACGTTGCCCGCATCGACGAATGCTTGTAGCGTCGAGCACACCGTGCACGAAGCTTCTCTTCTGTTATATATTCCCTCGCGACTCACCCGTCGCCGTTAATTTTATTTTATTCCACGAGCGAATGAACGAACGACTATTTTGTTCGCAAATCGAGACGAAGCACTTCTCCTGAGAGCTACGTACCTGTACTGCAGTAGTAAACAAAAAGAAGTAGTGGCGAAAGGACAGCAGGACGAAAGTTTGATCGAAATCTGAACATCGCTGATATTGATCAACGATCGCCGAGCAGAAACGTGTGTTATCGGGAATAAATGCTTAATTTATTGCATAACGAAGTGGTACGTTCACATACTACTTTTTTGCCTACCCGTTACTTATTCAACAATTTATCTCACGTTTCTCATTACGATATTGAAATCTCCATTTCTATTGCAGATCGCAACGGTAAACATACGTATCTCATTAATTTTTTCAGGCTACAAAAGTTATCGCGGTATATTCCTCTTTTGTACAAACAACAATAATGAAGAGGAAGCTCTGTAAAAAATGGAGAACAATGTGAAATCGAAGGGTATGCTTTCCGAGATTGTGAAGAACATTTGATGAACCGAAGTTTGATGTTGAAAAAATGTTTTATTTTGTCTATTGCAGTGAAAATGTTGAGCTGATATCTAAAATGTTCAATGGCAATATGCGTTTGAATGAAATCTTTTTTTGTCATTGCACATGACATTGCACAGGTCAGAGCGTTACAATTTTGCGAAATATATGTATGCATCAGAAGGCGGGTTATGAAAAGCCGCCGGAACTGCCACCGCGCGCAGTCGATCGGATCTCGGAAGCCTTTGCAAAAAAAAACTCCCCGGAAGAGGTCTATTTACAAGTAGAAATTGAGTGGTATAAAGTCGATCTGCATTTAAATTTTTCGGGTTTAATTTTAAAATCAACTTTTTTATTCCGGTGTTTTTTAGACGGAGTTTGTTATCAAATTCACTATGTTGAATAATTCGGCATCCCCAAATAGACTCGTTCCTATGGGAAGTTTGAGTTCAAATGGTTGAATTCCATATGGATCACTTTTCGTTTTTTTTTGTTAGAATTCCATACAGACCGAAACTATTTTTAAATTTTACGCAGATGCGATTTCAACCATCCTTAAACATTGTAATATTTTTTTTGTAATATTCGAATCTCTGCGAAATATTATGATTATCAATAGATATGAGACTATTGAGAAACAATATTCACAACCGGGTTCTCGGGACCCTGTATTCGTAATAAAACAATCAGGAATCACATTAATGCTTGGGAATCTTGACACGAGTGATAGAGTGCTGATCAGGATGAAATCGGTCAATAATTACATCGATTTCAGTTTCAATTCATTTATAAGCCTTTCATTATTCATATACGAGACATAATTTCATAATCATAAATCATTTCAATTCAGTGATCTGGCATTATCAATTCAACATCATTAATAATTCCAACAATCATTTTACTTACCATTTCAATATTCATAATCAGTTCTTAAATTCATTTGTAAATCATAATTTCATAAACTCATTATCAAATCATATAATCGTAATATCATTAATAATTTCAATAGCAATTGATTTAACATTTCATAAATCAATCATCAATTATTAAATTCGCACTCAAGGTCTAAACTTATCATCATCATATCATAAATTCATTCGTAAACCATCAATTCATAAACTCATCATAAATTTATAAATGCATTATCATTTCCTAATTCGTTAACATATCAGAGATTCCTCATTATTTGCCATATTCACTAATCTTATTTCGTAAATTCGTTATCATTTCATTTAACAGAGCTTAAATTAGTATTATTCCAGTTAATAAAGCATAAATTCATAAGCAATTCATAAACTCACTAGTAATTCATAATATCATGATCGATTCCTACTTTCTTTGTCTCCCATAAGTTCATTATTTCATTACCGAACTATCGTAGAATTCATAAACAAGTAGAGTTTGTCTCATTAACAAATCATAATCCTCACCTTTTTAGAATATTATCGTTTCATCTCATTATATCATAAATCATTCATACCTTTTCATCAACAATTTCATATCATGGCATTATTAAATCATAAATTCTTCATTAATCATTAGTTCATGATCCTTTTATCCTCAGTTCATTGGCCAATAATATATATAAAGGCCCGTAGAGCGGATACTTAGCTCGCAACCTGGCGAAGATATTCCACTCGTCGCGTATTGACGGTTACAATATAGGCGGGCGGATAGCCGCTTTGACCCCTTGCCTCGCCGCTCCTCAATCGATAGAAAAATCGTTGAAGTCTCCCTCGATCACAAGGTGTTGGCTCTCGGGGTTGAAATAGTAAGACGGAAGATGCGACGCTTGCATTAACAATTTTGCACTATAAGTGCGCGCCCAGCCGACCTATATAGTACATATACGTTAATCGGCGTGCACGAGATAAAAATGCAATTTTCCATTTAAATATAAGAAAATATTAAAAAATACATTACCCTAATGTCACAACTCTCACTCCTGCACACACTTAAACAATTACTCGTTGTTTCACAATGCGGATTGCATAATTAGAAATAGATTATTAAAATGATCTATATAGATCGTAATGGAGCGATATACGTGACGGTGCGTGGAGATCGCGCGGCCGACTGGGGAGAGTGGGAGTTCTCGTTGACCCATATCGGTGACCAATTCACCTGTCGCTCTATATAGATGGGAGATTCGTTATCGAGTTCCCGTTGCGCAATCCCAATCGCCATAGATCCACACTTTGCGCGGTCGGTACAATATCGGCCGCCGATATTTGCCGTCTCTTACTTTTTCTGTTTTACTGGTATAGATGTGCATATATGTGTATATATATATATATATATATAGATACATACACTTGATATATACATATATATACACTAACAAAGATACTACATCTTGGAACATTAATTTGATTATTAATAATTATCTCATGAAATAGCATTGATCACAATAATTAAATTAATTTTCACAAACATATACAACTACAAAAAAGATTTTTTTTCGCCTGCCGAAGAATTTTGCAGATACACAGGTTAGAATAGTTTTCGAAATCTCAAGCCTGGTGTCTCACATATCTTTTATTGAAAGTCTATCTAAAAATATACTTTTAAATATACTTTACAAACAAATAATCAATATCTGAAACAATTTAAAAAGTGGCATTTACATATCACTGCACCGTATTCTTTTTTTCTTTTTTTTTTTTTCATCTACGTGATTGCAAGAAGTTAATAGAGGATAAAAAATTATTAATCGGAGAGTACTGACACCGTTTTAAAAAGCAACAATTAATTGAATGCTTCAGAGCGATGAAAAATATTCGCCTCGCTTCCTCTACGTGATCTAAAGTGTTAATATTTCTTTGTCGATTTTGCATTGAATTTTTTACATGATTCTCCACCCTCGATGCACCATTGGACTTGGTTTCGAGTCTCCCTCGTCGAGTGAATCTCGTCGTCGGTTTCCGTTCCTCCGAGCATGCGACAGTTTCCAATCAAGTTATAGTACAGTCACCCGTACACGAACAACGCCCCGATTTACACCTCCTACCCGATACAACTCACTTGCATTCGCTCTGTTAACCATGATTATCGGAACTCTCACGTATATGTCACAAATATATTTTTATCGTGCAAAAACGTCGATCACACGCTCCTGCAGCTGTGAACGACTGTCGTTGTTCACTCACGGTTAAGAGGCATTGACCTCGTATCATGTACAATCTAGGTCGATTGAATTTTGCATATAGTACATGACATTCCACAAGCAACGATCCTCGTTATATTTGATGAAATACCGTGTTTTACTTTCTCATCACATACGAAGTAGATAAAATGAGGAAGTATTGCAATAAAAAAAAATATATCTTCCAGATTTTGATGAAAATACATATTTTTAGTGTTCTAGATTCCACATTCACGCATTGTTTACTGTCGGTCTGTCTCGCATCTGTATTTCCGAAAGTGCAATAACTTTTTGAAAAATCTATTAACCGAAATGAAATTCGGTGTGTCTTCGACATTTAAATTCTGGTTTCAGTATCAGGATTCGATCCAAAATGTTAACCTCTTCTGATATTTTATCTAAAATATGAAAAAAAATAGAATACAAAGTTTAATTTATTTTTGGACCACGTGCTGATGAATTTATTCTGGTTCGGTTAGATACATACAGATAACATTACTAAAAATAAGCTATGAATATCGCGTGATTTAATTGTTTTTTTTAGTCACACACATAAGGTTTCTGGGATCATCCGTCGTGGAAAATATCCAATGTTGAAGTCTGAATTATCAAGTAGTATAGTGAACTTTTAATATAATCCACATTACAGCCGAAAGACATTTTTTCAACGATTAATAATGTTATAAATTTCAGGTAACACATAGCATTGACAATAACAGAATTTTCGCTGTATGGAATCTCATATTTTTGTTCACTGCCCACTTGCTGGTAATTTTATTCGTATGCATCAAATGAAAGGAAAAGTAACTTTTATACTAGCTTGCTTCGTAAAACAAAAACTTAACCAATATCAATGAACTTGTGCAATTTTCGATAAGAACCATGAATATTCACACCAAATATTAGATTTAAAAATTGTATGAATAAAACAGATTCGAGGTTATTCACATCCATGAAGTTGAGACTGTAAACACTTATACACGCATCGTTTCATACGACTTTTCATCACTCGCATAGCACTGTACATGAATTCCAAAACCTGTGGAGGCCTCGTATACACCATAAGATTCGAAACTTTTAATCTAGAAATAACTAAAATTTTCATTCGACTTCTCAGAGTATTGCAGCGCTGCCGATAACACCACCAAAACAAAAGGCAGAGGTGAAGAGAAGATGTGAACGTAGTCGCGCACGCCACCTCGCGAGGGCGGGTCCTAGGCTGAATTAGGTCTGAATTTAAAAACGCAATCGTGATAAATTACACCGAGAAACGTAGATTGAAAATAATGTACGAAATTTCTTAAATTTATATTCGTACAGTTCGTCACGATACTCTAGAAAATTCGCGATGAAAACTCAACGCCAGTAACAAATGTGATGAAACAGTCTGTGTTGAGAATACGCCAGTTGCAACTTTTTTTTTTTTTTTTTTTTTTTATAATCGATTAATATCAACGACGTCTGTTTAATATTGGTCAGAGCAATTTGATGTTTGTTATTGTATTTGTTTTATTTATTTTCGTTTGGGAAAATGTAAATAGAAGGTGTTGTTATTATACATGTTTTTCCAAGGTATTGTGACCGCCTATAAAATTTTTGGACTTTAATGATAATATTTTCATGTACGAATTACATTGTTAACAGAAACCAATGCCGAATCTAATCGTCTGGGTTATTCGAGATGGCGTAATACTTATGATGCATTTAGGAGAAATGCACTAAAAGAGACAATTGTGCATTTCGTTTGAGATTATTCCAAGGAGGGGCTTGTTTAGTTATGATTAATTAGGATTAAAAGTTGGGTGAACTCAATTTACTCGTTCGGTGCGATTGAGCTTGTTAAGCTCTGTTCTTTTATTTCATGAAAATTTCATATAGAATTGAGTTAATAGTTACTCGATATCGACGATTTTTATGAAAAGCCAATTTCTTATGAATATTAATTTTAAATACACACATTTTTATATTGCTTTACATGATTGTTCTGAATTTGGGGAAATTTTTTTTACGTTTTGAAAAGTAAAGAAAGCATCGTACGTTTCCATATTTTTCTAATAAATGTCTTTAAATTTAATGGTAAATTTGTTTTCTTGGCAGTTGTTAGAAAGTAAATTTTTTCTTGTAAGCATTTTTGGGTACTATTACGCAAATATCGCGATCATTTCCGCGATAAAAGAAACAGTAATTTTCATTTCTGATGAAAATTTTTGCAATTAAATGAAAACTTAATACTTGTACTTGAAGAAAACGCATTTCCCTGCCAACAGAAAGTGTAACTTTCTGGTGATCTTACGAAAGGATAGAAAGGAGCAAGATAAAAAATTAAGTAAATGCTTTTAATTCTTTTCATGTACAATCGGCCTTTTGGCGATTTTACACCAACAACAAACGTGAATCAAGTGAAATCAAGCTAAAAACTCGTGTTTGAATATTTATTTATATCTATAAGAAAATATTTCTCAATCCCTAATATTGTGTAAAACGTCTAATTATAAAATCTAAAATAATTTTCCACTCTGTAAGAACGGTTTACAACTGCGAAATAAAACACTGCGTACATAGTTACATCGCGTATAAATTTAACAGAGTAACAATGTATAAGTAATAATGTATAAATGATATAAAAACAACAATACACGCGACAACCCATTTGCTCATAAATCGTTGTATGAGCGAATTTAATACTTTGGCGTCGCGACGCTACCGCGTCTCTTGATGTAAAACGTCCAATTATAAAATCTAAAATAATTGTCCACTTTGTAAGAAAGGCTTACAACTGCGGAATCAAAGACTGTGTACATAGTTACATAACGACACGTATACATTTAACCGAGTAACAAGCACTAATGTATAAATGATATCAAAACAACAATACACGCGAAAGCCCACTTGCTCATAAATCGTTGTATGAGCGAATGATATTATGCCATACTCTCCCCACCAAATATAAAGGCATCAGTATTATATACATGCATATACATATATGTACAATAAATGCTATATCGGGGAGATCAACTTCAACGTGTTCATGCGGCTGCGTATCAAATTTATCCCACGACTTAAGTAGCTTACGCCCACGATTCCCCGACACTCGATTTGATTCATGATCGGGTGCAAATTGCCTCTGGTTATCCCAAGAGTACGGTATGCGCTAAGCTTTACTATGTACCTCTGCTGCTGGCATTGCAAACAGTTAATTTATTTGTGACCTGAAAACATTTCCTTATCTTTTCGAAAGACAAAATTGCGTTCACTCACAGTAGCCCCACGAAAATTGTTTATTGCTTCACATTTCATGAATCTTAGCTTTTTGGGATTTATTCAGTATCTCTGCGGGAAAAAAAACTTCGGCAAACCGGCCACCGAATTTTAGTACGATAAAATAGACATCTGATGATACATTATAATTTTTTAATTTTTTCATCCAAATGGCTCTATCTGAGGATAGCTTCATTGTACATACATTTCTGAGAAATGGAAATGTGTGGAATCGTTCAATAGCAATATCCCGAGACCTCGTTGCTGAGCAACGAGAGGGAGAAGTGTCAGAAGAAGAGTGATCAGTGCTAAGCAGAGAAACTTGAGGGAAATATTACGATTCATTTTGGAGGTCAAGGGGTATTTTTTTGGATTATTTTTCGAGTCTGGATTGCGACTAAGCACAGAGCAGTATTCGAGGAAACAGGACATCTATGGAAATCTTCCATTGATTGAAAATAAATGAAAAGCTACTGTGGAATATCTGGTTGAAATTTCCGATGAATCTTTAACAAATAAACTTGATTACCGACAATACCGCTCTGTAATTGGTTGAAATCCAGGCTCGAAAAATAATAATTTGTCCACCAATACCACAGCGTCGAAATTATCGGATATATACCGATAGGTTCGTTGTAAATAAATGAACGAGTTAAGTTTTTAAGGTTAAAAAATCACGACCGCATAGCGCGAGTGATTTTTCTGGAAAACCGGACGAGCTCATATATGTATGCAGGAAACCTTGAGGGATATATCAGATTAATTTTGCAGCTCGAGTGGTATTCGGGGGATTATTTTTCCTAATGTTTAATAAAATCCGTCGACTGTCACAATTGAATTTAATCTGTCCATTTGGAAAATGGTTAACGCGACTGAATGATCTTTTGTTTTGTATATATAGCAACCAACAGATAAAATTATTTTAAAAAATTATCAGTATACTTCCGTGCAGGTTGTACCACGTGACGTCGAATGGTGCAATTCTATTGGTCGAAATTTGGATGGGAAATATATCATTTGTAATACCGCAAGAGCTTCGAAATTATCGGATATTTCCCGATAGCTTCGTTGCAAACAAATGATCGAGTCAAGTTTCCCAGGTTGAAAAATCGCGAGCGAGTAGCGCGAGTGATTTTTCTGGAAAACTTGACGAGCTCATTTGTGTGCAGGGAACCTTCAAGGAAATATCAGATTAATTTCAAAGCTCGAGTGGTATACGAGGGATTATTTTTCCCATCAAAATTGCAACCAATGGAATTGCACCATGAGACGAAACTTACGGTTTATGTTTGATAAAATCCTTCGACTGTCACAATTGAATTCATCCGTTTGACAGATGGTTAATGTGGCTGAACTATCTTTTGTTTTGTATATATAGCAACTGACAAAATTATTAAAAAATTATCAGTATACTTCCGTGTAGTTTGTACCACGTGACGTCGAAGGGTGCAATTCTATTGGTCGAAATTCGAATGGGAAAAATAATCAATGAAATTTTTTTTTTAAACCAAAGGGACCGCTACGCTTAGTCGAATGAATTGTCTTAACTCCTGTTTATAAATGAATAATAATTATTATCAGTCGTCCAAAACATATAGCCATCCTCCACAGTACAATCATTTTTAATTGACGATGTCATCATGATCGAATTAGAATCCTTTAGCCACTACAAAAACTATTCTTAATATTCGTTATTCACATACATAATTTGAGAAAATCAAGTCGGATCAAGAATAGCGAGGTTTTCGCAAAGAAAAAATATAGTTGCTTAAAATGATTTGGCTTAAAAACTGGCCAGCAATCCCAAACCTCATACCAAAAACAATCTATAAAATTCGTTACTCTGAGTGAGATAAAATATAATCGATCATTTTTTTCGGAAAATTTAAGTTAATACGAGCTGAAACGTCCCATATAAATCCGTAATTGTTATTTAGTTGTAGTCCATAAAATTCCACATATTTATATTTTTCAGAAATATATATACGGTGAAACTGTCCCAAGACAGAGCCGTTTGAATGAAAAATTAAAAAATTCTCCTTATCCCAACAGATCTGTGTTTTATCGTATTGAATTTCCGTGAAGTTTTTACAATAACAAGAGCCATTTTTTAAAAAAATATTTTAAAAAAATCGAAAATATTGGTAGCTGAATTTCGGTGGAATCGGTTATCTTGACATTAATACAAACATGTTTGAAAAAATTAATGTTACATTATTGCTGAAATTGATAATTACATTTTCGTAGTCGTATCCAGATATTGTGCAAAAGATCAAAACACAAATTACTGCATTCCCCTTGCATAATTACCATTAACTGTTGATTTTTGGATTAGCAATTCCAACTATAATTAACAATTAAAATATTCCCACATTTCCATGGTGCGATAATTAACGGTAGAGTTAATTTCGCTCCACCGGTTTCGTCTCGGGCAATGTGTTGAGTGTTAAGCATAGCTGTTTGAAGATTATAGCACATATTATATATGAACAATTTTACCGTGAAGTCAGTCGAGTGGATAACTGCTCCAAACACATATTCATATTTCCTATATCGCCGGTTGCATATTTCAATGCAAATGAAACAAGAAGTACCGAATATGCTCGTATCAAGTTCGTACTACAATGAGCAATGAAATACAGTAAAATGAAGTATAGTGCTCAATTTGAACTAGAAACTGTAAGGGAATATGAGCTTTGGTAAAGTCGTCGGCATCGGCGGATAGATTCGTATAGTTCGACTCACTGAGCAGGGCAAAATTATCTCTACGCCAGATGAAGCGATCTAATTTGCTTTCGGCTAACATTCACCACGAAAGTCCATCTATACAAAACTTTATATCTAAAGTTGCACCTGTATATAATCATAAACGCTTCTGCATTAGGCATCAAAGTGAAAAGTTAGATAAAAGTTCAATTCCCTCATCGATAAGCTAACCAAACGGATCATTATGCGTTATTACCAAGTTACTTTCGTGGTAGGCAAAAATAGGTAATATCCATAAGGGTTAAATAGTTTTTAGTTAGAACGTTTAAGCTGAGAGGATGAACAATCCACAATGTAGATCCGCTTCGAATTTGAAGTTTCGAAAGAACGTTAGTCAACTTTTCCCTTTTTCAATCATCTATTTATAATACTTGTCCATATGCGCGCTCCGTGCACTTTCCCAGTTCATGTTGTATAATTCCATTACAAGTTTTTTTCCTCCTGAACATTTTCCTCTGGAAGGAATTATTGGACGATAACAATAAAATCAAAGTGTATAAAAGCATAAAAATGAACTGCTCTAGTGCCTATCTGCCTTCGCATCTGCCTCTATTTTTGTCACACGGAGAAAAGGGTTTTGCTATGCCAGCAAATCGTTTGTTAAAATAGTGACGACATTGCGTTATCTGCTAACCTAGCAAACAATTTTGTGGTGCTAGCAAACAAATTTGTTATTCTAGCCAAAAAATATGTTATTCTAGCAAAAAAATATGTTAATCGAACAAAAAAAAATGGTTAACCTAGCAGATAACGCGATGTCATCACTATTTTAAGAAAAGATTTGCTGGCATAGCAAAACCGTTTTCTCCGTGCTCCACTTATCGGTTTCTACTGTTAAAGTATTCTATCACATTTGTGCGTTATATTGAATATATTTGTGCATAAAAACTTTAATCACGAAAATTACCTAACGATTTTTCCCTGGCCTCTGCCTCATGATATACTAGAACCAGAGATCAATTTTTTTAGACCCTAAGATCTTTCCATTCAATTACTTCTAGGATCTATGATTTTTTCCTGCACGGCAAACTGTATGACTGAACTCAATTATGTATGCACTTAAACTTAATTTCCTCTGTCGGGATTTTTCAATCTTTGATGAGTGACTTTATGCGACGAAGTAATTGTGCCCTTTTCGAAATAACCTTAACGAAACTTCGAACCTCGCACGTCCGAGAAGTGTAAAATACAATAGGTAAGGCTGCTCGTGGTTTTGGGCAAGTTTCAGTTAAAATGGCAGCTAATGAGAATACGAACAAATCAATAATTGCATTAAATATGCGAGATATATCACCAACTGAAAATTTAATATAAGTACTTGTTTACTCGTAGGCATAAATAAAACTACTTTCGCAGATACTTACGCGAATACACATAGAAATACTTATACAAATACTCAAAATGCATTGACCCTAACGTTGTGATAAATATTTTATGGAAAGAGAAATGTTCTCCATTTCTTTTGCACATCGAAGTGTAAACATTTCCAAGAAAAGTTCCATTCACTTATGCACCAACCAAGAGAAGGACGTTGTGCGTTATTACAGAGTTATATTCAGTGAAAAACGAGGCAATCAGAGTTCTAAGTCCCGATTAATTCATGAGGTATAGTTTGCCGTACAATTGGTTTTGTAATTATGATTTAATAATAATAGTCTGTAGTGGTTATAAAATAGGTTGTAATCATTTGAATAGCACGAAAAAAGTATTAATTTTTGCTTGAACATTGAAAGAAATAGTGGAAATAATGGAAGAAATAATTAATGCATTACTATCTTAATACATTAATGATGTTCTTCCATTTTTTAAAAGGATTACCGGGAACTTTTATTGAAAAATAAGAATTTTTGCAGTCATTTAAAAGTTTAGTAATCGTATTGTAATCGCTGAATGTTATTATCATAAGATCATAATTACAGAGCAGATCGTATAATATTTATTATTGCTATAAGTATTAGGCATTAACAACTATGGATGCAATAGGTAACTTATGAATGGAGAAAATTCTATTAACCCATAATTATTATTTCATCAACTGAATAATTGTTCTTCAAACAATGCGTTAATAATATCGTCTAACCGACAGTTTATTTTGATTAACGTCCGTCAATTAAGTTTTTCTTAATTGCATTTTGAATTAATTTCACGGTCGTAAGTCATAACAGCCATATATTGGGTTGGCTACAAAACGACTTATATACTGGAGCGCAAGTTTCGTGTTTTGCGGAATTCTAATCAGGAAACTCACGTTCACATTTAGCTGTTGCAGGAATGCCGAAATATACGATATTACCCGGAGTCACTTGGCTTTCTCTCGAGCACGATAAAATTGTCGATTACTGTAACACTTTGATCATAAATATAGTTATTTCGGTCAATTATGGAGCTGCGGGCAATTATCGCTGACATTAATTAGCCATCAATTCAGTGCAATGCGTGATGTTGTTGAAAGGGAATGAGGTCAATTATTAGTAATATGGACGGAACTGTGAAATGATAGGAGGAAATTTCCCACTAGTGGAATATTGGTGATTTAACAACACTGAAAACTAAATCTTCTTTATATGTAGGGAATATGTGGATGGCATATATTTTCTAGTATAATACGACTTTTCGCTGATATCTATGGTAGGATCGAAATAGTTCGGAATTAAAAAGGCCCTTCACTGTTTTATCAAACGGCGTGGAGCTCGTCGAGCAGCTTTAACTTAACTCATTAGCAGTGCAGATTTTAGGAGATTCTGTAAAATAGTTGAGTTTCCCAAAGGAACCGTGAGAAAGGTACTATCATAACTCATGCACAAAGCAGAAAATTAGACCCCCGTGGAAAAGAAACATATCTGACATAGGGAACTTTTCTGACAATAATATGACAAAAATATATTTTTCATGTATTTTAGAAATATCCCAGATATAGTTATCACTCCCATATATTTCACATGTACCCTAAAATATATCTCAGTGATGGTATTTTTCGGACAAGATATCTATCATATATTTGAGATATATTTTCCAATATATCTCAGATGTCCTTTTTTTTATGGGGGAGTGCCACTTTATTGCGAATTCACAATTTTTATGGGCTGTAATCGTTTCTAAAGTTGCTTCCAACTGAACATTTATTTCAATTTCAATTATCTGTTCCATTTGCCATAGCAATGCTTAAATGGACTCACCGATGTACTCGTTTGCACGAAGATCAATATCAGCATGGGAGATCTCTTTGCTGTTTTTGTTAGTCACTTCACCGTTAACTTGAATATCGAAAAATTAGAAAAAACATAACTTAACATAACATAACATTAATATAATAGTTTCAATGTATTATTTGAACCAAAGCAGTCATTCAGAAATATCCCATCACTTTTCAAGAGGCATTGAAGTGATTTCATTTTCTGGAACATCCGAGTCATGCGGAAGTACAGAAAAGTGTAGAAGTATTTTACATGCAAATACAGCAGAATGCAGTCTTTCTTTCACAACATCGTACTTGAGTGTGCTCCCAGGACGCGAGCGTTGTCTATATGTCAATCATATTGTCATACAATCGAGAAATACAAAAAAACAATGAAGCTCTTCTTGCTATGTCTTGAATATCTAACCAAATAAGCTGTTGGATCTTGTAAACAAGCATCTTCAATATGAATACCGTGAATTGCAACGGAGCTTAGATATCTGTTTTCTGTTCTCGTGCACTATATGTCAACGGAAGAAAAAAGTAATAAAGAAAAAAAGGATATAACGGAGAACTAGGAAATGGAAAAGAGGTTACGACTAAAGATAGTGAAATACGCTAACGTGGTATAGTAAGAAAATCTGAAATTCACCTGGTGTCCGTTTACCGAGGAATCCGAGAGTCCGAGGAATCCACTTAAAGAGTTAGAAAAAGAATTAGTACAAAGTGTATGCGGGCCGAAGGGGTGCGAGAAGTTTTACGGATTGCGAGGAAGAATGGAACGAACGAATAAGAGAAAACGAGAAAGGACGGACCTAGCGACAAAAAAAAGATCGAAAAGTTTGCGTGGGCGATGGAAAAGATGAAGCTGCTAGAATCGAGAGGTATAGAAACGGAAGACAGTTTTGGTGTTCTCACTAAGAGAAAGAAGAAGAGTTAAAAAAGGAAGAAAGAGTCTCGATGCCATAGACGTGGTATGTAGGTGCTCAATTTCGAAAGCCTCACCGACGTCGTCGCACCTTCTTCAAAAGTGACGCGTGCAGTTTCGTTAATACTTGAGCAGACGACAAAACTTCTTCTCGCTTCGTGCGTCCAATGTTCTATTCTTTCGTAACAGTCGTCCACATGCGGTACGTCAGATTCGTCAGATGTATTGAAGTTGCGTTAAAATTGAGAGTTGAAGTTTTTTCTTTATTTTGCAGATGAAGTTCTCCTCATTGCGGTAACAAAGTTTAAATTATCATTAGCCACTGTAATTCTAATATATGAAAATGAAAAACAGAAATTATTGTACGGTCACTGAGCCGCGGATGTTCTGTACCATGCAATATAATAATAACGATGTAAAAAATATATGGGGGATTTTACGTCAAATCAGCAGGCACCTCACCCTCATCGATTTTGTTCGTTTTTTAATATGATGTTATTGCCGACCCAAAAAGGCCTCGGAATTTTTTTCAGATTTTTTTACCACCAACATTCTTAAGTCCTCGAAGGAACCACTTTCAAAAACGCCTCTTTCAAAAATCTAAAAAAATTCATACTGATTCGATGATTTAAAATATGATTTTTGAGTGCCATGCGATAATGTGATCTTAATATTTACTATTTTTTCTACATTTTTTTCTTGTTTTTTTTTTCATGTCGCAATTTGATTTTTAATTTTTTTAATCAGGATATCTTCCTTAAATATCAATGGATCTCAATTTCTCTGAAGATGGTAGAATTACCAGAATCCCCGAAACCAATACATATCGTTAAAAAAAATTGCGCAAATTCATTTCGCAATCCAAGCGATATTGTATTGCGAAATTTTTTTTAACGATATAAATTGTTTTCGGGCGTTCTGGTAATTCTATCATGTTCAGAGAAATTGAGATCCATTGATATTTAATAAAGTTGTCCTGATTTAAAAAATAAAAAATCAAAGTGCGACATAAAAATAAAGTAAAAAAATGTGGAAAAAATAGTAAATATTGAGATTGGATTATCGCATGGCACTCAAAAATCATATTTGAAATCATCGAATCAGTATGAATTTTTTCAGATTTTTAAAAGAGGCGTTTTTGAAGTTGATTTCTTCGAGGATTTAGAAATGTTGATGGCGGTAAACAGATACGAAAAAAATTCCGAGGCCTTTATAGGTTGGAAATAACATCATACTAAAAAATAAACAAAATCGATGAGGGTGAGTGTCATGGCCTGCTGGTTTGACGTGGAATGCCCCATATGTACAATATAAAGTAAGATATATAATAAAGAGAGAAATTAGCACATTATGCCTCATTGTCACTGCAAATGAGCTTGTTTCATAATATAAAACATTGATTCGAAAATTCATCTTTACCGGAGTTATAGAATATGAAGAAGTTAGAAAAATTGTCGACTCAAAGAATTTCTGGTTTAGTTCGTCAGTTGGATAGCACGGGTTACAAAGGCCTTCCTAAGGTTTGAATTTCAAATCGTTCTTGTGAATATAGCTTCGTATTTGAGATGGAATTTAACATGTAATTTCATAAGTTCAAACTGGAGTTTTTTCACACCTTCTAAATCTTTGATTACGAAAATATAAAGCCCTTAAGGACTGTCAATTTTTGCGATAAATCCATGTCACCTGACATGTCAATTGGCATTTTGTTGATAAACAATTTTAAATACGACGGTGCATTTACGTCAACCTTGTCCAGCAATTGAATCGAGCGTTTCTTTAGTTGATTCATTTACATCACATCAACTGTTCAACTAAGTTACATCAATAAAGGTTAATCGAAGTTTATTTGAGCCAACGAAAAACATCCCTAATATTATAATGCTTTAAGCTACGGCAAAAGAAAAGATTTTATTAATCCACGGCAATCTTTGCTAATGGAAAAAAATAATTCAGTATCAATGTTATCCGGTCATTGAATGATCTCAAACTCAAGGAAAAGTAGTGACATTGAATCAAAGCAATTGTCTCTGTTCTTTTCTTTGATTTCACTAAAGGGGCAGCGGTACTTCACCCATCACAGCTCGGAATATTAAGACCAATTTTTCTCTAAACTACTCGGCAAATAAAGCTTAAATTTGGAAAGAACGTGCTCAAGTGCGGCAGAAACGGGCTCCTTGAAACTCGAAGCCGCTTGTTCGAGAGGATGAGAAAACAAAAAAGTGAGGTTACGTGTGAGAGAGACAGTCCTATGGGTGTTTAACATCGGATCATAAAATTCCCGGCAATATTTTATTGAAATCAATGGGAACAAACCCAACCCACCCATTTCTTTTGCGTGAATGAAATCTTTCCACTCGGTATATCTTTGTCGGAAAGGCAATGTTTACGATGGTGCTTGAATTTTTTATATGTTATATATTTCGAGTCTTCAATTTCACATATATAAATATCAAAACCCATCAAGGAACATTAAAACGAATAAATTAATGTTAAAATTAACATTGAAAAGTGGGTCGAAACAGTGAAAAAAAGCTTTTATTCCATTGTAATGACTTCTCTTCCTTTCACTGGAGTAAGAATTTAAAACCCTTCTTTCACAGTAACATGAACTCGAAGAATTGATGTGTATGTAGACCAATCGGTTCGGCCAATTGGTTGCATCAAAACCACATTCATGGATATTCATTTTTTATTTAAACACATGTAATGGCTGAGCGGAGAGTTTGGGGAAGTGTGGATATTGGCATTGCTGATGGACTGACGAAGTATCGAAGAGAGAAAAGATATGGTGATCACCAGGATTCGAACCCGGATTATTCTGGTACACTGAGAGAAATAGATACTAAGATTTTTAATATCCGATATACTAAATATAATATACTATCGGGTAATATTTGGATAGTACCGTGTATTGTGTGTATTGTAAGGGTTTATTATATGGAATGTACTTGGTACAATCAGATATTAACCATTACCATAATTATACTAACTGTTGCACTCCAGAGAGTGATCCCTATACGAAGCATCCAATATACTATTCGATAGTATATTTTTACTATCGGGTAGTATCTATTTCTCTCAGTGTACTGAGTAAGAGCGCTAACCACTGCGCTAATGTCACCTATGCTTTTCTCTCATTCGAATCGTCTTCTTATATGCAATGTAGGGCCGTCACACACATATCAAGAATCAGTCAAATCAATCTGAAATAATATAGTCGTTAGTGTCTATGACTCCGGTATACCGACATAACTACCTTAAAAAAGAAATATGATTGGTGCACGGTACATTTGGTTGCCGCACAGCAGAGGTGGGGAATGGAGTATTAGAATGGAGTTCTATTCAAAATATATTTTAGTCTGAATAACTATTCTATACTTTTATAACAAATACTTTCTGCCCTTAATTAACATTTAACTTGTAAAGTAGTGATTTTTGGGGAAAAACCAAAATAACGTAAACTCTTTTTTAATGCAAGAATCAATTACACTCTGTTATTATTTCAATCGAGTTATTTGTCGCCGAAAAAAAAAAAAAATTATACGGGTAGTTTACCGCCCTGAAGGCGATCGGATCAGCTGAAGAATTTGAAATATGTAAAGTAGAACTTTGGACATTGCTTCCTCATATAAAATTTGAAGGCAGCTGTAAAGAGGATATTTCTAAATTTCAATTTTTAACAAATCTACCTCCATGAGGAAGACATTTATTATTCATTTTGGCTTCCTCATAGACGTAGACTTGTTGAAAATCGAAATTTTAAAATATCCTCTTTACAGCTGTCTTCAAATTTTATATGAGGATGCAATGTGCAAAGTTCTACTTTGCATCTGTTTTTTCACTTCAATTATCCATCTTGTGTGCAGCTATAAAACACTGTTAGAACACCCTCACATCGCATTTTGATTAACCACAAATTTTAATCTTACTCTCTTGACTTTTGCGGAAGTTGTGAGCAAAAATGTACATTTATTAAAAAATTAAAAATGCCATAAAATCCGAACGACTTCACCGATCGGCACCAAATTTCGTGCGTAACAGGGCTGTATAGTTTTTTCTGACTGTCGAACATTTCGGTTTATTTGTTGAGATTCGACGTGATTCAGAGAAAAAATTTGTTTTTTCGAAAAATTCAAAATACTATAAAATCGCAACCGCTTCCCCCATTTCGCTGAAATTCAATGCTAAACATCAATTGACGTGTCTCTATTTATAACCAACTATTAAGCTAAATTGGTGAACTTTTACGAAAGTTAGAGCGGTCACAACATTTTTTTGAAATATAAAAAATTCTATAAAATCTGTATACATCGATACATTCAATTGAAAATTACGTCAATTACAGAGGAGTGAATACACTAGTTGCGTGCTAAATTTGAGTTTGATCCATTGTGCCGTTCGTGAGTTATGGATAATTGAATTTTTGGTGTCTGGAACATATACCACACACACACACACACACACACACACACACACACACACACACACACACACACACACACACACACACACACACACACACACACACACACACACACACACACACACACACACACACACACACACACACACACACACACACACACACACACACACACACACACACACACACACACACACACACACACACACACACACACACACACACACACACACACACACACACACACACACACACACACACACACACACACACACACACACACACACACACACACACACACACACACACACACACACACACACACACACACACACACACACACACACACACACACACACACACACACACACACACACACACACACACACACACACACACACACACACACACACACACACACACACACACACACACACACACACACACACACACACACACACACACACACACACACACACACACACACACACACACACACACACACACACACACACACACACACACACACACACACACACACACACACACACACACACACACACACACACACACACACACACACACACACACACACACACACACACACACACACACACACACACACACACACACACACACACACACACACACACACACACACACACACACACACACACACACACACACACACACACACACACACACACACACACACACACACACACACACACACACACACACACACACACACACACACACACACACACACACACACACACACACACACACACACACACACACACACACACACACACACACACACACACACACACACACACACACACACACACACACACACACACACACACACACACACACACACACACACACACACACACACACACACACACACACACACACACACACACACACACACACACACACACACACACACACACACACACACACACACACACACACACACACACACACACACACACACACACACACACACACACACACACACACACACACACACACACACACACACACACACACACACACACACACACACACACACACACACACACACACACACACACACACACACACACACACACACACACACACACACACACACACACACACACACACACACACACACACACACACACACACACACACACACACACACACACACACACACACACACACACACACACACACACACACACACACACACACACACACACACACACACACACACACACACACACAGACATATTTTCTAAACCACTTTTCTCGACGTTTTAGGTGATACTGAGGGGCTGCTTCGCCCCCTAAATATCAAAGGCAGCGCATATAAAGGAATGCGTGTCTCTTAGACTTTCGCTTACTAAAACATGCATGAACGTTATTGAAATCGGAGTGGGACACTTGAGAATGTTCCCTTGTTAGTTAAAAATTAGTAACCGTTTTTCAAATCGAAAAGTGTTTCGAATACATTTTTATTTGAATATTGCCAATTCCTGTCTCAAAGTATGTTCGAATGGATTTCATTTTAGATTTTTCTCTTTGCAGATATTTCCTCATCCAACCTTATTTCCACGGTTCTAATTTTTTATCCTCCAAGTGGAAGGCAAAACAATATAAATAATTCACCGCTTGTCCACCTGCTCACAAATTGCAAGTGCCAAAAAACAAAATAAAATTCACAAGGGACACAGACTCAAAACTTGACACCGGGTCATTTAACCCCATAAAACTTACCCGGGTTATTTGAACCGGCGAATCTCCAAAGCGACATGACAAAGTATCTATATTATATATGAGGTCAACCTCTTCCTTCCACTGGCCATCCGTGAGGGTCGTTCCAAGGAGGGAACTATGGGATAGGCTATATAGATATATGTACAGTTATATCTTCTATCCCATGGTTACCTCCTGTCTACCCTCCCCGAGCCTTCGTCGTCTCGCACCATTCCACAAATACACGTAATGCGCAATATGGAGACGCAGAGGAAATCGCCACAGCTACTTCCATACCCTCCATGTGTCTATTGGCCATTTGAAACAGAACGAATGGACCAATATCCGGCCGACGTAGGTTATTATAGTATACTATCGATTGACGCCACTGGAGGATCCGCGCGGATCGTCGCATGTCTCGAAACTTTGCTCGTTCATATCAGACGTCTAGCTACTGGTCGAAGTTTCATGTTGCAAAATTATCCTGGTAACCCTTTGCTTTCCTAACTGCCTCGATCTCTCATATTTTGAATGTATCCGAGGCAATAGCAACTAGAATTCCGTCGGGCATCTGGTTAATCACTTAAAGTGTGTAATCGTGAGTCTGTATATACATATCGGACGCTACATTGGCTCGGCGACGTAAGAAGCTGCGGTGGAGTCAGAACCCCAGAGTTCTGCGCCGGCTGTTTCCATATATAACAATACTGCTCTGAGGCAGAAGCGTTTTGTGTATATGGGGCGTTCTGTGTCCGTTCAGGGACTGGAACATCTTCCAGAGATTATTTTACACATGCATTTTTTGTTTTTGTCCAATTTTTTACACTGTGAATAAGTGCAACTAACAAAGAAAATGGTAACCTCGTGGAATTCTACTTCCTGCGACGTACACTGTGAAAAAAAAATCTACGTGAAATTGAGTGTACTTTTACTGGAAGTTTTTATTCATAAACTAGTATATGAAATTTAGCATACAAGTGTAATGTAAGATTAATGTATGGTACACAGCATATTCCATCATGTGCTTTGATTTTACTGGAAAAGTACATTAATTCTATACCACAATTGATTATTAAATTTCGATGACGAGTTTATGCTTAAAAGCTTCCAATCTTTTTTACCCGTGTATATGAGGCTTTTGCGACGGTATCGATGTAAATTTTTATAGTATTTTACGTCATTGTTCGGAAGCTGAAAAACAGTTCAATGTTTCATTAGATTCGAAAAAATGAAAAATTTTCAAGCAGATCACAACGTTTATAAGTCATACCTCAAAGTGGGCCGAAAGGATCGCTTATGTTTTTCATGTTGAGATTTCCAATCATCTTGATTTTTTTTTGTATTGTTGCCAAACTTATACGTATTAATTTACAATAATTAATACGATAAAGCCTACGTCATAATACTGAAATTGCATAACACGTTTCAAGTCGATTGGAAATAGAAATTTTGGGGAAATAAAGACGTCAAAAATTATTAAAGCCGTAGAACCGACGCGAAACGGCTTATATATATATATGTATATATTATATCACGCTTCGAGGGATTCGTATATACGAACCCATAGGATATCCAGGTCAACGTCAACTCCGTTCATCGGTCTCCCGTAATGCTGTTCTCTGCATTGCGAAATTGATTATCAACCAATCTAAAAAATAGGACAAAAATACGACACAGAAACAGACGCGACGAAAAAAAGTCGTTAAAGGGCTGGTGCTGTAAGAGAATCTGAAGGGAGTTTCGCATTTCTTTAACTTCTTTGTGGATATTTTTACCGTGCAATCGTAATTACATTTCTTTCTTCGGCTCAACGTCAGAATCATGCAAATTACAATTCTTTATGAAATTTGTATGTATTTGCATTTTAAATATCCCATTTTTGTTGAAAGGTCTCGACAATTTTAGTAGATGTAATTTTCTGTTTAACGTTACAGAAACTTTAGTTGCATTTAAGGGGAGTCCGTCACTTGAATAGTGTTAATATTAACTTTCAATTCAATCATGACAATGACAATACTGAAGATGTTCACAAAAAAAGGTATTCAATACCTGTTATTGTGCAGTCATATGATGCACCATAAGATAATGGGGTAAAATGAATCTTCTTCAATTTGTTATAACTTCCGAAATAAACTAAAGAGTAGATATTGCCTTACATAGGATTTTTTCGTTTGTAAGAAATTGCTTGCTGGGTTAGACGTAGGATTTTTTCAGAGCTCCCATAAAAAGTTATCAATCGCAATGTGTAAACTAACCTTCATTTTTCCGAAACTTACCATATATTGTGTTACGATTGATTCATTTCTACTGCATAAAATTTAGTGAAGTTCGATTAGAAGATTCGATTCTTATATAATTTGTAATTCTTTAATGATTCCACAGTGTCTACTTTGATAACGTTTGACAAAGCGCACTGAAACTCCAAATACGTAGATAATAACTTTCAGCGACGTTTGCCACTAAATTTAGTGAAAACCCACAGAGGAGTTAAAATTTCATACAACATTTAATTTTATATTTGTCATCGCCGAAGCTTGTGAGATTACGAGGCATGTAATACAGATGAGTGACTTCAGCATTAAATCTTTCTGACACGAAATACGAACCATCCTTTATTATTTTCTAGACATTTACATAGAAATACTTTGAAGCAATAAGATTCTAGAGATTCATGCGATAAGAAAAATTTTCCACTACAGTTTTGACTAAAGTCAAAAAGTCTACCGAATCAATGGACAAAGCTCTACATTACACTCTGTTGCAAAATTGAACCTTGCACGTGGTTTTTAAAATGATTTTCCATTTTTTGTATAAGCCAAAATTTAACCCTTTCGCAATGAGGTTAAAATGACATTTTCGTGCCATTTTGTGTTGGAAAAAAATTTTCCAACCCCAAAAACCATGATGTACCAAATTACAATCGAAACGATGCAGTAGAAATAGGTTGTTCATCAAATGCCCATATATGTGTCATGACACAAAAGTAGCACGACTTTTTTTTGCCCATATGTGTGTCACTCACAGTCAAGGGGTTAATAAGATTTTTCATAGAACGTGATTCAAAGTAATTTATCACAATTTATACGTTCTTATCATAAATCAACCTGCGAAGTAGTTTATGTAGAAAGTGCGAACCAATGAGGCATCAGAAACTTTCGACCTCTCAATTTTCTCTGAAATACAGAATGTTCGATTCAACAAGTTACTTCTCCAAATTTACCTCAGATAAAAAAAAAGTTGCACCATTCAACTTCCATCTTTGATTCCCTTT
Organism: Tromatobia lineatoria; assembly: GCA_949699805.1. NCBI lineage: Eukaryota > Metazoa > Arthropoda > Insecta > Hymenoptera > Ichneumonidae > Tromatobia > Tromatobia lineatoria. The sequence goes on along the minus strand of OX453049.1, from coordinate 6,195,783 downwards.
CAATAGCTCGAAGCTCTTCTTCACAGTGTGTAAAATTGGCAAATAGGATTACGGAGTGTACAGTCCGTGACGAAACTCCAGTGTGACTGTGAATTCCGAGTCGGTTCTGCTCTTGGGCTGTTCCTTTGCGGTAAGTTATATTGCAGTTTTCTCGAAGAAAACCTTAACAGTCATAGCTATAACATTATAACGTCTTAAGAACGATTTCCGCACGGTATATTGTGGCGCACAGAGAATCGCATCTACATCCGGCCACGTTTCCACTTGGCTTTTCTATACATTTCACTGGCTGAAGATGCTGCTGCCCTCGAGTGGCGGCTTACGAAGAAAGCGGGATAGGAGCCTCGTAGAAAGTCGCGAATCATACGAAGGAAAAAAGATATTCCCAAGAGTCATGCGCGGTTGCTCTCCCCTAGTATGGCTCTCAATTGTATTCGGGTTATTAATTTCTGTCTCGGCAAGTCCGGCGTCGTTTTCCGGGCGTTGGCGCCGCGATGCCTCCGACCCGGCCTTCTCTACCAGGTTTTCCGGGACGGCCGTGGCGCAAGCCCCGTTTTTCGAGACGAGGATGAGGAGGACCACGACGACGACGACGACGACGACGACATCATCGCCGGAAACGAGATAGAATTACTCGACCGACTAAAGTACTCGGGTGAATTTCGTAGCCAGTGCTGCTGGCTAGCCGCATTTATACGATATATCTATATGGAATCGTGTTCCTGTGTACTGTGTATATGATGTACATATAAATATATGTGGTGGATTTCTGTTTACGGGGTTGGAACTCAAGTGCCTGGAGAGAATGCTTCGTGACCTGGCCATCGTTGTCTGTAATCACAAGTAAAGAGCCTTTTTTTTTTACTCCGTACCAATGAGACTGAATTATTACTCTGCACAATTTACTAATTAAATTTCGATCACTCGGCGAGAGGGGACTTTGCTGTGAGTCGAGTTTATAGCCTTGCTAATTGTCTTGCTCTCATTGACAATGCCATTAAGCGACGAAACTACGTCTGGGCAATAAAATAAGATACGACGCTTCGTTCTTCATACAGAAGCGGAAGTGGCGATAGGGTTCTATGGCGACTTTGTTTAAGCGTGATTCAAATTTATAGCCTTGTAGCGAAGTTTTATCGGATTTTGGTTTACTCTGTCGATAATGACAGTTAAAAAAATGGAAATTAGTGACGTAATCTAGAAGACTAAGAACAGTTGATTTAGAAAATAATTGTCTTCATTGTGAAATTCATTGCATGAGTAAAACATTATTCTTATATTTGTTCAGTAATTAAAAAATGAAATGTGAGTTGTGGACATTTCATTATTACGTGAAATAAACATTTTTAGTATATTAATGATAATAATATATATTTATACACTTCTTTCATTGTGAAATACTCTTAAACTATTCGAATCGGTCAAACTATTAACAGCAAAGCATCTCGTTCATTAAGAAAAGAATCTCGAATATTGAGCATTTTAGGAAATCAAATTAGTAAAAGTATTAGTAGTAGTAATCGTGATTTATTGATAATGCATATATTGATTACACATACATACATTGCCAATTGGCCATCGACCGAAATCCTTCCTTGAATTAGTAAAATTTATGGCATTTTTAAGGAAATTTCGAATATTTAGGTGTAAATTTATATACTACGTTAGGAAATGATAGTCTGAACAACCACATTTTGAAGTTTTATATAAATATCTATTATTATGTTATATACGTAGAACACAGTCGAGATAGAATTCCATAACTTGTTAAATTTTTCATAAATTTCTCTACGAAATTTCATAAAGATGTTTTAATCAATGAAATTTTGTCTAATGCAGCGAATATGTTATTGCGTTCGGTTATAAGCTTATGAATATATTCGTTTATTAAAACAGTTTGCTTTTAGTAGATTTTAATGATTTAGTAATACTATTTTTACGACTCTGTGGTATATTCATTTTTCGAAAATAGCAATATTTGCGTCATTTCTAAAACATCACTCGAGAAAAGAGGAACTTCGTAAGCTATGTATAGTTCCTTGCTTGGGTATCAGATCGTTTTCCGGTAGCACTCGAAGCTACGCTAGTGCATAATTTCGAAGGTAACGAGAGAGATATTTGCCTCCGATGTACGAAGCTTCGTTGAGCACGTAGCCCATACGTTTCGGCCCATTCCACTGATCGCCTTACATATAATACCCGTATAGCCGCATATAGAGTCTCTATAGATAGGGAAGCATAGGGTTACACTTTCATTGAGGAAAGATGCTGCATGGGTAATTTACGAAGTGATAGATACGCGTTTTGGCGTTGAGCCAGCACGAAACATTCGTGGAATAGAAGCTATTGTCCTACTGGACGACAAGTCCTACTTCTCTCGTACGTATTTGTGTAGAGAAGGGCTCCAAAAAATGTAGGTTTAAAGTAATTGAATACGATATTTTACAACGTACCTTACCCAACAGTATTTCAGGAACAGAGATCGAATTGGCAATCACATGAAATTCAGCATCAACTAATGGTCTTATTTTTTGTTTTATGAAAAAAAAAACCAAAATTTATATATGTCAGTCGGTATTCTGGCATCGAGAGAAGAAGTTTCGTTAGCTCACGAAAATCTTCGCAAATGAAATGAATTAATTGCGTTTTATTTCCTTCGTTTCGTTGAGCGATGTCAAATGCCATGAAAATAAGTAACATTTTCTCTGATTCCAGAGAAGATCGTTTTGTATTGATTCAAGAGAAGTCGCCTTCGAGAGAATAATGCAAATCAACCTGTAAAATTACTTCTCAAAAGAAAATAGAATCACAACAGAGGTTACTTGGAAATTTTGGTATTTTATGTGGTACTGAAAATATTATAACAATTATTTTCCATAACATTTGAAGAAACATCGTCACCCGGCCGTGCATTTATATTGGGTTTTCCTTTTTAATGGCATGACTGATGCCAAGTCGTTAGCCATCAGCACACTAAATACTACCATATAGATATATTATTCCTTTGAATCGAGAAAGCTAATTATTTATTAAATGCTCATTGAGTGAATGTATTAATACATGCAATTATATAGTTTCTTTGAAATTCAAATGCAACATTTTATAGAAAACATAGAAATTTTTCGATGGAATCAATGGACAAAAAATCAGTTCCCCCATTTCTGTGGAGTCAATGAAATCTTTTCTCTCGGTGTGGCAGTGTGCTTGTCTTTAAACCAGAGCACCAATAGGTCGACCTTTCGAATCCCGCTGCCGTCGCTTCGCAGAAAATAAAAATATTCGGACGTGATGTAACTCCGGTATATATACATATATATCTGTATACCGGTGTTTACATTCTCCGCGAAAGACGATTTGCTCGGGCTGGCCAGAGGTTTTCTGGAGTTCTCATCTGTCCTCTACTCAGAGGCGAATGCAATACGGAAAGGGTAATCGGCTCTAGTCCCACAGAGGGACTGTCGGCCATCACATAAGATTTAGTTACAGAAAATGATAAGCATTTTTTCAAATACGAAAATTGACCACGTATTTATATTTTTAGACGTTATTGCCTAAAGATTTTTTAAAAGTGTATCATATTTTTGCCTAGCATTATTTTTATTGAATGTAACGAAGACCGGGGAAAAATGGGGACACTAAGTTTTTTAATGCCGCTAGGATGTTTTGGCATGCGTATATTAACTGTTTGTTACAAAAAACCAAAACATTTGTCTTTGTTTTTACCGTCAATGACAGTATTGCTTGAATCAGCAATGCTTTCATTGACTACTTGACATACATTGACTGTTTGGCAATCAAAACGAAAGCCTTTATCTCTTTCATCGCGATTGGAAATGAAAAAGTTTCAAACATCGGTGGTGTTTCCCCTTGATCGTGAGCTTGACGGTGGGCCATAATCTTACTGTTCGAACAGTTTACCAGGGAAAAGGCCTCGCGAACGGTGTTTAGATGTAGAGTCTCTGGAAATGACAAAGAAACAGCCGCGACGGTTTATCAAATATTCATTGCCGCTAACTTCCGCGGGTTCAGACGATGAGACACCGGCAATCGCGAGTGGAACAAAATAAGGGCGAGCTCGTACGACTTGACTTCTGCGCTTTATGAAAATATATGTCTCGGGGTCTTTCTTAATCAATGTTTATTAGGCGACTCAAACTGTGGAGTAGATGGCTATAAACCGGTCATTCCAACAGCCTCTCTATATAAGAACTGCAACGAAAGCTAACATCTTTGCGCGCGAATTCTTTTATGAAAAAGCTCGGGAAATTTTCCACTGGCAGGCGCGCACGGTCTCCCATAAAAAAGCTCGCAGAATTTTCTGCAGACGATACTCCGCGCCTGTTCTGTACAGGTTCTTTACTCTGCGTTTACTCTTGCTCTCTTCACTCTTTACTCTTTACTCTTGCTGGATACGGTGCCGATTGTCGGAGCATTGGTTCCATCTCTTTCATGGACTGGAGCCGATTCAGAGCAACGTGTACACATGTCCGTTTCATGCAAATACATTGAATGTTTATCGGTAATAATTGCGTACCATATTTTGCCCCGCGCATTTAATTTTTATACTGACCCGATTTTCCCCCGTGTCCCCCATGTAGGTTTCGCCGATAAAATTCAGACGGCTAATACTCGGGTCAACGTTGGCGTGCCGATTATTGACCTCGCAATCTTACCCAATGTTTGGATGATTATCGACGTGCTAATCGACGATATGTGGATTAAAAGCCAATATATGCTCAACCGAGAACCGACTCAACAATGGTTGGTTTATCGATATGAGGCTAATCCTCGGCCAAGTATTGGCTTGCCAATTGTTTGTTTCTCAATATCGGACGAATGCTTGGCTGATTATGGACTCGCTAATTGTGGGTTTGTCAATATGAGACTAATCCTCAGTCAAGTACTGACTCGCCAATTGTTGGTTTGGTGATATGAGACCAATGGTCGGCCAAAAATCATCTCGCCGATAGTTAGTTTTTTGATATGAGACCGATACCCGGCGAAATATTGACTCCCCAATCGTTGGTTAGTTGTTTAGGGGCCCCAATGACAAGGAGGAAGCTCTGGCACCTGGATTTTTATTTATTCCACATTTATTTAATTTGTCATATGTAAAATTGGTAAAATCTGTGCCACCTAAGAGATATTAATAATTTATTACTGTCAGCGACAAAAATAGGTGCGTGGTCGAAGCGTGGCTCCCGTGATCTCTGACGTTATACAACCAATTCGCGGTCAATACTTGGATGGGTGATCGCTTCACTGTTGAGCGGGAGATAGCGTTTTTTGGAGTTTCTAATGTAGATTTCGATTTTCCATTTTTTCGATGGTATGGCTTCAATTGCCTTTCACCGGCCTTCCCGCCCTTATTCCTAGTGCTACCTCTCCACAATTCACTTAGCTAACCTAACTTCCAATGCATCCGAAGCCGACTTAGCTATGCGTACCGCATTCGACATGAGCACGGAGAAACTACGAAAAACCGTACCGGTACAAACGGTCGAATATTTTTCTGACTTCTTGTTGTATACACGAAAGTAAAGCTATGTGAATCTAGCACCCGATTTGCAGGAATCTTATTTTTAATCTTACAGATTTTCGGATGAAGTTGTTTCTCGTGACAATTATTTCGTTTAAAGTTAAACCAAAAAAAAATTCTGCTTTGGCGAATAATGGCCATCCACCGAATCTAAGGGAACTGAAATTTGACCCAGCAAGTCTATAGAGAATCGTTTTTAGTTGATTGTAGTACAAAAATTTCCATTTGTAGTAGATTTATTTTTTTTAAGTTTTTTTCCCTCTACATTGATTTTCGGACGCACTGTAAACGGGTTTAAAGTCTACCCTTGCAACATTCCGACGCCACGTTGGAAATAAAAAAGCTACAAACAAGAGGATCGGTACTACAAAAAACTGCAAACGATTTAATAGTCAAAGCTTGCTCCATAACAATTCGTTTCGTTGGTCGTAGCTTTGATTCGTTTGCAATTTGTCGTTAACAGATGTGAAGAGTGCAGAATTGTTTGTAGTTTTTTGTAATAGCTTCGTTTCATCTGTAGTTGCTTGTTGTAGCTTCGGTTAGTTTGCAGTTGTAGGGCTAACTTAAGTAGCGCCAGGTTAGGTACGTTGAAATGAAATAGGATCGGGTTATTTAGGGTTAAGTTAAGTAGGCTTAGCTTAGGTGGGTTCAAGTTAAGATGCATCAGGTTAGAAGCACTACAGACTAGGTGACAGGTCCGAGGAATCCCGTCCCCAATTTCCCATATATATTTGTGCCGATTGTCTCTGCGAGATCACGAAGACTTAACCGGTACTACACCTCAATCCACTCCCAATGTACCAGAGTGGCATGACAGGTCTGCAAGAAGCAGTCAATGAAGCGTGTAAGCCAAGGAGCTCACCCGTTCATTTTCGGTATCAGAGTACAAACATCACGAAATTCTCATCAGTCGGCAGCCACATTATGCTAAACATCGAGGATTCGGGAAATCCACTGCTGTCAGCTCGGAACGGTTATCCGAATCGTAGACGACAATTTACCTTCGAACAAATTCCGGATAAGCTGGTTTGCCGCGATCGTTCGTACAAATTCGCTTTCGCGATTGTTTACGCCGGCTGTTATTATTTCGCATTTATGGAGCGGGTCACTGGCAGATGGGAAGAGCACAATGACCTCAGAAACTGAGTCATATTAGTTACTGTGCGAACCCTCCTGCAGCCACACAACATCCTCGCTTTAGTAGTAAGTGTATTTATTAACAATACATAAACATCTTTTTTTTACATATTTCTTTTGTTTATGAAGTTTATTTATAATGTCCGTACTGTTAATGTAAGCCATCGACCGTAGTCCTTCAGCCCTGGTTTTTTCGTTCACTCGTGTTTTACATCATTTAATATTAATTAAATAAGAAATAGTTCCTATACAGACATAACTTTTGTGGGCTGATTAATGTTTAGTTGTTAACATGGTTTTCTTCTTCTACAATCATTCATTCTAATTGTTGGTGAATTGTGTGTGTGTAGGATATTTGTGTCTGCGGGTTAAGTTTTGCCTGGGTCTTATGCATATGCATAGATGTTGTATATCCACGCTTTTTTTTATGTAAGAATATCAAACAGTTAAGTCGAAACGCGGAACAACAAATGAGGTGGTTGGTGCTCTCGCAATATCTTGCGCTTGTCCGTCTGCCAGCCTAGAACAGGCATGCAGAGGATCGATTCAAAGTCCCTCTGGCCCCTCAGTAACGCTTCATTTATTTAAAAAAAAGTAAAAAGTAAAAAAACATCCCAAAAACATAGCCATTAAGTATTCATAATTTTATCTTGATCTGTTATATTGCTCTTGTGTCTCTTACAATTGAGCTTGACGACAACTGAGCAGAGGTCTAACACAGAGTCACACTTGCTACTGCCAGCAGCGCTTCATTCACTAAAAAAGTAAAAAGCAAAAAATGACCACAAAAATTATTCATGAAGTAGTTTTTCTGTTCCTAAGTTGCTTATTAGTATTACTAGTTTCTATCTCGTTTTTTAATAGAACTTTTTCGACGTTTTTCGACGAACTTCAGATGAAACCAATCAACACACGAAAATCTATAAGATTAAAAAAACGATTCCTCCAAATCGGTTGCTACTTTCACGTAGCTCGAAAGTAACTCATTAAGTTATGTATACGTCGATGCGTCAGAAAAACTCACCTCTTGCTCACTGGTTGATGAGCCAGTCGGTGACCCGCTGAGCAGTTGCCCATCCAAGTTATGGCCGCAAACAATGCTGCTTAACTCGGGGGATCGCCAAAACCGCACACTGACAACGCAATTATGAGAACATGAAACCTGAATTAGGCGTACTTTCGAATAAATAAAATGTATTATTAGCTTGTCATTTGAGATTCTCGACTTTTTCTCGTACTTCAATATATAACAACTGTTGACTGCCAATATCGAGCCCTACTTATCATCCAAGACTGGGCCCGATGATCGGTCAATCATATATGCCAGTTTTGGCAATCTCGGTATCGAGCTTGTGCCGAGCATCGGCCACATGTCGGACCACCTTTTATAGGCTATAATTTTTTTCCAATGTCGCCATTTTTCCTTGCGTCTACAAATTCTTCAACGATTTCATTTTGCTTCGAGTCTATAAATGTTTCAACGTCCCTATTTTGCCCCATATCCCCATTTGCCCCAGTCTCTCCTATCAGTATCGTTCGGCTATACTTTAAAGTAGCCTTGTTGTAACTCTAAAAAAATATACTTTGAAGCATGTAGGCCGTTTAACTTTCCTTTTCTTCGTTTGAAAAGCCATTTGGTTGTTTTCGTAAGATATTTCATCGAACTTAGCATAGTATTCATTTTTCACGATGTTTACAAGTTCTGAAGAGATATATAATCGGGGGAAGCGGAGTGAAATAGTTTGGGCCAAGCCCCGGAGGTCCATCTATAAATTCCGATTCAGAGAGAAATTCCGTCAGGAAGCTGGTGCACTTCTGGCCACTGGAAGCACCAATACTATACTCACACCATCATGCAGCAAACTATTACATAATCTAGAGGCAAAGGTGGAATATACGTTCTTGCGAGAGACTTACACGTTATATGCATTGCCATCTAGAGCTTTCTGTTGGGAGGATCCCGCAGTGTTCTGGATAATGAATTCAGGCAAATATACATTGCGTATATGGTCGTTTTCTCCACGATACTCCGGAAAATCTACAAGACCTAAGTAGGATTGTAAGGGGCGTAGTAGAACAGGGTATAATGAAATATTCAACTACCGTGTGAACGTTTGAGAGATAACAGGAAACCTAAAAAGATACTCTTCGATAGCCAATAAAACCTGCCAGCAATCTATAAGGAAAACCTACTAAAGGTTTTACAAAACAATGGCCATTTAAAAAAACAAACCACTCTGAAAAATATCACGCCAATACTGCATTAAAAGTTATGAATTTTATTTGGGTATGCTTCGCGCGTCAAATCACTGTAGACCATGGTGCACTTAAAAAACAATCCGAACTTGGGAGACGATGACGATCTTGAAATTATGGAATCTGAGCTTAGGGGACTTTTAAAAAATCTATTCTACAGGTCCTTTTTCCAAATTCACCATGGAAGTGCAGCTCTTAACCATTCCGGAGTTAAATTAAAATCCTTTGAACACTTTTCGATGATTCAAAAAGGGTAAAATGTGCCACTTTTGGAGGTCTATGCAAGGGCCTCAAAACCTTATCTCATCCTGTACAACCTAATTGAACTTCCAAACATAATAATTTCAGTCCACGGTAGTCTTCGTCAACTCCAATTGGTTAATATCTGCCATTTTCGGAGGTTTTGATAAGTATCAAAGGAATGAAGGAACCTTATTGTACCCTGAGTCTCTACTCTACATTTAGGTTTTCACGCGGGTCTAACCTTTAACTCGGGATAATTCCGTCTCTCTTGAATTTCCTCGAGAAACATGCAACATGTTATTATGTTATTTCGTGATACTTTATCATGCTTTAATAGAATAACATTTTTCGAGTACGTAGAGCTGTGGGAACGTTTTGTTTAACATAAACAACCTGGTGCAATGCTCGAAAGCTTGGAACCGACGACTAGATCCTTTTTTTGTTTTCCCTCTGTTTTGCACTCTTCTCGCGCTATATTCCCACCACCTCGCCATTTGGTGGTCATTTTGTTAGCTTTTTATTGCTCCGCGTACGGTGCACTCGCGTTGTTTTCCTCTTGACATCTTCATTTGTTTTTCTCTTCGCTTCGCTTCCACGCTAGTCTCGAGTTTTCTCCATTTTACCTCCGAGCACTCGTGCAAAGTACCAGAAACAGAAGTAGATTTTCCAGCAGTTTCCACATCGTTTTCTCGTTCTTTTCTGACGCCCCATTCCTCGCCCTCACGCTCTCACTCTCTTTCTCGCTCTCCCTCTCTCAGTCAATGTGCAGGTAATGGCCCGATTGAGTTTCTGTTGGAGTTTGCGACCGCTCTTGTCCAACTGCATTTTCCGGAGACAGAATCACTTCCAAGTTGTCGACAATATCGAACTCTTCACACAAAATCCGCCAAAACGTTTCGGACTTCCATCGCCATTCTATCTTGTTCAACCACCGTTGAATTATATAATCGATTTCCGCTTGGCTTCGGGATTACCGGAGATCCGTACCTGCTGATAGTATTTTGTAACGAACAATAAACGTCATCCGTATCGTGTTGTAGTTTTCGTTTAGTCGAATCCGCTCAAGTCCGTGAAGAACATCTCGACAATCAATCGGAACTGAGTACTCCATGCGGTTACGTTTTTTGGATTAAGTCATTTACTACCGTTCCAATCGTCCCTTTTTGTCAATTCAGATTTGTCGTATAAGTGGAAAAAAACAAAGTAAAATTCTGATAGGACTGTGGCAACTATTAACCCTTCCATAACCAACGTAACGTATTTGCCACATTGAAGAAGAGTAATTATTTTTAATATGATAAGACTTTTTGGAAACAAAATATCGCCATCCTCCATAAATTCTCAAAAATGTTTAAATCGAAGACAGAATTTCTATGTAAGGAGTAACGATATTATCAAAAATTGCTTTCTTTGTTGCAGAACAATATTTTTTTGTTTAAAGTGAAATAACAAAATTGAAGGAACAAGTGTCTTCGTTCGTCTTCATAGCTCATATTAAGCCGACCAAATTTTATTTTAGACTTTTTTTCGGAGAACTAATTCGTACGAAAATTCTCGCGTGAAAAATATAATTATAAAAATTATCGTCGCGCTCATCAACAAAATCTACGGGCCTATTCTTTCACGAAACAGTATTCCATAAAAGAACATTTTTCAAATACCAAAACGCAAGGCCAGAGAATGTAAGTTTCAGCGAGAATACCGTATGTGCACGAGAATATAAAATTTAATATACAAATTCGTTGTGAAATCAATAAATAACATAGTGAAAATATTAAAATCACTTGATTTTAAATAATTTACGGTATTTCCGATTATTTGTTCTAATTTTACAGCAATCTTACATCATTCATACATCACCATCGTATTGATTGCCCTCATCATTCTATGTTTTGAATTAGTATTTGATAATTACAAAGTATTCCAAAACAAAAACGTCAGTACTTGTGTAATTTTATCAAATGAAACAAATTAAACGATATTCTTTGCAAATAATTCATTTTGAGCTTCTTGATGCATAATATAGTCCGCATTCTACATCACCATCTCATTAAATTTTATTTTTTATTAAAATTCATTAAGGCGTATTTTTCATTAATATTTTTGATAGGCGTTAGCTCGCGTACGTTGTTCGAGGAAAAAATGGCTTCAGGGCCGAGCTGACCTCATTGATACGGTGTTATATATGTCACCTATAATAGTTCGTCCTTCCAGGTCTCGCATTTTCGGCAAGATACGTATAGGTCGTTACCGGGCTTAGTGTTTATCACACCCGCGTGATACCGCACATGGTGCAGCAGCCGAAGCTGTATACTGTTTGTTGAATTGAGTTGGTGTGTCGGTGCTGAGACTGGTAGTGGTGGGATGCTCTGAGTGAGGATTAACGACGTGCAGCCTCGACCACGACAAACTGATCTGCCTGTGTGAGAGTGTTTGTGAGCTGGTAACGACGGCTTTGAGGTTTTTCGCAACGACCTGACGCTATACAACGGTGAGGACGATGCCGAGCTTCAAAAGCTCTCACTTGCTTGACGACACAACGCGTTACGCTAGGACGAAATCAAAAAGGCAAAGCATATATTATGTTCTATAAGTATATGATATATAGAACATAATATATATAAAGATATAAGTGTATGATGTTGAAAATTCCGACAAGCCCTAAGATATTACCCGCCCCATAACCTTAAGGATTTTACGTGAACATACATGAGCTTATGAGACCCTATCACTTCCTATTTATATCTGGTCGCAAAAAAGGGCCATTTTTAGGTGCAGAATGTTGCAAATTATTTATGAGTTTTCCACGCTTGCTTGGTAAACCTTTTTTTTTACTCTTTTCAGATTGTCCTGATATTCTTTGTACTATAACTACTCGTTGATAGAAGCGCTTTGATTTTTTAAAGATTTTTAAAAAAATTATCCCGCCATTACTTTTTATTTTTATCTGATCCCAAAAGCGGGTAATTCTCAGATATAGAATGTGCAAATTATTCGTGAGTCTTCCATTCCAGCCTGGTAACATTTTTTTACCCTTTCAGTTTATCCTCGTATTTTCTGTACTATAGGTGATGATAGAAATGCCCTGACTTTTTAAACGATTTTTTTTTAAATTGAGAAAATTGGTAAATTATTGGATTAAAAAAATGTTCGCCACATCTTTGAACCTTTCAATAGTTAACACAATAACAGCATTTTGAAAAATATGACAAAAGGAATAACGAATTCTTTCAGTTATTCTTGAAGGTTTCAAAGTTTTTCTTAGAATTTCTCATAAATGTTTTACCTTGGAAAATTTGAAAGCACAGAAGCTAGGGGTTGGAAGCTGGAAGATTAATAAAAGGTCATTTTCAGATTATTCCAAAACGATCAAGTGTATTTTTTATAGCTAATAAGAAAATAAATAATAAAATTTCATGTGTGTAAGGTGCTTCGGCGAATGACCGCTTCATTAAATTTCTTTTGTTTATTAAAACGTTTCGACGCTTCGCCCTGATCAGGGCCTCATCGGAAGTAATTTATTAGTCTTATTTCGGAATTGAGAATGTGACCTCTATTAATTTTGAACTGTTATATCTATTGTTGAGGCTGGCGACTGGGCTCTCTGGTCTTATAGGTTAAGCCTGTGTTAGAATTTGTTTGGAAGTTTCAAAATGGTTTTTTTTTCCTTTTGAATTTTTTTATTTAAATTTATTTGGGACCGGAGAGTCCGGTCAGCATGAGGTCACATTTAAATCAGGGCAAAACGTCAAAACGTTTTTATAAACAAAAAAAATTAAACGAAGCCGTCATTCGCCGCAGCATCTTACACACATTAAGATAAACGGCTAAAGCAACTTTTAACAATAAAATTTGATACCTGTGATTGGTTTTAATGGTTATTTCGACCACATAAAAAGGGTCGTATGTCAGTATAAGAAAAATACTAATTTACGCACATATATACTTCAAGTGCCTCGAATTTCAAGTACATTTTTTTGACATTGCACCAAAATTCATACAATATTTCTGATCAGTCAGAATCTTTTCGTTTCATTTGACGAGTTTCATAAATGTCCGAAAAGGACCTGACTAAGCCTCCCAAGTTGTCCTCGTTCCGAGGATTAGTCTTTCCCTGTGCATGAAAAAGCCATAGCAAGTCTAAGTGGCATTTCACACAACCTATGAACTTTACAGTTAGATGATGTCTTTGATAGTAGATAAGAACACGGAACATTCAAACCCGCAGACGACGAGTCACGGTTCTTTATCTCCACTTGTGCCAGACTCGCGGTGAATCACAAAGGCTCGTATTCCGTAGCCAAGAGTAAAAAAGCGGACTAAGAAGTATCAGGATGATGAAGATAAGTGAAAAGAACTTTTTGTGGCGAAGTCACAGTCTTCGAGAACCATAAAAAGTGTTATAAATTTTAGAAGAGAATGAAAACTCAGTCATGCCGAGAAATAAAAGGGCAGCAAAGAATACGAGTAAATCATTTTTTCAGTGACCATAAAAAAATTGGTCTCTACGATATTGTTTTTTCTTTTGGACTCACGAAAGAGCTTTATAGGCTACAAGTTTCCTGCGATGGCTGAATCAACGAGAATCGATCGAGTCGCCGCTCGTTGTGTCCTGATTGGAACGCACGTGGTCAGACTTTCCAACGTTCTCGTGTCGTCCAACTCAATCGGGCTCCGATCAATGGCTGCGCACATAAAGAGGATTTTCCCATCGTCAACGTATCTCCAACGGTGTTTGAACGAATATCCGCAGGCTCGTCATCACATTTCGAGATTAATTTTGTTGTTGAGACTATCGATATAAAAATATCAATTTCCTTTCAGTGCTGAATTTGAAAAAACATAAAATCACGCGAATGATTAAAAGAAATTCAATAAGGTTTCGTTTGTCATTCCCAATCCCAGTTTGTACGTAAATTCAATCAAAATCGTTGGTACGATTTCCCGATTACACGTGAATTTATAGTGTTTTCATACAAAGCCACGGGAAAATTTCCAATTTCACTAATTCTTTATGAGAGACTGTCTGGGGTACCATTCATAATACAACCGTCAAGCTATTTTACAATTTCATCCTTTCATCAGCTCTCACGCTCTATCAACTATGCGTCTTTCGTCTCTTTTTAATTTTTCACATCCACGAGTATAAGCTCGACCCTCTAGCTCGTGATCCTCGTGAACTACATTCCACAGCCCTTTAATCCTCTTCTGCTTTTCCCTCCTCATATTTCCCACCGAGTAATTATCTCTCACTCTCTGTGTTCTCTTCTCCCTCACCCATATACATACGTGCAGCATTTTCCGTAATACGTAGTGTGAAGAAACATATATAGACCGAACGAGGAGCTCGGATGCACGGCGGTGCTGAGGACACTGTTAGCTGGCTATATCTTGGTTAATGATCCACTCCCTCAAAGGCCCCCGGCTGGTTAGGTACCTGGGCATCTCTAGAGGGGGCGTCATTCACGTCAGTGACTTTATTCATTCAGCACGGTGCAAGAAGACGCGTCCGTACGGACAGTTTTCTGAAAATGTTCTTCCTTGAAGAGGAACCGAGAGACGTGCTCTAACCAAGAGATAAAAGAATATGAAGCGGTAGGATTAAGGGAGAGGAGACATATGCCACCTGTCCCGTTTGTATGTTTCATGCCCGGGGCCATCTCTACTAGAGTGTGCGAAGTTTTCGCTTGGGCCGCAAGAACAATGATTCCGGAGGTCTTACTCATCTTGTGTAGTATTTGCATGTCTTCTAAGATGACAATTTGTCATAACGGAAACGGAAGAAGAAAAGGTGTTCCAACAGTGGGAAAATATGTTTTGAAATTCATCCAACCGATAAATTTGATGGACAAAGCGTTGGTTCCTTAGACTGCAAAATAAATTGGTTGGACTAAAGTATAATATAATTAAATCAAGAAATGATAAGTTGGCAGATGTGAAAAATAAGTTCGTAAGACCGATAAAAAAGTTGGTTGCACCAATAACTAAGTTCGTTGTAATGAGATAAATGCTACTGAGAGGAAACTTCTGAGAGAGAGCCAACAGAAGTTGTTTTGAGGTTGGATGAGATGAAGACTTAAAGTGCTGGTTAACTCGAAACAACCAATTGGCTGATTAGGTTAATTAATTAATTGGTTTGCGCCCAATCGATTTGGTGCTGCGACATGCTAATGTGTTGGCTCAAACCCACCGTGCGTTGACTCGACAAATTAAATCGCCTACAGGCTCATTGGATATACAAGTTGGTTCAGAATACTAATTATCATTCTCCGTGCATCTGCATGATGTACTTTCCTCGATTTCACTGCCAATTCAGCCGTATCTAAATGGAAATAATACATTTGTATGATTAACCACAAACTTGGTATTACCAATCAACTGAAGTTGATAAACCCAATCAAGCTTTTGGAAACACAATCGAGTGAACTTAGTAGGCCCGATCACGTATTTAGTAATACACCCAAGTATTCGATAATCCTAGTATTTGGTAAGCCAAGTATTTGATAAGTCAAGTATTTGATAAGCCAAGCATTCAATAAGCCGAGTATTTGATAAGCCAAGCATTCAATAAGCCAAGTATGTGATGAGCCAAGTATTTGGACTTATAGCTTGGTTGGATTTATGAAGTTTTTGTTGATAGTATTTTAGGCCAAATTAACCAAATGAGTTAACTGACTAACGTTATTCTAACTACATTCCAACTATATTAAGTTAACATAATGAAGTTTTGTTGGAACAAACCAAATTTCACTGGCTCCAAATAAATTCGATTATCTTCATCTTGGCGGTTTCTCTTATCGCAAACGGTATGAATGACTGCCCGACGCTTTTTCATTCTCTACTCTTGCTTGATGGTAATCCAAAACTTCAAAGGTTGCGTCCAGAGCTTCAATACTTTTTACGACTTTTTTTCCCACGTATATATTTTTTTCTCCTTTCCATAATATCGCTTCAACGCGTTTAGAGAGCGTTAGCCACGGGTATCGATACAATTGGACCATGGTGCGTTTTTACTGTTTTCAGCTCAGTTGCTGATACCGTCGATAAAAACAATGTGTAGTACTGAAATGCGGTACCAGCGGCTCCGACACGTTCCCTTTTTGTTTCTCACCCAATATATATTCCTCTCAATCCCTCTCTACATTTTCCCGCTGGTGTATGCAGTCTCGGTGTAAAAGCCTTCCGTGGTTTTTGAGGTCGGCAAAACGTACTGGCCATGGTGAAAAGTACGTCACACACGTCAAACACAAACCGAAGAAGGGTGTGAGTACATCCTCCGCTGATGCGGTTGGGAAATTTGACCGAATAATTTTCTGCACGATATAATTGCGGTCAAACGGCGTGGGCGCGTCTCCCACCTTTTTTCACGGCTGTCTGACTCGTGATCTTCCATTTGCCGTCACCCAGTACGCTGTCTGGTATGCCAGACACTCCCCCTCCAACTGTTAACGGTGCGGACCTTGGGTGCTACTGGTGAATTAATCCTTTTTTTTTTAATTTCAAAGGACTTTTTCACGCCGTTGGTTCAGTAGTTTTCCGTTGATGGCTTCACTCAGTGGTCTCTTAAGCTTTCATGGCGCGGTCAACGATGGGGCGTTTCAGACCATGTCTAGATATATACCAAGTGTCGTTTCAGCAGACTCGTAATTTCACTCTGTTTTAAATTATCAGTTTTGTTCAGTCAACCCTCGAGGCTGCTCATGGCGTATATGAAGTAAGCGGTCTATGCAATTCATCTTTGAGTTTGCAGGTCTATCGAGAAAAAAAGTGCATCGACTATTCTACCCTTTTTACATTCTATTGTACTTTTTTTTACGTATATCCTTGATATGCGTAGGTTTCATTAGTTCTCCCTTTCTCTGACTTTTTTTTCATCAACCTCCCATCAAACAGTCGTTCGCTTGCATTGCGCTTGCACAAACGTTCGTTATGAAGTACAAACATTTCAACGCTGATATATAGAATGGCTCAATTTAGCACGGTAACGATATATGCAGCGGGATTCGCTTTCGCTGGGGAAGTTGTTATACAACAATTTTTTTCTATGCTTTATATGGTCTTGCGGAGTAAGCTTGAAGTTGGAAAAGCATAATATCGTTTGAAATGGCCAAAGAGTAATGATTTGAGTAAAAAAAACCCTTCTCTCGCACTACTGTTTTTAATTCGGTTTTAATGCAGTTTTTATTTTTTTCCTACTGTTTACGAACAGGGGTACTAATGTATGTAGAACGTGTGAATATTACGTGTAATAAATACTATACTGCG
This sequence comes from Tromatobia lineatoria, assembly GCA_949699805.1. Lineage (NCBI taxonomy): Eukaryota > Metazoa > Arthropoda > Insecta > Hymenoptera > Ichneumonidae > Tromatobia > Tromatobia lineatoria. Next base: position 6,178,343 of record OX453049.1, on the reverse strand, counting down.
ACGCGAGGGCAGGAAGACAGGTTTCGTACGAGTGTGAGTTTGCAGCACAAGCCGAAGGCGAGTGGTACAACCACACTAGCCGAAGAAATGTTTTTCCGATGAGTAGCGTATACAGTTTTACTTTGCAAGGTGCGGGAACCGAATTTTTCATGCTGAAGTGGCGAAGAAGAATTAGTGCTTCATATGTCTGTAATCAACCGATTATTTACTTATGAATAACTTTGATTATCTTTCCCATCCAAATTTCGACCAATAGATGTTAGTGGTGCTGTGGCCGTAGGTTGTGATAGTTTTTTTTGGTTATTCGGCTATTGGCGGCCCATTTAGTGAAAGAAATTTTTTTTTTTTTTTTTTCCTTCTCTTTTAAACGTTTTGACCCTGGTCTGGGTCCTCTTCAGTAATTTATTGACTATAAATATATCTCTAAACAATAAGACAAAACTAGGCTAAATCTAATATAATTAAAAATAGAAATAACGACAAACATAACAATAATATTAAAAATACATGATTATTAATTTATATATATAATAATTCTATACTTTGTAAATAATTTTATAGTCAATAAATTACTGAAGAGGACCCAGACCAGGGTCGAAACGTTTAAAAGAGAAGGAAAAAAAATAATAAAAAATTTCTTCCACTAAATGGGCCGCCAATAGCCGAATAACCAAAAAAACTATTCGACCAATAGAATTGCACCATTCGACGTCACGTGGTACAACCTACACGGAATTATAATGATAATTTTTTAATAATTTATGTTGTATCAAACATAAACCGTAAGTTTCGTCTCATGGTGCAATTCCATTAGTCGCAATTTGGATGGGCAAAATAATCCCCCGAATACCACTCGAGCTTCGAAATTAATCTGACATTTCCCTCAAGGTTCCCTGCACACAAATGAGCTCATCAAGTTTTCCTGGAAAATTTGACTCTTTCTTTTGTTTGCAACGCATCTATCGGGAAATATCCGATAATTTCGAAGCTCTTGTGGTATTACAAATTAACATTGATGCTGGCTCTAAACATATACCATAGAAAAAAAGCCGTACCTAGGGATATCGATGAATATAAATTTTTATGCCGCTTATAGTATTTTAATTCTGGTACATATATTAATTTAACATTTGTTGAGTGAACGTTTTTTTTTTTTTTTTTTTTTTTTTTTTTTTTTTTTTTTTTTTGAGAATTCAGCATGTCAGCCTTGTGAGATCTACAGAAAAACATTGAATATTTTAAGGTGATAACGAATTCATCGAATATCAATTATTAACAGTTTTATTGGATACCGTTATAACTAACGAAGCGTCCTCGCGATCGAGTTGAAATTTAGCATACAAGCGGAGCAGCATGTATTGAATTATCGTAATTTTTTCAATAAAATGTATGCAGACTTTTAACTTTTTGCAATTTTTTTTTTCTTTGACCGGACGTAATCGCTCTAACTTTTATAATATTGAGAGTGTCATAGTAAATAGTTCCGTATGATTACAAAGGTTAAAGATATTGCATTCATTAGGAATCAGCACAGCGATTTTGATATTATATGAATATACAATTTTTTCGTTCTAAAATTAAGGTTGTACATTAACTTTCATCGATTTTGAGACAGCAAGTCTAATTTTTTTTTACATAAAGAAATAGGATGTCTAGTGATGGTAGACGCAAAATTCAATGAAGATCTTTAAAAGGTTCTAAATGTTATAAATATTAGATTATTTTCCATTATTTCCTTTCTACCAAATTTGCACCAAACTTCCATTTGTTAAATTCAGTAAATAAATAAGAACACCAAATGGAATCACACCCAGAGCTTCCTGATATTTTGACTGGTCGATCATAAAGCTTCCTCCACACTCAGAGAAATCACCATAGTACAGTTAACTATAAAGTGACAACTATTGATTTTTAGTCCTTTTATAGTTCCGGTGACTATAAAAATAGTTGTGACAACTAATTAAGTGGTAACAACTATATTTGTACTAACTACAAATAAATAGTTGTCACTTTATGGTTACTAATACCATAATTTTCTCTCAGTGTATAAGGAACCCAAAATGAGGCAACGTACTTTATTATAGACTAGGCTTCGTAAACGACGAACCAAAAAAAAAAAAAGAAACTAATGTGCACAATCGTACTTTGCAAAATTATTTCTGCAGCTTTGAATATTATCACATTTTTCCCACTTAATATTCAGCATGTTAGAAATTACAGTAATTGCTCGGCGTATCCTAATTTTCGATATTCACAAAACTCCATAATACATTTAATAATTTTTAAACGTTTTTCAGATTTTAAATAATTTATTCCAGCGATCAGTTCGGCTTTTATCACATTTTTAGTAGCGGATGGGTCGTTTAACTGTGCATCAACCCGCGCACCATCGAAATGTGGAGTACACGTGTTGCGTATAATATTTTCCGATAGTCGCACCCGCCGTCAACGTGTTTCATCGTACAGAATAGGATAACGTCAGGTGTAATTTCGAGCTGGAAAAAAGTACGTATATTCGCTAGTATCGTCGACGAGTGACAAGGCACTGCGTCCCGTGCTCTGTTAGTCAAATTCGAAACAAAATAGCTGTGACACACATACAGATAAATCGCTGGAGGTGGAGTTGTGATCGCGATCCACGTACAGTAGTAGTTCGTTCATTCTCTTTCTATAAACTACCTTCTACGTCTAGGTTCCCTTTTTGTTTTTGCCAGCAGAAGCAACGGTAGCAAAAGCAACGAATGCATTGCTCTACTGTTTTAATCTTCACTATGTATGTGCATAAATATCCTTTGTCTACTCGGGTGTCCCTCGCCCGAGGTTCTCCTCACCGAAATGTAAACTATTGCTACCGCTCTCGTTTCGCAACTCACAAATACAGCATAGTTTTTTCCAATCACAGTTGCAAATATATATACCTTTTTCACGACGCAGTCGACTATCTCGCATTCTCGTTTTGCAAAGGAATATCTTTCCCACCGTGAGGTCATATGATGGGGAAAAAAAAGACAAAAAGTTTGAAAATATAGCAGTGCTAGAAAATCTGAAAAAAAAGTTGCAAAAAAATATAGCTGCATTTGAAAATCAATCGACAATCTGTATTAATACCTAATGGGAATTGCAAATTAAAATTTATTTAATGGATAAATCTTTCTGATCAAAGCTTTCTACACAGTATTTCATTATGAATTTCATTATGAATGAATACTTACATATAAAAAAAAAGAACTTGCTCTAGCGAAAGATCTACAAAATATTACGTTTTTTTTAAATCAGATATTGACTCCTGCGGCAGTTAAAACGATTTTCAAGCCTTCTTATCGTAATAAAAAAACGTAATTTTCTGTTTTATCTGATCCTCTCGCGTAATCATTTTTGCAAATTTTTTAAGGCACTAAAATATCAAAAAAATCACGAAAATAATATGCGAGTATGCGTCGGATCCTTTTTATACACACTGCGATAACAATCGCCTTTTGGAAATTGCATCAGTCTCACAAAGCTCCGAAACCAGCTTGTCAAACAAAAATTTGATCCTTGTTTTTACCACAACCTTCAATGGTTCGAATAAAGCTGCAGCTGTGGGCTGCAATGATTTAAATATTTGTGAAACTAGGATGAGAGAAATATGAGCGCGGGACCGCCCGTGACCTTCGTTCTGCAATTTTTAAAACATTGTCTAATCAATGAAATGTGAACAGCGCTTCCAATTCTAGTGTCGGGCCATCGTCGGATTTCGTGGGTTATTCGTTTTTTCATTTACGGCAGAAAACCGATATTAACCGTATATGATTTTCGAAGCAGATTTAAATTTATGTAAAGGGTATTCGATGAGTAGCGGAACAGTTTTTGGCCGTGCAAAATTTAGTAGCCGTCTTAACTAAAAACGCAGGACCCGAAGTACAAACTGGACGAATAATAGTAATTTTGTTTTCAATTTAAATGCACCCTCCAATTTCGCAATTATCCCAACTGTCATTAATCGAATGATGATTTGACTTATCCAAATGTTCGGTGATCCAAACGATAAAGCACATATTTACTAGGGCCTTTCTTTGACTTCTAAACATAGTCGTCACATTTTTATCTCACAACAAAGCTATTACCATCTTTTTCAGCTTGTTTAGATAGCAACAACATAAGACAATTTTCATCATACAAAAAGTGGAAACGATACTAAAAAAAAAAAACAAATTGGTGTAATTTGTTTTCCAATACGTTCATCGCGCTATAGTCTTGGGTTTATAAATTATCCACCAGTTCGATCCCAATTAATTCCGATAATCGTCGTTCTAATGCATTCTGTTCTAGCTATACAAAAGAATAATTTTTTCATAATAACCTGTAAATATAGTGACCTATAAATAGTCGCATAAGCAAAAAATAGTTGTCGCTTTATATTACCTAGACTACTATTATTTCTCTGATAGTAAATGAGCAATTCCTCTTTAAAGCGATCGTGTGTAGTACGTAGAGACTTCTGTAAAACTAAAATGGTAGTTCGCGCCCATCCACGATTTGCATTTCTCCGGTGTCACGGTACCTATATGCGTTTGATTAATACATCCCTGGTGCGCACGTTGAGAGTTAAACGGCACTGGTCTGGCAATGGGCAGCGGAGAGGGGGTTAGTAGTCAGCTAGAGGTGAGGGAGACGCATGCAGCGAGGCAGCCAGGTTGGGCGAAGTTAAATGCCGTATAAATAACTTTTTAAGCGTGGCTGTATGACTCCGCGGGGTGGAGGTGGGAGGGGGCGATGTGAAGCAGCTCAGCCCGAAAATCCGGACGCCAGGGAATTTGTAAAAACAATGGGTGAGCCCGTAGATGGAAAGAGCACGTGCGAGGGAGAAAGAGAGAGAGAGAGAGAGAGAGAGAGAGTGAGTGAGTGAGTGAATGAGTGAGAGCAAGAGAGAGAGAAAAAAGAGTCGCCACATGTGTTCACCATGTAACGTGGCTCGAGCCGAGGGTTGTTCGGGCAGATTTTGCAGCTGCGGGTCGCGTCCGACCATTGAGAGGTTATGAAAGCGTGCGAGAGAGAATAACCAAGAGAAACGTGTGAGTAAGAGAGAGAGAGAGAGAGAGAGAGAGAGAGAGAGAGAGAGAACAAGAAGATACGCGAAAGTCTGGAAACACACGCAGCTCGGAGCACTGAAAATTCTTTTGGTGAAGAATCTTGGCTGGAAAGTCCCAGCACGTGCGAGAACAATCGGATGGAGAAGTGAACGAGAGGACGCAGAGGGGAGGGGCTCGTCTTCCGGGTCACAAAGGGTGATGTGCTCGTGTGAGGGTTACGAGGGTCAGTTGCATATCTCTTTACCGTTCAACCGGCTATGCCACGCTATGAATAATAAGCGTTTCCTAAAATACAGACGTATCGCTATGCAAGTATCAAAATGTATATATGTATATGCATGTATGAGTGTGTAGGTAAAAATAAATATGTGTACATGCATTGCTACTGTGGATCGTTATGCTCGGATACTAACCGATACTGACTATCCAGCTATGTACATACAATAATGTGACGTCGATAACATCCATTCATAAACGAGCCTGCGCTTATAAGCCTCCATCAATGGGCTTTAACCTTACGGACACATGCCGGTACATGAATACAGTTATAAAATATATAATTGAAACGCTCACAGCTTCTGCGTGTGAGGCATATGTGATGGTTCTTAAATTCTTGTGCATGGATTGCGCATTTATTAGTTGGGTTATTCTTTTCGTATGCTCAATGTCACGATTCGACTATTCCTTTTTTACTCCGAGTTTCGATCGAAAATAATTCTTAATCATTGTGGCAGTACTGTTGCTATCGGGAGGAAACTACTGATAGTAATGATTGCTATTTGAAGTTACTCAAAACAGGTATTACTATATTTTTCTACATCTTCGTCTCGACTACGTGTAGATATATATTTATACTTTCACAAACAATTTCTTTTCACATTTTTCTGAACCAGAGCAGTGAAAAGCTCGCAGTTTTCATTTTGTATGCGTTTTTCTCGTTTTCATGTGTAGAATGTATCTCACAGGTCAAAGGGCATTTAATCACTGGTTAATTTTTTTTTCTATCAGAACTTTTGTATGAGTATTTTTTCCAATAACTATGGAAATATTGATTTTTCTGCTACTGTATGTCATATAATAGTAACAACTCGCTCTTTTCAGTCGCACTGTCTTAAGTTCTATTCATTTGTCTTTTCTTTTGTTACTGAATAAAATGTTTGCTTTCTTGCTAAAGTGTGTTTATCTGACGAATATCGGCGTTACCGCGTGATACGTGTTTCTGTAGCGACCACGACAAATTGAAGTTGGCTCTGCAACAGCAATCGTCGACCTATCAAAAGAATTATAAACTGTCGGTAGTGTTTCAATATTATTTGATTTCGATGTGCCTTGTCTTCTTTGGGATAGCATAATTTACATATCGTTTTATACATCTCAACCGTATTTGTATCCATGGAAGGCATAATTTTAATGATCTTACTATATTTATTCCGTAAAAAACTAAATAGTATTCCTCTTTGCATATGCTATTAAATCACCAATAATATGTCAGTAAATAATATAAGAACTGAAATTCAAAATATCTGAACAGATCCTTTCAAAAGTAAGAAAAAAAACCAACAATGCAAATGGCTTATGGAAAAAAAGTACAAAAAACCTTTTTTTTTTTGTTTTCAAGAAATGGTTACCTATTTGTTGGGCATCATAACAGTAAATTTTTACCAATAATAAATGTCAAATTATTACAATCATTTTTGGTCCATAGTACGCGTAAAATCTTTTACTCGTCCCTACTATTTATTTATTCTCTATTCCATACCTAGAGAAGACCCCTAGAATGTTGTTTGTAGCCACTCTTCCTGATACACTACTGTATCGCATTTACACAATGGCTCATGAACACTGCGGAAAACCTAGCAGATACATGTGAGTTTAGTTTAACCAAGTTTCTATTGTAGGGAAATACATTAGAAACTCAGGAGAAGTGCCGCCCGCTCAGTGGTTGGCGCGAAAATTAATGCGCGGCTAAGCGGTCACCCATTAAAGCGGCCGCCGCAAGAAATGCTGCTCAAGGACCGCCAATGTTACACCAATCGCGCATATTCTGCTTCCGATTTTTAATGTCAAGTGACAAAAAGCGTGCGTTTATCTTTCTCTTGAAATTACAACTTACAAATAACTACGGTTTCCGCATTTTAAAAAACATTGCATTCCCACCCTTGGCGTTCACGGATAATTTTTTTTTATGTTCATTAAAAAATTCTCCAAGAACTTCACAAACGGTGAATATCTCTTGACAATTGAAACTCACATCGTGATTCACAAAAAAATCAACTAAACACTTGTAAAATTGAAAAATAACGATTTTTTTCACTACACTGAGAGAAAAATCTGATACTTCAAAAAATACTATAGTTGGACTGACGATAATATAACAATAAACTATAATTCTCAGGAGGAACGTCTATATTTTATGGTTATTGCAAATATGAGAAAATAGTTAGATCAACCACGAATATAATTCCCAGGAGGAACGTCTATATTTTATGGTTATAGCAAATATAATTATAGTAGCAATCATCAACATGATAATAGATTCAAAAACTATTCTAATAGTTTTAAATATGCCGTTTTGTTGCATATACGATTTCAACGTTTGTTTTCAATAACCTTACAAGTATTGTTTATTGAACCATATTATCATCACTTCAACCATAAAACATTGCAACCCTTCCTATATTCGTTTTACCATGTGGAATCGTTTAATAAACGATATGCTTTCCTCGCAGTGTACTTTGTTTCTTTAGAAGTGATCTACATTGAAGTAAAATTGAACGGGAACGAATTTTGTCTGTTACATTTTTAATCCGAATTCCCCAAAAATGGACTATCTGCTGCACGATCAACAAATGGCACATTCGTCTGATTTAGCCGCTCGTTAATATTCATCTCGATAAAAAAAGACCCCGGAGAGTCCGTTGCGGAGAAGTCGTTTGCTACCCTTTCCAGAATCTTGACACGAGCGACAAAAAAAAAAAACGTCGGCCTATAATTTTTTGTTGAGCGCTGGGGAAGATGTGTAGGGGGATTTCATTGTGACGTTGGGTTCTTTGGGAGCCCAAAGCCAACTCTCCTACTTTCTGTGCCTGCCTCTCGGGTCGTAGAAAAAAGAAAATATGTAACGACCTCAGTTTGACGACGTAAAGAGTATCGGTGAGCCGTGGATACGCACTTCCGGAACTATACTATATATTCTTTACTACAGTTCGTGTATGCAGACATATATAAGGCTGTTTACTTTGTAACGTCAGGAAAAAGCCTTACTGTCACGTTAAACCTGAACTGCTGCCTCAGAATGTAAGCTTATCCAAGTAAGGGCTTCTCAGTTTCTTTTACGACAGTATAGGAAAAGAGACCGGGGCTTGTTGAGACACTTTTGGTTTTCAATTCATTTTCTCTCTTAATTAGCCGCATACATCGCAATCAAACCATTGCTATATTTTAGCGTGATCATTCAGTTAATTATTTTGTGATTTTAAAAACCTTTCGCAATCGACAAGATCCGAGGTAAACAGTTGTAGAAGTTGGTGATGTGACCAGAAATTCCCTATACCAGGGCCTGTTGAGTCACTCACGGGGTAAGTTGAAACAGCTACGGGAAAGTTTGTTGGAAAAAAATGACATCCTGCACGGGAGAATTATATAGAAACCTTCATTTCATACATCATATAAATTGACAAAAAAAACTTATGAAAAGTCCACCAACTAAGAGAATTACAAACTAGTATACTGACTTGACATACTTACAATAACGTTAGATTGCCGTTAGATTATATCATTGTAACGTAGTCTACATTCCATCTATAATTTTCTACCTCGCTCGACTTTTTATAGATCTCTTTTGTGGATTAAGGGGATGCAGAAGTAGATTTTATTACCGACTTTGGTCGGTAAAGACACGCCTTTTCGTAGTTACCATTGTTCTCAGTTAATACGTTACACACATGCAGCAACTTGTACACGATGGTAATATCAGTGTATACGAATGGACGGACATTCAAATATCGAATGATAACCAACAATAAATGAAAAAAAACATATATTTTCTAAACATCCCGAAATCAAAATGGCCGCCGGGGTTTGACAGCATCACCTATTTGTTAAGATATAAAAGATTCTGGAACTTATATACGCTGAACTGGAATGTACGTCCATTCTTTAGCGTTTTTTGCATAATTCGTGAGCGTCGAAACAATAATTACATGATAGGAATCCACACAAACTTGTCACTACAATTACGCAGTCTGGCCGCTTGGAAGGGTTTTTTGTCCGATTGAACCGCGTAAACGTAGTTACAGTTTTGTGTGGATGGCTTTTTTTGAGTAACCGATGTTTCGACGCTCGTAGATTATGCAGAAAACGCCAAAGAATGGATGTACAATCGAGTTCAACGAATTAGATTCCTATAAATATTTATATAGTACGAAAGAGTTGGTGTCGACAGTTCGAGCGACCATATTGCTTTTTGGTAGGTTTACAATGTTACGATTTTCTTAATTTTCCAAGCATTTTCACCCACAATTCGAGTATATGCAAATTTGCTTATCCTGACATTATAACCCTGTGCAATTTGAGACAATAATAGCGTAGTTTGTAAACTACAAAATCGTTACCGACCACAACCGGTAAGAAAATCCAGTCCTGCCATCCCCTTAAGGGAAACCTTACATGGAAGCATCTTTTTCATAGACTCAAGTCATTATGGCTTATCACGAAGCCGCTTAATTGTTCCCTGTTGGACAAAATAAAAAATCAATTTATCAGTTGCCTGGACAGCAATTGAAGATTTTTATTAGCAAAGACTTTGATGGCCAATTTTGAATAATTGTAGAAACGAGACAGCTTGTAATTTAAGGTCACTTTGATGCCTACACCCGTATATAAAAAAATTCTAGATTTTCTAAGTCCCACATTCCAGAAATATATATTCTATGATTTTCAACAAATAATAATTTCGTAAATTGTATCATCTTTAGCGAATATGTATAGGCATAAGTTTGTTTTTACCCTGCCACCAGATACATGTGCTGCCGCGGGTGGCGTGAGCGTCGCAGTGAGATAAGCGTGTGTACTGCTGGACCATGAAAAAAAAAACCAATATAATTAGATCTCTACCAATACTTTTCGTCTTTTATGCTGCACATTTTATACAATTTTTCCTATGGTATTCGTTCTGATCCAACTTACCCCGTTCGTGATGCCTTGCCTCACACCCCACAAGGAAATACCATTGACCATTTCTCTGGACTGGTTCGAGTGAGTTCGTTTCATTTAGGCTCAGATTGCAAGTGAAAATCCAATCTTTTAAATGGAAAAAGTTTTAAATGCTTCAGCGTTGTGGACACTGCTTAAGGAAACTTTTATTAAAATGACGAAATTTAAATTTTTACGCTAAGAATCAGTTTCTATCATGTAACTTTTGAAATTACCAGTGAACCACTTTAGTAATGTTAGTAAGAGGTATGTTTAATAAATATTAATGCCTTCTGTGGAGTTCAGGCGGCCTAATGTACCCATTGGTTTTAAGGGACTATCGCAGTCTAAACGCTCTCAAAGTAGGTGATTTTCGCGATTAACAAAAAAAAAAAAAAATTACATCGAGTGTTCTCAAGCCTGAGGAATATATTCATTTATAAATTAATTATGTAAAATCATTTTTTCCTACAAAAATTATTAAATTGCAGTGACTAGGGCTGCCAGAGTGCATGAAACAAAAAACAAAACAAAAAACAAAAATAGTGGATACAGTCGTGTTAAAATAGTAGATATTCTTCGTGACATAATCTAGAATTTTCGAAAAATATTAAAATCTGACAAAATGCCGTAGTTTTGACAAAGAAATTATCCCTTAAAAAAATGTTGTTCTTTTAATGCCAAATTGACATTTTACATCGAATCTAAAGAATCCTACATTGTTGTATGGAAAACCATGCTTAGAATACGCCGTAAAAATTTCAAGTCCATCAGATAATTTGCTCGTGAGTTAGAGCTACAGCTAATTAGAAAAATGTCGCATTCCTTACCTGCAAGCCGCTGTACTGGAAAAAATATTATGATATTTGCATTATCTAAGATACTATAAATGGCTATTGCAACCGTTGCTATATGGATACTGCTGTACCTATATTATAAGGGATCTCATACTTGCACTACGATATTGTTTCTAGTACTGCTGAGTTATTGTAGCGGTGAAATACTAATGCTTACTTCATCCATCGTAGGGCGCAAGATCACAGTTATCTTTGGATAAAAATATTGTATTTTATATTACTTTCAGTACATTATTAGTATCTAAATTATTATGATTATATGCTTAGATATTGACTAGAACAATCCACGTAGCGACTGATCAGTAGATATTATGTACAACCTGTAGATGGCAATGGTAATGATCCGGAGTATTATGGATATTAATTTTGATCAAAAGCACTGTTTCATTATTAATATCTAGATAGTATCATTTATCATAGTCGCAATTGCAATTCAAGGATATTTTGAGCAGCATTACCGATTACATGCTATAATACATGAAACTTGACGGCAGGACAAAGCAACCCCGGCTAAGTATTCATGTATATGGTATAACAATGTTTCACCGCTCTTAGTATTCAAATATTGAAAACCTCCATCCGGTTTCGGAAGTAATCGAGCGGTATGGAGTTAGGCTAGTGCTTGCCAGTCACTATACCCATATAGCATAAATATTGCAGGGATATCGGCATAAGCAATATTATCGACTTAACGTTCAGGAATATTATTGCAGGTGAAAAAATTACTAATAATTTAAAAAATATTTCTGCCGATAGTCTGTAAATGTCACCATTTGTTTAATACTATTTTACAAAGTTTAGAATCAAAAATTCCAGATCAGAGGTTGATGAGAATTATTAACCTTATTAAAATTTTCTGGAAAACGGAGCATAGTATTAATCGATTTTTTTTTTTATTGTCATGGACCAAACATTTCGAAAAGTGGCTCGATCTTTATTTTTCAACTGATCATCCTTGGTTGACGGATACACGATTGATAAAAATATACGTCTGTACGAGTAGCCGATAATCCACTGGTTAGCGTGGTAGTTCTTACGTTATTCAGTAGGTTGAAAGGTAGTTTTAAGTCTTTGAAGAAAGATTTACGTTTGTTCCGATCGTATTCACCTCTAGAACAAATAGAGTCGATAAAACTCTGATACCTTTATATATTTTTCAAGCAAGCCCACTTTACTTAAATTACGCATCGTCAATTCAACGTAAAAACGTTACGTAAGTGAGGTTGTGAGTTCGGATTATCGAACGGATTTACTTTTCTTTGTCCAACAGGATGATTATCGAGTCCGCCCAATAGTACTGCTTGAATGCTTGCAAGATTTATTTATCTTGTTTTGGTGCATAACATGAAGAAGAAAAAAAACAACAATTCAGAAGAATACGGAGATACTAAAGTAACGAATGCAAGGTTGTTGGGATTATTACACGGAGAGAAGAGTATGGCAATAATCCCTCGACTCAACATAGCAATTGAGTTATATTCCGGTTTTCTGGCGATTGCTATGTTGAGTCGAGGGATTATTGCCATATTCTTCTCTCCGTGTAGTATCTATAGATCGTTTTGGACAAAACTATAATCAATACTATGAATAGATACTAAGCTTTATAATAATTAGTGCTATCCCTATACGATATGTAAAATATTCTGATGGGTAGTATTCGTATTCTATTCGGTATTACATATTTCTCTGTGTGGTTTTTAGTAAGCTACCATTCTCGAACTATTTGACATTTGAACTTACAATTTTAATACGGTATTCCAAAAGTTATAAACTTTCGAAATATTCAAAAAAATAATAATTTTTTCAAAGCTTTTCACTAGTATAGCTCGTGATACGTCTAGCCCCGGTCTTCTGTACTCAATGCTTTTTTACATCTTGGATAAGGACGATAGAGACCACAGAATGTCTGCAATAGGTTAGGGTTGTATAGTATCTAGTGGTGTGACATTTTGACACACATACACATATCTTTCACCAAATCCTATTAGGATGCCTAGGATCAGTCGAATATACTACACAGCTTACTATCTTAGACCAGTACAAAACCTCACTAAGTTGTTTATTAGTATATATCGGTAAATAAAGCTCTTATCATGCGGAAACTACTTGAAGCTTATTCTGCAATATGATTAGTCGACACTCTCCTGGTTTTACAGATGAGCTTGAACGAAGAATACTAGAGAAGGCATTTTGTTGACATGGGATGACAAATTCATTTTAAGTTGATGGCAAAATACTTTTCGGCACCTTTAATTCGTGTTGGCTTGTTAAAACGTATAAATTTAAGGAAATTAGAAATTTTATTAATTCCACTGATCATTTATTGGCAGAAGTTAGTTAAATTGAGTAATTTATTTTTTAAGTGTAATTGCTTACATTTGTATTAAGCGTCATTTAGAAAAATTATTAAAAGAACACATCATTTAAGAATGTATATTTTGGATATATGTTCGGCATAAAACCATCTACTACAATCAAGATTATTTTGCAAAACGCATATCCAAAATTTGTTATATTCTGCCCATTTTCCGAAATAAAAAAAATAAAAATCAAAATAAAGAAAGAATCTGAATAAATACGTATGCATTCAAATGAATTGACATATCATTTTCATTAGAAAAAAAGTTAGGTTGACTGATTGTTTGTTGAACAATTGTTTTTTTCACCAATTTGTTAATAACATTTTGGGATTATTATTATGCGGAATCAATCTTTTCAGCACGTTCTATATGCATTATTTTTTTTCCGATTTTTATCCCATTGGGAAAAGATCGAAATTGTCTCTGAAACTCACTTTTGGCGGGACTGTACGTATCATACATCCTCAAATGAAATTGACAAATACAGAATGAAAGTTAATTTGAATAAGACAACGCCTCACCAAGACAGATATTTGGGAGCACGGTGACTGTGAAGCTAGAAAAACTTCATGTACGTCCATACCTAACACATATTGTGACGTTACGATGTGCTAAATCTAGTTTTGTGCTTGCATGATACTAGCACATCGTGCAGTGTACAGAAGTCGCACGATGTGCTAGAACCGTGTAGGCACAGTCCTGGATTTCACGGAAAGAAAAGATTAGTTACCATAACCAAAAAAATGACTTGACGCAACCAATCGATTATTCTATTTCCCTTATAACTCAAATGATAGTGCCAACGGTTCGAATGGTAATAAAGATGATTCGAATGGTAGTTCCATTAATTCGAGTGGTAGTCGCAACGATTGGGTTGGTAAACCTCACTAATTTCGCGAGGAGTAATCGTGAATAGTTGAAAGTTCTCTCTGGCGATGCAGCAAATTGAAGACGTAGTTGTTACAACCAAACTTTTTTTTTCCGTATACGACGTACTAAATTCAACAGTGGGTCTGCACGGTTCCAGCAGATCTTGCAGCCTCTCTAAAAATGCACGATGTAATGGAACCATTCAGGCACAGTGCCATATTCAGCACGTCGTGGCGTCACAGTATCTGTTAAGTACGGACGTACATAATGTACTTCTGACGGCAGATAGTGCTGCACGGTACTGCACGTTTGGCTTTCTGGGTACAACCGCGATCATAGTATACCATTGCAAAGCGTTTTATTGTAAGACGACCCCCCATGATTTTCCAAATGCTGTATACGGATGTCCCAGATACGTCTTCTGTACAGTCCTTCACGGTTTACTATGCTGCACTCGTCTATCGTGATACAAGCTGGTTTACGCCGAGAGTTTTACGTGGATGGACTTTGGACGTACAACTTTGAAACAGAAGTAGGAGAAAAGAGACGGAGAAATTGGTTGCCCTTTCGTTCCGCACGTGAAGACTCCCTGATATGAAAGCTCAGCTATCTATTAAAGTGTAAAGATGTTGCCGGGAAACAAATGACATACCGAATGACCAAAAAAAACGGATAGTTGACTGGATATTTCGGTTTTACTATACATATATACACACCAAACACACGAATATGTATACAAGGCATTCCATACGGTTTCGAATGGTCGAAAAGTTGTCCACTCTCAAAAAAATTGAAATTTTGTCCAATTATTCCCTTGTTTAAAAAAGAGAAGTGTACATTTTTTCAAAATTTTTGGATCGGAATTTTTCGTTTTTTTCAAAATTTCAAAATTCTCTAAATACCGTTATATCTTGAAAGAATACGATTAAACAAAAAAATGTTTCAGACAAAAAAGTTGCAGTTTTGCATAAATTTTGTGAAATTTTTTTTTCTTATATTATATATATATATATATATATATATATAGTCTCAACCGAATATTGTGGATGTTGCGAAAATATATACCGAAAGGCTAAAATATATGAGACATCGCGAGCACACAACGCAGCAAAAGTCGCAGCGACGGGCACACATGTCAGCCACGCTTTACGAGAACGTTTCGAGATTTATGACGGAGAGAGTCCCGGTAATTTTGTACAGTTTCTTTGCTTCGGGTTCCCGATCCGAGGGTGCGCTGTTCTTTCACCGTGAAAGGAGACCATGAGCATATAGTCCTCACGGACTCTCTTGTGACCGCCCCAACCTATGCGATACGCTTGAAACACACGTAACCAGTTTGCTTCGAGTCATAATGTGCCAGAAACAGGAGACCCGCAGCAGAAGGAGCAACTTCATGTTTAACAGTCTGCAGGGAAACCTTTCAAGCCGTAATTTTTTGTACCTTAGTTATCACGTGTAGCCGGAGAATTCTGAGGAAAGGGTGGAAAACTAACTGTAAATGCAATTAGTACTCAGACGAATTTTTCAACCATTTTATTTCATGTTACATAAAAAAATTTTTTACTTTTAATTTTTTTTCAGCTTATAGGTATTGGTTGAAAAGTTGCAGACTCGATTATGTTTTCGTACAAAACTACGCTGAGAAGTTTTAAGATCTCTGATAGAATAATTTTATCAAAATATAATCCTAGAAAGGATGGAAAGTAGAAACTTGTACATTAATTACTTCCTCATTGGCTTTCTTCTTGCAAAGCTACCTCTATCATGATGCTTTTTCATAGATTTTACTTTCGTACAGCGAAAGTCTTCCGAGTATTAAAAAAAAAAAAAGGGTAAAAGCCATTTGCAAGATCAGTAGAAAGTAGAAAGTTTCGGATTTTCCGGAAATTTAAATGATTGTTTATCATTCTTACGTCAATAAAATTTCGATGTTATTCAAGTTTTAATACATTTAATTGCATTAAGGATGCAGAGTAGGTTTTTGCACATTGCTTCCACACGGATTATGACTCAAAGTTTCACATAAACGGTGTGCTTTGAGGCATAATATGTCAGAAACAGGAGACACTCAGAAGCAGCACTTTAAGAGTCTTCAAGAACAGGCTTCAAAGGTATTTTTTTTTCATTGAATTTTTTAATCGTGTTTTTCATGTCTAGCCGATGTAAAAAATGCTGCAAAAAGCTTGGAAAACTAACTGAAAAAGCAACTAGTACTCAGACGAGTTTTTTTACCTTTCTCTTTATGTTACATAAGATTCCAAAAAAATGTTCCACTTGTGGAATCGGTTGAAAACTCACAAACTAAATTATATTTATTAATGAAGCTAACACTGAGAAGTTTTGAAAGCTCATAGAATTATTTAATGAGAATAGTTTTTGAGTAAATCTCGAAATCCGCCTTTTGAATAATGTAAAAAAAGGGTGCAAGTATATGAGAATATTTGGTCATCGATTTGGCTTCCTCGATTTCGAATCATAGAGGAATTTTCTAAAACTTATAAATTATTGCAAAAGCAATGTCTAAGGTTCTACTCTGAATCCTTGTTTTCTATAAATCTAAAAAACTGGAGTTTAACGAAATTTCGGTCGTTAAGAAACAATGAAAAAAATTCAGATTTAAATAAATCCTGGCCCACGGGTTTGGTATTAATGGAAATTTTAATTTCTGTTTCATCATAATACCAGTGTTGTAAAAAGTAAAGTTAATGCAAAAGCGGTGTGCAAGATTACTTGTCACAATTTGATTTTAATACAATTTCAGCTTCATCAAATCTTAAAAACTAAATCCAATGTTGCATCTGCGAAAGGTACGATTCTATTTCGCTTCAACAGTCGAGGCTTCCAATAATTTTAATTTTTTCCTTATGAATAATTTTTCATCTCGAAACGCTTCCTTCATGCCTCAGTGAGAGGCCGTAGGCAATATCTGCATTATTGTAGTTTTCAAATTGCATATATATATATGTAGTGTATCGAATATCGCATGGATTTTCCAAAGGTGTATTAAGTGTGCTTCATTTTTGTACTTGTTAACTCATCCAGAATACTCTCTTGTATACATGTATCTGGAGTTGAAAGGTGCGCCGCTTTTCGTAGCACAGAAGGAGCGCCGCGGGAAAAGATGGTCGATGAGCCGCAGCGAAAGTCATGAATATTCATCAGCGTTAAATGCTGCGAAGTCCTACCGTAGGTTGGGGTCGATCGATATGTATATACAGTTATAGTCTACGACGTTTACTAGGGTACAACGGCCCCGACGTGACGCCGTTAAATTTCTTTTCCATTCATTGACTCGATAATTAAGCACTTAAACATTTTCAAAGAACTTTTATAACCTGAAGAAGTTGGTGGATTCGTGTTGAAACAATTGTGGTCGCTGCAGGGTGACATCTTTGCAGCTAGAAGTGCTGAAGTACTCGTACAACTGAAGCCCAAGAAAATCCGGAGGAATTGAAGGAGCGCACCGACAGAGGTTTGAGAAAATTGCACACTCTTCGCTGGAGCAATATCAGCACAATTGTCTACCTTCGTCAGAGTGGATCAGTACATGTAGTCAATTAACTTGAAATGTTGGGATACAAGGATGTACGAAAAAGAAGGAAGAAAATGGTGTTCTACTTTTCTTTGGGCTTGGGCTTGATTTAATACAAATGGACATTCTCGTTTTCACTTTTTTAAAGTATCTTCATCGATAGCGGCTTTATGTAGAATATTACAATAATTTATTCCGCATATTTCCATCAAAATAATTCTAAAACAAGAAAGTATTGTCGAGAAATATTACTTAAATATTTTTCGGGCCTGGATTCCAACCAATCGCAGAGTGGTATTCTCAGCAATACAATTCTTTTGTTAATTCCATCGAAAATTCCACTCTGATATTGCACAGTATCCCTTCATTTATTTTCAACCAACGCAAGATTCGTACAGACGTCCTGTTTTCTCGAATGCTGCTCTATGCCTAGTCAAAATCCAATTTCGAAAAAAAATCCGACAAGTACGCTTTGAGCTCCAAAATTAATCTTAATATTTCCCTTTAGTTCTTGAGTTTCCCTGCTTAGCAAAGATCGGGATAAGTTTCGTACAAAAATCTCTCGCGCTACGCGCTCGGGATTTTAATATGCAAAACTTCTCCCTCTCGTTGCTCAGCAACGAAACGATCGGGAGATATTCCGATAATTTTGGAGGTCTTGGGATATCCCTACTAAATAAACAGCCTCATAATCTTGGATAGAAATAAATCGTTTATTTTATGAAATCAAATCCCTAAACTTACCGAGAACATGTGAGTACCGTGATGTGAATGTGATTACGTATCTGAATATATGCCTCTTTCAATTTTTGCGAATATTTTGCACCTGTTAGTTATATTTCTGTACAAGGTTCATATTCAAACGTTTCAAAATGGTAAACTAAACAGTTTCATAAGAATAGACTTAATTTTTTTTTACAAATGACATTTAAATAAGACGCATTAGTGTTCAAATGTATTTAAATAATTCAACCAACTTGTTGTGAAGAAACTACTCCAAAGACAACATCTCTTTAAGAGTATACAATTTTTATATTTATCATTATAATCGTTTTTTAAAATTCATTTCCTCGTCACACGAATGAAATATATTTTCTCACTAACCCTAAACTTTGAAAATTCGTTTTAGTGCAATTCATAATTAATAAATCAAACTTTGACCCACCCCTCACAGGTATCTACTTATATAAACGTTAGACACACACAGGTTCTTGTGATGGTCACATGTATACTAGGGTGCGTCGAAATTTTTTTTTAAATTATTTTTAAAAAAATCCTGCAAAAGTGTGTTCTATCGATATTTACCTGAAAAAATATATGTCGATTGAGGGATGATTTGTCGGCGATTTCCTTCTACACGAAGTATTGAGAGGTATAAACTAACGTGTAAGCTGTGGCATCCAGGAGAAACTAAAGAAATGTTTAAAAAACCGAGAAAACCTGATTTATTTTATGGATTAACGCTCAAAGAATCAAAGCATACCTTGTCCTTTCATACGATTCACTTGCAATTTGGTATTTGGTGGTGTTTGAGGTTGTTCATCCAAACTTAAACTTCAGACATTCAAAAAAGGGGATCCAATATAGCGGACTCAATGGCAAAAAGTTGCGAAAATCTAGACTTTGTGTTACGATTCATGATTAGTGACCTCAATAACGCCTGAGTACGTAATAAGTACGGAGGTATTTGGAGATCCAAGTAGACACTTTCGCACGATTTTAGGAGAAATAAATTTTTTTTTACACACCCTTATGTATACAGTTGTAGTCCGTGCTTACATTTTCGTCAAAAACGTGACGTGGTTCCGGTGCCGCGAGGCGAACCTCAGTTCTGCTACATCGACATAGGTTTTCCGCAGTTCTTCTATGCCCATACCATGAATGGGATATACAGGGGGGAAATCGGATGCGGCCCCGTCCTGGGGTCCTGGTTACTGATGCGGACCAGGGCTGCGGCGGGACTAGCTGACCCTGTAATAATGCCGGCCGAAAGGGGGAAATGCGAACAAGAAAAAAACTGAATGGCCAATTATTTTTTTCGCTTAAATCTACTGCGATTACGGCAGCTACAAAGTAGAACCTTGGACATTGCTTCCTCATTATTTTCCACTTTTTCTCGAGGAAGCTTTTTACCGACGTTTTTAAAAAAAAAAGGTTCTCATGAAACCAACGCTTCCTCTTCATTTTTTTTTCTCCCTCATGGGAGCAAAAATAGAAAAATTTGAATTTGTCACTGTTGCCGTTCCCAGTCTTAGGTATTTGGCTTGACCTAGAGACAAAACAGTTTGCCATCACCATGAGAGGATTGCTGTATGAACAACCATCAGGAATCCTGTTCCGTCAGCAGGTCCGCACATTTGGCGCAGCAAATTATTCCCGCAAACACTATAAACGCGAGAGTTTACTTCTTTCCAAGTTGAGAGCGTTCCGACGCCCACGGTATTTTAGCCTGTTTGTGAAATCCACATAACGAGTTAAGGGACAGAAGGGGCAGTGAAGGAGAGTCTCGAGGGGTCTTCGTCTTCTTCTCCCCGTCCTTTTTGTACCAAGCCTGCCTGGCTGAGCGGTTACCCGACTCGACGAGGACGACAAGCAGGTCAAACCACGTTGCACACCGAGAGCACATAAACAATGAAGTCTGGTGAGAACTTAAATGTACGAGACTACTTAAAGTCACCCCCCAAGCCCCAAGGGGGCAAAGTTCGCGGATTTTGCAAAGACTTTGGGGTTATGTGCGGCAGGCACAGTGCGAGAATGCTCTTTGAAAGAAAGGGAAGAGGTAAAAAGGCTAAAAGGAACTTTGGGAGAAGAATCCGCTCGTTCGTTCGCGACTCGTTAATTCTCCCTTTTATATGCTGCTCCGGAGGGTGGTTTTGTTGGTTAGTCAAGAGTCCCAGTGTCACTGAACCTAAAATAAAATGTTTTTACGAAATGTTCATCTCCTGTGCGATTTGTTCAAGAGTGACTAATGTCCACGATAAGCTAATAAAAATCAATCACATGAAAGTTTATTTTTACGCAGCAGTTCTGACTTTTTAATTATCACTATTTTATAGAGGAAACTTTGTATTCGTGACCAAAATTATTCCGGGATTTCTTGTTATCGTTTTCCTTCTTCAAACATATATAATTCTAAACATATTTGTTATTGAATAGCAACAACGTGCTCGCTTCGCTCGCCATCGTTACCTTTCGTTTCTTTTTTTATGGCGAAACATGATATTTGCATGTTTATTCGTCTTGTGATTTTACGTGACTCTGTTTATGCTTCAGTATTTTGATATAATCAATATTTAATGTACCTCTTTTAAAAGAGAATTATATATTTACAATGATGTTGATAGGGTTGTGGCCGAAGATGATTTAGTAATGTTGTGGTGTTGCGGCTTCAAGCGGCCTTGAAAAGGTGTTAAAACTTTCTTTACGTTTCGACTCCGGTCGGAGTCATCTTCAGAATATGTATTAAATGTCTGTGGTTTACACCAATGCAAAATAAAACATTTTTTTCCCCTTTCGGACATGCTACGGCAATGCATCTGTTTGGATGTCTTGATACATTGAATGTTTATTATGGTTTGTGTTATTTTCTTAAATGTGATGCCCATATGGGGAATATAGTTCTATTTATTGAGGCCAGCCCATGTAGGGTGATCGGACTTGGCCGATGATCGGCCCAATCTCGTTGCCGAGACTGCCAACATTGGCATATGTTATTGGCCCGATCATCGGCCCGAGTGTTGGATGATAAGTCCGGTTCGATATTGGCGAACAATAGTTGGCCGAGAATCGCGGACGAGAAACGGCCGAGTATCGCGTGCGGCAAACGGCCGAGTATCGCATACGATAAATGGCCAAGTATCGCATACGAGTATCGGCCGTATCAAGTTTATTTTTAAAAAATCAATTTTCCATCGAGTAATCTGGTATTTTAATTACACATCTCGTCTTTCTCTTTATGTTGATACATTTTTATCGCTGCAAAAACATTTTATTTTTTTTACATCATCGGGAATCGAACCCGGGACCCTCTGGTTGTTGCGCTGCGCCTTAGCTCACTCGGCCATCCCGATCATATCATAGCACGGTTTTTTTTGTCTATTTGAACGACAGATGTAAACTATCAATTTGATATATTATAATCAGCACTTTATAGATTTATATGACTGCGTCTGATGTGATCAAAATAAAATCACATTCAATGATCTTTTATCGAATTCAACAATTGGCGACTCAATAGTTAGCCGAACATTGGCTATCGACAAGCCAACAATTGGCGAGTCAATACTTGGCCGAGCATTAGCCTAACGTCGACAACCAATAATTGGCGAGTCAATACTTGGCCAAGCATTTGGCTTAATATTGACAAGCCAATAATTGGCGAGTTAATACTTGGCCGAGCATTGGCTTAATATCGACAAGCCGACAATGGGCGTGTCAATACTTGGCCAAGCATTGGCATAATATCGACAAGCTGACAATTGGCGGGCCAATACGTGGCTGAGCATTGGCCTAATATCGACAAACCAACAATTGGCGAGTCAATACTTGGCCGAGCATTGGCATAATATCGACAAGCCAATAATTGGCGGACCAATACTTGGCCGAGCATTGGCCTAGTATCGATAAGCCAATAATCGGCGGACCAATACTTGGCCGAGAATTGGCCCAACGTTGCGAAGTCGATAATCGTCACCCCAACATTGGCCCGAGTATTGGCCGCTTCAGCTCTATCGGCAAAACCTACATGGGAGGTCTTCCGGCCAAAGCATGTATCTGTTTTAAATTATTTGTGTGTATGCGATGAGATTGTTAATACTTTGGCCGGAGAAGCCGGGCTCAATTGAAATTTATTATTACTTTTGTCGGCACAATACCATGAGATAATAAATTTGACATTGTTAATACTTTGGCCAGTGAAGCCGGCCGCAATTGAAATTTATTATCTCATGGTGCTTTGCCGACAAAAATACCATGAGATAATAAATTTCCATTGAGGCCGGCTTTTCCAGCAAAAGTATTAACAATCTCATCGCATATACACAAATAATCCAACATAACAGATACATGCTTTGGCCGGAAGACGTAGCTTCAATAAATAGAACTATATTCCCCATATGGGCATCACATTTAAGAAAATAACACAAACCATAATAAACATTGAATGTATCAAGACATCCAAACAGATGCATTGCCGTAGCATGTCCGAAAGGGGAAAAAAATGTTTTATTTTGCATTGGTGTAAACCACAGACATTTAATACATATTCTGAAGATGACTCCGACCGGAGTCGAAACGTAAAGAAAGTTTTAACACCTCTTCAAGACCGCTTGAAGCCGCAACACCAAAATATTCTAATATATTCACATTAACATTACAAATTTATTTATTCGGTTATTTAACAGAAAATATTTTGAAATATGAAAATGGTACTTCGTACTAATACTAGTGTGACAAGGCGGACTCTTCGTCGAAGCTTAGGAAGTTGGCCGCACCTAGGGCGAATACTGCCTACCGTATTTTATTTTGTATATATATCGTTTCACTTCTAGTGACTCGGAGACAATTTCTTTAAAATAAACGGAAACCATTCTATTGATTTGAAGAAAAAATTTTATAATCCTATGATACTACATTTTATCTAGCTAAAGTTAATAATAAAAAATATGTTTTTCACCCATATACATTATTCCGTTGACGTTAAGATAATGTTTCATAGGCCGAGATTTCGAAGAGATTTTTTTGGATCAAGGAAACTTCATTCCCGGCGTTATCATCGTACGTTCCTGATCATCATCATTGGAAACAATCCTAAAGATGCGGAGTTTTAAGAACTTATGTTACGACATTAATATAACATGTTCTATTTTCAACGACTCTAACCTTGATTTACGTTTATCGTTATTGGGCCTCCAGCAGACTTATTGAAAAAAAGTGCAACGTTTGTAATTTTCTGATGGATTTCGTTGGATAAAATATTCATACGATTGTCACGATAAAAAAAATGTGACCGGATATCAGTGTTGGTTCAAATAACAAATTTAAAAAGATGTATATAACATTTCTACATCCAATATGCCATTGAAAAGCATTTTTTTTCTCTCTATAACCGTTGTCATTGCCATCCCTTTACCGACATGTTATTTTATAGGTTACGTTTCACTTTTAGTGTCGCGAAGGCGATTGCTTGAAAATTGATGAAGAACAATTTATTCGCTTGAAAAAAATGTTCTATGATCCGTTGACAACTTATTTTCCCGAATTGAAGATCATTGAAAAAATATTTATTATTAACTCAAAAACATTATTTCGTTGACATAAAAAATGTTTAACAGGTTGAAATTTCTACGAGATTTCTTTGAATCAAGAAAACTTTACTCCGAGCAATACCATATTACGTGGCTCAGCACGATCATGACAAATATCAAGCATTCGAATGATTCAAGGTTATCAATATTTATGTTCCGACATGAACGCAGTATATATTTTTTTGTCGACAACTCTCACCTTGACTTAACTTTCAGTGCTAGTGGGACTCCGGCAAACGTATTAAAACATTAGTGCAATTAGTCAACGGTATACATGAAATGTGGGGCGCTGAATAAGCGCAGACAAGTCAGGCGACCGCAGCGCTACCTTTACTAAAGCAACGGCATCAGCTTTCGTTTTTTCTTCTTTATATCTGGGTAGTACTTTGATAAAGTCATCCGTTAAATACTGTGGACGTCAAAAGGGTGGCTTTGTCTATAGTCACAGCGAGAAGTGTCGCACCAGTTCCCTTTCTCATATTGCTGACGTGTTGCTGCCCTTTCTCTGAGGTGCGTAGGTACATGCCACCTACCGGTAAATTCCGCTCAGAGGTCCGCGCGGCGGTGAGTAGTTGGTGAACTACATGCCTATCCACTGCCTACTACTACACTCTGTAAACGAGATAAAACAAAAGCACGAGTACAGTTCCATCGTTCCATGCTGCCGCCGTAAAAAGAACTGGCTCGTTTGTCTCTCGCTGGCTCCTCTGTCTCATTCGCTGATGCCGTGCTGTCCCCTTTATCTCAGTATTGGCCGGGCGTGCTGAATGAGCCTCGACTGAGCTTTCGCGAATGAGGCTACCGCAGCCCAGCTCTCTGTTCGATGCGCTGGGGCGGATCGCAAACGCTGCATTCCTTTTTATGGTAATACCATTGAGCACTGAAACTTGATGGGCTTACTAGGCGAAATTCAAGAACAAGGGCTCTCAGTTCCCGCGATATTTTCTTTACGAATGAATTTACGAAATTTCCAAATAATCACAAATTTTGAAAAATCAAAATAGCTTAATATTTTTTCAATCTCGTTTTAATGCAGATCTTTAAATTGTATTCGACATCCTCACCAAAATTGTGTTAATTAGAATCGAATTTTTCGGTCGGACAAAAAGATTGAGTTATCGGATATACTGAGGATATTTATCGTAATAATAATGATGCCAATAAGGTCTTCACCGATTAGAAGAAAAATCAAGTGGTCGAGAAAGTTTTGAACAAGGTTCCCTGAAGAATACTTTAACGGCGCTTTATCCGTTTTGTTTTCTATAAAAGTTGAAAAGGCGTGATTTGTTCTATAGAAAAAAACATAAGCGACCATTTTAGAAACATAAGACTTTTTATTTCTAATCTTGGAAAATACCGCGTATTTAAAAAAAAAATTCAAATCAAAATAACGTGGGTAGTAAAATATTTTCTAACTAGTTAATACTTTGTGGTATTATTGTTACTATGATTCTAATAGAATAAAAATGGAAAACAAATGGAATAGGAAATTCTAATAAAAAAATTTTGTTCAAATATAGTTTTTTTATCTGCATGGTTGAACAGGTCAAGAGAACACTGGCTAAAATACACAGTTTTTCTATTAAAGCAATTTCGGAAATTGTTACCACATCCATGTATTCGATCGACAATATTGACAATTTTTTGAATGTTTTCTGTTCAATATGACTAGGGGAAAAAGGTACTTCAAACGAGAGCCGGATACTATAACTGGATAAATATTTATCGAATGCGTTATATTGATACGTTGTATTGATGCGTTATACTTGAGTGATATTTGGAGCACCAGAACGTTAGAATTTCATTTCGGTATCCTGGAAAATTGTGCAGCATTCTTTACAGCTTGTCGCAGTAAAATTAATCGACTATATTTTTTTATCTATTGTTTATTTATCGGATCACTCGATGTTTGAACTGCAGAGCGAATGGATTCAGTCCAGCGACTATTGTGCTACATTTGGGATAAAAGCCAGATACAATCATATTCGATTGCTCACTCATTGAAGCCAATGCGACTGGCATATCGAATCTATAAGCAGCAGTGACGTTTGGATAACGTGAATAATACATAAATAAACATATATAGTCCACTCAATAGAGAGTGAGAAATATAGTACAATTAAGTAATGAAATCTGGGTTTGTACCATCCAGCAAATAATTAACACGGTTTATACCTGGTCAAACCGTAATTTCATTAATTATCAGATACCACTTTATTAGACCATTTGAATTATTAGCGTTTAATAATGCTTCTCAGTACTGCTATATTAATTGCACAAATCTGAAACTCCATGTTCTTATTGAAAAAATTGCCTTTTTTTGTCTATCTTAATATGCTATCTACAAAAAGTACTGCTTTCCTGTGTAAGTTAGTTTCGAAAATTTACGAGATACGCAATGTGAAATTATTTCAATTTCACCCCATTGCTTATTCCACTCATTATTATCTCCAGTAGTAGAAAAGGTATATTGGATCTTGAAATAATAGGGCGAAATGTAATCCAAGCGGACTGGCGTTCATAAAAGGAGTTTAATCGATTTATCTCGACGACAAAGCGCTTTATTTTATATATTTGTTTCAAAAACAAAGTACAAAAATCCCATATATGCAATGGATTGCTCGTAACGGTATCTCTATCAGATTAAAAATCCTCACGCTGAACTATACAAAATTTTATGAGTACGATAAAGAAATAGAAGCTATAAAAAACGATATCTAAAAACTAAAACTCTGTCGAAGTTGTATACGGATTAAGCGATTTTTTCAAATGATGTGGAAACTCGTACGAACGATCAATCCTATAGGATATAGTGCAAGATTTTTGTTTACCAAACAAGAAAGAATATTTGCCTTTTAATCGAAAATTTGACAATGATACTTCATATTTCTCTTGGTTACAATGAAAAGAAATTGTAAGCAAAAGACAGGTTAATACGTTAAAAGAGGCAACAATAATTTTTTGCTTGTAGCGTATTCTTTGTTGTAGAACCTCATTATTATCAGATAGTGTAATTAGACGCTTTGTTACAAGGAATGTCAAAAATAGCATCAAGGGCTTCGCATCAGTGAACCGATCTCCGGGATCATCGATCTCAGTGTTCAACTTCGTTAGTAACCCGAGACGCATTCTAGGTCCTAATCTGTCTCGTAGAGGATTCAACGCTCGACAAAAAGCGACAGCAGACTGCCATCGGTACATCTTCTCGCTGTTATGTAGTTCGCATTCTAACGGTCAATACCAGCGGTCTCCACGTGTTTTTAAGGTCGTCGTCATATCTCTCGTTCATCTCAAACGTAGTGATGTTTTTGTTTTATGGCGGTCCTTTATTTCTTCACACACCTCTTCCTCAGCTTCATCTTAGCCCTAACGACCAATACAGTATATTTATCCAATTAGAGATATGGCCAGTTTTTGAAAAAATCCACGAGAATATTACTGAAACAAAGTTCTTGAAATTAAAAAAAAAAATAATACGATTGCAAGTATCCTACATTTTCATTTTAGGAAGAAAACGAATATACATGTACTTAAAATTATATTGGTTAAAAGTAACATTTCCACTATCTAGATTCTGAATTAGAAAAGTTGATCTAAATTTTTTCAATATCAATTATTAAGTATTATTGAAACATGATGCATAAATACTTGCAAGATTACGTTTTAAGAAAAAAAGTCAACCGATATATGCTAAGAATTGTCGGTTCAATTAGTCTACTATTTAAAAAAAAACCACAAAATAAATCTGATCATGACGAGTAGTATCTCATTTTGTTATCATAACCTTAGCCAACATCAGATACGAAAAGGGTTGTGACTTCTAAACAAATGATACCACGGAAATATATGTACTGTGAATGAATGAAATATCACCTAATAACCAAACGAACAGTCAGTAATCGTTACTATGCCATTTATTCTCCGAAAAGTAAATAAAACCACGGCAACTTTTAGAAACGTTTGCAAAAATCGGTACATACAGTTCTCATGTACCGATACAGTTTTTATGTACAGAAGTAAAACATGCACGAGACAAAATTAATACTTGAGCACAAACCAACGTGAAAAAAAAATTTCATTAAAAAATTGGAAAAAGTCTTATTTTACCGAAATTGAATTCTACAAATTTTCCTTTTTTTCGTCGTATCATAAGTTCTCCATGCCTGTATTTTTTGCCTCATTTATCATTTGCAAACCCTCACAAATGAATCATTGTTTTTGGTAGTAATGTTGTTGAATCCTGCGCAGTTCGACTGTACTTGACTTGATAATAGCTACTATGTAACTTAATATGTTCTGAAAGTATCTTCTCGTCATGGAGGGCAACGAACTCGAAAATCGTGAAGGAGTTTCCTATTACGCCTTTGATTTGCCCGGGAATCGTCTGAGGGAGAGGTTCCTTGGTTCGATCTATCCACGTGAACCGACAGATCAATTAAATTCGTTGAAGCCGCGGGGAGCAAACAATGGCGCGTTTGTTGGCCGCACAACTCGACTCTCGAGTCGCGGGCTCGACGCGGCAAGCTCGAGTGGCTCATCCATTCGATTCGTTGATCGATTCAAGATGCAGCTCCCGGTCATACATTCCGTATTTCCGAGAATGGCTTCCCGTAGAAAAAGATGCCATCGTAGTCCGTGCTCCGGCTTTCAGCGCGCTTACACGTTGCCGAGGAGGTGGACGAGTCCGTGTCTCGATTGCCTGAACAGTCTTCGCTGCCTCAAACCGCACTTGCCCTGTTCGGAAACAAAAAAACAATACAATTTGTCCGTCCGTCCTGCATTTTATATTCCGAGCCAGAATTCTCATGTAGCCTTACACACATATTTTCATGTCACGAATACTTCAGTCACATTAGATCAATTAAAAAAGATACTTTGCTTAGCACTTATTAAATTAGTGCAATTTTTTTTTTACATCCGTATTAAAGAATGGGTGATAAAAATTCCGTAGATCATATCGTTCTCTTAAAACATCTTACATTTAAATCTCATCAAACATCATAATTCGGCAATTTTGTAAAGATACAAAACACAAGACACACGCACAAGACATTGCATTGCAATGCATGGGCATTTTGTGCACAAGACACAAGTGCACAAAATGGTGTGAGGTAAAATGTAACATTTATAACTGGAGGTAGCATTAAGATTAAATTGGTGAACAAATTTGAATATTCGTTGTCTGGACTGTAACCAATTATTTAGTGACTTTCAAAAAGGAAGACTTATTTACACATTTGAAATAATAACAGTGAATAAAATATTTTATTTTGTCAATAAACAGAATGTTTAATCTTATTGATAAATGCATTATACTTTGTTTGAAATCAAAATGGCATATTGCTCTGACGCATAGAAATGTGTAAAAATTACCGGCAGATTATCACCACTGTTGATATTTTATTACAATGGGCATGTCATCATAAAGATCGCACTTTAGTTAAATGCATAAAACGCTTTTACTGAACGTTAAAAAAGACAATTGGATAAACTCATTACTCATTTGGCAGCTTACATTATGTTTGTTATCAAAGGAAAGTATAAACGAGAAGATGGTTTATCAGCAACGTTTTACCCTTCATTTATTTTTTTTTGCCCTGCGTCATTCAAGCGGTACTTCCGCCTGCGGTAGAGAGCGTATCATCATAAACAATAATTCAATCGAGTCAATCCCCTTTACCATAACGAAATAAGCTTTCTTATTTTATACAGGTTTTTATTTCACAAATGGTAACGATTAGTACTTGGTTACTTTAATCTAAAATCATTCGCACCTTGCAAGATTTTTTGGCCAGATATAGTAATCGACAAATCTGAATATTGATTAGACTAACTTCAATAAATGAATAAACAATGGGTCCCAATTTGGGTCAAGCCGAAAAAATTAATTAAAATACGCTGTGGAAAAAATCTGATATATTATGGACTACAAATCTTATGTTAACCAATAGCATTCATATTTATGTTGTATTATGTCATTATGAAAACTAGTTAATAATTGCATAAAATTGTAGGTAGTAGGCATCGTCTGAAAAAATGCTACTATTAGCGTAGATTAACCACAATATTCCTAGAAAATGGTGTACAACTGAGATCTGTATATAGGATTTCCTTTTCTCTCTGTAATTCTTGGGATTACACAAATTTCACGTGAAAACCACAGTTATTGAATTATTAACATCCAAATCCCTTCCCATCAGCAGAATAATGCACGACTAGACGACGGGTTTTCCCGGATGAAAAACTGCGGGTACCGTTCGAGTTAGTTTTACGTAGTCTCTATAGAGGGAATCTTGTCCTGCCGTTATCTCTGCATCAGAGACTGGTTTTGTCCTCTTCATAATTAGTATGGAATACGTTGACGTGTTCGACATCGTGACCAATCCATAGTGCGATGAGTTCTTCTTTCTAGAAAAATAGCATTCTAGAGCATCTGCCGTCTTACCAGCATGTTATGTACATTAGGGTGGCCCAAGTGTTCGCGATATTTTAAAAATTTTAGTCTCACCCAATAAAAAAGATAATTTCTATGAGAAAGGAATTCTCGCAAAAAACTGAGCTTGCGAAAAATTATTTAAATTCGCTCAAGAATTTTTAAAATATTCAAAATGATTTTTTTTTCTTTGATTTTCGTAATCTCTCACCTCTTATATTATCTTGTTATCTCATTTGTAGTATATCGATGATATTTTGAAGAAAAAAAAAAAAATTGGCATCAAAAGGTCGCTCAACGACGAAAAACATTCTGAAATAAATTAAAGTTTTGTTCTTATTATTTTTTTTCTCATCTCTCTCCCCAAATTTTATCTCATTATCCAGCAACGCTTAGTTTATAACTAAACATTTTTCCAAAGTTATGCCTGACACAAATATTGAATGTATAGATGCAGTTTCAATGTCATGGAAAAACGACTTACTTCATTGACTGCTGAGCGTTAATATTTTCATAACATTCAACTATGCACTAAGCGTAGGATAATGAGAGAGAAAATCAGGGGTGAAAGCGGAAAAAAAACTAATAATGATTTTTAAAAAAATCCATTTACTTAAAAATGTTCTTGGTCACTAGCGACCCCTTGATGACAATTTTTATTTTCCAAATTTCTACCATAGATAAAAAATAAGATGACAAAATTATATTAGGGGTAAGAGGTTACAAAAATTGAAAAAAAAAGACAATCGTTGTAAAAAAATTTTAAGTGTCCGAGCGACCCCTGAATAATTTTTTGCAAGTGCTATTTTTTGTGAGAATAGCTTTTTCACGGAAAACATCTTTTTTATTGGCTGAGCATAAAAATTAAAAAATATCACTGAGATGCGGGTCACCTTAATGTACATGGATTCTGGCTTTCTCACGTAAGAAGATTTCGAAAACGTAAAAATTAATGAGAAAACAATGTGCAAGCTCTATTTTGCATTCTCGTTTACTATAATTTTAGAAAACTAAAATTTAGTGCAATTGGACTGAAAAAAACTCATAAGTCTCGAAAAAAATTCAGAACTTCATAAAATTCGAACCGCTTTGATTCCGATTCTATGCCAAACAACATTTGACGCACCTGTATTTATGAATAACTATTGAGCATAATTTTCGTAATTTTACGGTTGTACATTGAAAACAATAGTTGGTTGAATAGGCTCCAAGCGATAAAATTGGTAGAACCGACAAAACTGGTTGTTTACGGAATTAATTACAGAATCACAACAATTAACCTAGGGCTTTTATACAATCTCTATACAGGGAATTTTGATATGCCGTCATCTGCTCAAAAACTGCACTGCACATTGGATTTTATTCTCAACAATTACGGTGAGAAACGTTGACCCATTCACCATCGTTCGTATCTCTTGGACAGTGTGATGAGGTTCTCCTTTCTAGAAAAATGACATTCTGGAGCATCTCCAGCGATACTGGCGAACTAGGCACACCGGTCACGAACCATATTGGATTGAATTCTTGCATAACTACAAGCTGGATCTTGCCTTCCGTAAAACGAAACATTTCTACCGTGTTAAAAGTCTCCGAAGAAAGAAATATAAAAAATAAGTGTGTAGCTAATTAATCAAGCAGTTATCCAGCAGCGTGGTTTGGAGGTATAGCGCAGTTTTTTTTCCTTCATGAAAAACCCAGAGAGAAGAAACTCGTCGTAGCAGCGGTAGAGTTGGGATACCGAGTGAAAGCTCGGAGTTTGCCGCGAAGAAAAATCGTCAAAAGAGGACGATTTCTGAGAGGAGATGGCCTAGCAAGTTTTCATTTGCTGTTGGAGAAGCACTTGGTACTCAGTGGATAAGGTGAACAGGCCTTAAGGCGACGGAAGAGCTAAGTTGACGAGCTAGAGAGTTATCACAAAAAATGTACGGAATATAAGAGACGAAAAGGTACGTCGCCAGGAACTGTGCGAAGAGTCGTGGAACGGTGCCTGGTACGTGTGCGGATGCGAATATCGGATATGTCGACGACCCAGTGGGTACCTACCCACTTACTCGCTTTCCCGTTTCTCGGGAATTTAAAATTCAGTCTCGCGCAACGTCCCTTACACTGAAGCACACACATACACACACTTCTCACGGTGTTATATCCGTTGCACCACTTCCACTTATACGAAGAGCTCCGCTATACTTATATAGGCTTATGTATACAGTAATACCGGACTGTGTACAGCCGTGAACTGAGCAGGATCCACGGCGGCTTTCGAGTTCTCTTTCTGCACCAAGTGCACAGAGAGAACTACTCTAACACCCTTGATGCCTCTTTCTTTTGCTCCTCTGCGGATATATGAAGGGCTCTGGATAATCTACCGGAAACTTTCCATTCGCGTTAGAAAAATGATGAAATAAAATTAAGACTCGCAAATGGGGCTATTGCAACACGTGAATTTCACAGCACGCGACTTTTTACTCGGCTTGCAGTATTTTTTGGAAGTTGGTTAGCATTCGAGAACCGTAGGAAGGTCAATAATGCCGCGATACCATCCAATAAGACGAGTTTTGTAGGTTACCAAGTCCTTATCGAAGTCCCCGAGGAACTTGGCAAAAATGGAATCGCATTTCGATTGGTGCTGATAACTTCGGACTAACCGGAAGCGGGAGTTATAGAGGAGCCATTTTAATTTAAAATAAGTAGTTCATGATCGAATAATGAAAAAGGACAAACATCCCATGCAGAAATCAGTTTGGGCGTTCCGGGTTG
Source organism: Tromatobia lineatoria (assembly GCA_949699805.1). Classification (NCBI taxonomy): domain Eukaryota; kingdom Metazoa; phylum Arthropoda; class Insecta; order Hymenoptera; family Ichneumonidae; genus Tromatobia; species Tromatobia lineatoria. The sequence goes on along the minus strand of OX453049.1, from coordinate 6,144,964 downwards.
GAATTCGAGCATGTCGAATTTTGGCAAATGGGTTATCTAACTTGGAATCTGAATAGGTTTCGAATAGATTGCGGTTCCACACTGGATCGAGGTTTATTATCGATCAGGATTTGCTAGAGTTACCTGAAGGGAACGAACTTAAGGGGCCGGAATCGGCTTCGCGCGGAACGAATTTTACTTCGCACTTTATATAATACAATATTACACAATACACGTTCAAAAAACTTTTTCTCAACTCGTAATAAGAAGTTTTACCGCATTCTCACCATAATATACTGTTATTCTGAGGATTGAGTGGAGAAAGTGGACATGGCTGGATCATTATGGAAATCGAAGAGAAATATTTCTAATTCTAGCTCTTCTGACAAAATAAACACGTGGGAACATCGAAAAATTGTTCGTCAACTACCATAACGGGTTCCACTAACTTTATCAAACAAAAAATAGTAAAATCACTGAAAATTAGTCCAGACAAAAGCACAACAATCTTCACTCTGTACTTGTATATCATTAATAAAGGGGAACCAATCAGTCAACAAAGTATTTTTTTTATTATAGAGGCTCCTCTCCCTTTTAACTAGCTCGAATCTAAAATAATTTCCATCCTTTAGGATAAACCTCACAGATTTTTTGTAATTTGCACAAGTGGTTAGGTCAATTGATTGCATCAAAATTTGAGCGTTCATTTCCCAGGTATGCAGCAGGGTCTAACCTGGTATTTCTATATTACCGCTTGAATCCTATCAGTCATCGAATCGGATCCCTGGTAAAATTTCTGTAATTGTTATCATTGATATTAGTTATTTTGCACCAAGCCCAGAGGGAAAGAGAGAGAAAGAGAGAGAGAGAAAAATCGTCCAACACCCTTAATATTTTTTTTTCTTTTGCTCCTCTGCGGATATATAGAGGACCCTGAATAATCTACCAGAAACTTTCCATTCGGATCAGAAAAATGACAAAGTGTGACTAAACGTCGCAAATAGCGCTATTGTAATACGTGAATTTTGGAGGATGCGACTTTTTACTCATCCTGTAGTATTATTGGGAAGTTATTTAACAGTCTAAATCCGCAAGAAGGCTAATAATGCTTCGATCCCATTCAATAAGGCGTTTTTTGTAGGCCATAAAGTTCTCATTGAAGTCTCTGGAGAACTTGACATGAGCGGAATTGCCTTTCAATTGGTGCTGATAACGTCGGGTTAACCGGAAGCAGGAGTTGTAACGGAGATGCACCATTCTAATCCGCAATAAGGTCTTTATGATCAAATAATTAAAAAAATATGAATGAGGCTTAACATCATCATTGATATTAATTATATTATTATGTATTATACACCTAAACTAGATACTATGGTTCGTAACGTAAGCCAACGTTTTTTTTCCTTCTAACCTTCAGATAATGATTTAAAACAAAATATATATCATATATTATACGTTGTGCAAGAGGCTCGACCTATATCCTTCTATATAGAGAAAGAGAGAGAGGGTTAGGGTCCATCAAGTGATTGCGAAAAAATTAGGATTAGAGGTCCATCAAGAGACAGAATAATCCGGACTTGGGGTCTCAGAGACTCCTTACTCCTCCAGGGCGTCACGAGTGCCCCAGAATTTTTCTGAGTTTCTTGAATCCTGACACGCTATATAGATAGGTATATACATGCTCTATACATATAAATACATATCTATATATATAGCCCTCCTGACATGGAATACCCTCTATATCCTACACAGCGGCGGTGACGGTGAGATCTTTTTATATTCTATACTTTTATGTATATATAAATTTGTGAATTCATTATTGTGTAACATTCCAACCGTTTTTTCGCGACCCATGTCCTGCGAATAACAATCACATGATTCTTGGGTAAAACATCAATGTTCATATAACGACGTCAATCACGCAAAGAAGGTACCACCGCGAGAAGAGATGAGGCGTAAAATGCGTTGGCGAAATATAACAGGGTCGTTAAAATAATGGAGCTGAAGGATTAGCAGCGGGCTCTCGACGGCTGCCTCGTTTCCACAGTAAATTTTAGTCCACGCCGCGCTGTTTCTCCCGTTGGATGAAAATTAACCGTTTAACGTTGGAAAATTGTAAAATATTCTCGAGCTCTTGTGCTCTCTCTCTCTCTCTTTTCCCGTTAGCAAAAAGCAGGCAAACATTTTCAACCTCTTCTGCTACGTTCGAGCTTCACCGAGATATGAAATTCCATGTACTTGCCGCTTCCTCTTCCCTGAAGCCCATAAATTTATACGTGCGATACCCGGAAATTCAGTCGCTAAACGCTTAACCGGACTTAGAATCGCTGGCTGTGGATAAAATTTAGATGGATGGAATTTCTTCTCTGCGCTGTAGGTATTAAGTTCCGATGTGAAGTTTTTACACCAATTTGCAGATTGTCGGAACATGCTGCATAGAATTTCATTACAGAAGATAACACAGATGTTATCGTCTTTATCCCACACGCTGCTATCTTCAGGTTTAACCAACCCTCGAGTGGAAAGGATTCCAGATTGTATATACAGAGAGAAAAAAATATAATATTACCATACAAGAATACTTCATTGCTTCAAGAGGGTAACTATTTGCCTGATTCTTTTTACATAAGCCATTAATCTGCTTTATTATTCACATAAAATTGTTTTCAGGAAAATAGAGCTTCCTACATGGCAAAGTAAAATATATTAGATACTTTGTCATTAAAATAATAAATAATGGCTTTACAATTTTACTTAGTAGAAAAAAAAAATTCAATGAAGAATAATATATTTTATAAAAGTATAATATTTCAATTCAAATCTCCATTGAACAAAAAAAAAATGTAGCGCTCTTATATAGTTAGTCATAGTTATTCCCTATTGAAATGCTGGTACTGCTTTTGAATTGTTGCCTCAGGGATACAATGAATTGGAATATTTTTGCTTACTGACCCAGATACGTTACTCATCAAACCGTTGGCATTCGACTTTTGTAACGTTATAACGTTAACGTTTATACATCTTTACTATGGAGTACTTCTGACATTTCTCTCTGACGTCCGACAGAGGAAATAAATGAAAACGACGCCAAAGAATACAAGGGAACGAATTTATAACTCGCTTTCCGCTGAATTGAGTGCACTCCAGCCACTGCAGCTAAACGTCCATGCAATCGAGTGTGCAGAAGCGCTAGTGGAACCGGAAAATGTAGTCCCGCTAATTGCAGTACGTTCCGATGGCATAATTATCTGGTCAGCTTCAAGTTGAACGACACATGAAATTACGCCTCTGCCCGCACTTTGCATTAATGTACGTGTAGTTCAAATGTAGATGTTCAATTTATTACATCGATATGTGTGCATGAAGATTAGTGGAAGAAAAAATGACTATTATTCACGGCTTTACTGATGTTAGAGCTAGCAATAGTATTTATGATAATTTTATTGTTGTTCACGCCTATTAAATTCTCTATTTTATATTTCACATTTTTTTTCAACTCACAGAAATTTTGAATCTTGAGGTTTTTATTCCACAGCGTTGTAAGCTATACGTAACGAGACGTAGCGAAAAAAAAACTTTTTCTAAAACGGTTTTTATTCCGACGATTCACGATTTTTCTCGCATCGGCAAATGGTATCGACCGATAAAGGGTTAAAGAGTATCTAGTAATCTAATGCCGTACATTTAGCTTGCAAATATTAGGATTACATGCTTGCCATCCCTTCATTTTCTATCGATAATGATATTAAACTCCCGAAATCTGATATCGATCTGCACGTTGTTTTGCGAAGAACTTTCGTCGCAAAGCCATGCGATGATCTGAAGCATACGGCAGTATAGTTGGATGTCCCGGATGAGGTATCAGTGTGATTTATCGAGTGCGCCACTGCGGCGACCGTTTTCGAGGGCCATTGTGTCCGCCGCATAATCCAGGCATTACTTCAGCCACACTGTTCGCTGCCCATCAACTAATTTGGGATTCACAAAAGGTCCATTATCCCGCACACTAACCCCTTCCTACTTCTACTCTACTCGCGTGTTGTACGCTTATCCGTAGGTTGTTAATGACTAGCAACACGGAGGTCGTTCATTCGCTACTGCAACATGTTCTTCGCATAATACCTGAAGCACTGGCAGCAGCAGCCTATCGCTATTGACTAGCTAACTTTAGTCTTGTTGACGTCGAAAAGCGTAGGATTAGAACAGGTATGTATGTGAATCCTTGAAGAACGCCATAAACGGCGGTCGACTCTCGCAGTGTACAAAAGTGGGCCAAGCAACGTACGCAACTTAGGCTTATAATTAACAATGCCTTGTTGGTCCTTTTCATATAGTAAATCCTCTATGCTTTTTTCAAAAGTTGTACATTCTACATGCACGTCGAGCTTTTAGATAGCCAGGATCTATGCGAAGCCGTAGATTTTAGAGAAAAGTGCCATTCCACTCGAGGGGAAACCTTAATATCATAGCTATATAATGAAGTTCTCATTATGAGGAACTGTAGATTTTGGATATCAACTTCCAAATAGCTTACAAGCTGCGACTGGTGTTTCAGGTTATTCGCTATTTCTCGAATGAAAGTTTCCTTAAGAATAGAAAAAAAATTATTATATACAGGCGATGGAATGGAATTGATAACCCTTTTAAGTGGTTTTGGAATATTTTTCAGAGTAGATGATGAAAGTAGACTCATCTTGACATGACTGACTAATTCAGAAAAAATCAGCTCGCTATATCGTCTCATATTGCGTTACTGAACCCAATCAACCTCTACATGGAAAAGGAAAAAGTTTATTCTTCCTCTAATCTGCTACAGAAGCAAAACACCCTGGACGTTCACTGATCCACTTCTTCAGTGTTTTCTCGAGGGAAGTTCTGCAACCAAATAGCAAGAACACGGATATTTTTTTATAAAGGCTCTTCAACGTCACATGCAGTACTCGAGCAAAGTAAAGTATACCTCGTGCATTATCCGTCGATTTAAAGTATATATGGACTACCCGGAAACGGGAGGGAAAACCACTACAGCCGATATGGCCTACGTGTTGTAAGCTTACAAAAGAGCCTCGTCAGTTTGAGCTCTCTCAACCCACTGACAAAGGTAAAAGCCACGATGAAGGGTTGGAAAATGTATCGGTGGTCGTCGAAGAACGATGTGCTTCTGAGTTTCGCCATATAGCCCACAGTAGGAGGCTATATATATATACGGTGAGAGGCTAACGGTATGTGAACAACGGTCGACAAAGGCCGATGCTCGCCTCATCGTCTACTCCGATATGGGGCCTTTTGAGAGTGTCCCTCTCAGTCCCCGTATTCGTGTCACCCTTGTTGCCGTCGAAGCCTTTATGGGATCGCTAGGAGCGACAAGGGCCAATGGCCAATGGCAGGAAACCCGCCAGGTTCCTCAGACTCGTGAGCATGAGTTTTTGCGCAAGGCTACAAGGACTCAATCAATGACGACGTCAGCTTAAGGCCGAATCAGAGATCATGGTTTCCAGTGGGATGTGGTTACCAGTTACCGCAAAAACTTCAACAATCGTGAGCTGTACATTCATCGGTGGTTTGGATGGGAGAAAACGTCAAGGACGTATGATGGGCTGGGTTTGTTGGAGGTAGTTGCCCTACGTCACTTTTCTTCAATAACTGTACCGGCACACTTTCGACTCGGAGAGCTTTCAATACCTTCGCTGCTTTCCCCATGTAGCTCTTTCTAGCTTGCGTACGTTTCCGTCGTACGTTGCTTCTAAAATTGAAATATTCCCGCCTCCGGGCGATTCGTTCCAGCGTAATCTGCTCCTTCCGTTTGCTGGCACGATTTTGCGCCGTCACTCACTGGTACTGTGGCTGCCGCTAGGTTCTACGCTGTTGCTTTGCTGGTGCGAGAAAGGAGCAGAGTGCAAATGTATAGGGATATGCCACCGAGTAGTTCGTGGCGGCTCGAGAGCTTTCGAAGACCTTACCGCGACATACAGTAAGTGAAGAGTCGTGCTGTCGGTCTACATCTTCCATTGCGCTAACGCCCGGGGAACCGTGTGAATATGTTCCCCAGATTTCTGAATATATACATGTACATATTTTAATTACATTCTTATGTATATCAAACGAGGTGGTGGAATGATTCATATTTCTTTTTAATCTTCGTGCATGAATCTTAAAAGTTAGTGGTTCCTCACAGTTCTAAAAGAAGGGTACTGTCATATAATTGGGATTTTGCCTATAATATAACTTTGTATTGTGCTGTTTTAGTTGCCGCACTTGTCGCTCAATCATATAATCCATTTGTCATGTCTTATCCAATCATGTCGAGTTATACGGTGTTTCGCATCATTAAGTTGACGTCACCAGTAAGAAATCGGTTTCAATTTCTGAGTCCAACACCTTCTACTAGGGTCTCCGTCCAAATTGACCTGGTTCTTTAGACTCTTTTATGTTTTTTCAGTCCTTCCAGATTCAGATTTTTTAAAGTTTTCTGCTACCATATTGAGTGTGTTTTGTTCTCCTGTCGCATGATGATTTTGACGATTGGATTTTTTATCTGGAATTAATTCAGTCTGCTAAATTTCGACTGGGCAGTTATTTGTGAGTGGCTTATACCGGTAATAGCGGTAACAATTCAAATCTGACAGGCAAATTGATCAGAGTCAACATGATATAGGATCTATAAAAGATGATCCCAGCTAATGCATTGACCTCAAACTTTATAAGACTCGATGCTACTATCGCGTGATTCTAATAGTGATTCTTCCGTAGTCGTCTACAAAGAGAATGTAAATGCGATGTTAGCGTGCGGGCAATAACCGATCCCTTTCTTGTCTATTCTCACCACTTTGCACACCCTCCAGTCGACTCGATAACTATGCGCATACACAGAGACCCGCAGACTATTCGTACACAGTGATGATTGTGTTGTAGTTTGGCAGCCTCGCCCTCTTTCCGAATCACTACCTGTCCAACCAGCACCTTGCTTGCTTGTTCCCTTGCTTGTCTACTGAACAGAGAGTGGAACCCCCTGGCGCTTAGTGTTGCTCACGAGACGTAACGGCGTTGACCCTTTGTAGCCGCTCCCTGCCCATCAACTAATTACAGCCGTGGCTACCATCTCGACCAATTCGACCCCCTGCAGACGATCGAGTGCTTATGGATGGCCAAGCACGTTACACCACTAGTTTCACTCACGCTCCTAATGCTTCGGATGGTCTGTGCATCACACATGAAGTCCCATGAGGTGTTATACGGCCATGTCAAGTTGTCCCAATTGAAGCATCGCTACGACGTCAATATCGACTTGTCGCTATTCTCTGACATGCACAAACATCGTGTGAAATCGATATCGTAACGATTCATGGATAATCTCAATTAGTTTATATTTTCATACGTCGAGGCAATTGTCAGTTGTACTGACCAGGTTGAATGGTTCGTTGGCGATGCCGGAATCATGTGTGCAGATGAGTGCAGTGCTCGTGAACCCGCACAGTTTGAAATTGCAATATCATACGCAAATCTGGAGTTATTTCAATGCTTCTGGTATTGATCGAATTCAGTGCCGAGGGACTAATATACACTCCACCGCAGCTTTGGGAAATCTTTTCAGTTGAGAATATATGCCAGTGGTGCATATTTCACTGTACTCGTGACGGTAGCAAGCAAAAATTCAAGCCAGAAGCAGGAGTGGAAACATGAATGGAGAATGTGGAAATCGGTTTCCGAAGTTTTCACGGAGAAAATAGCTGAGATGCGTGAGAGTTTTACGACTGATTTAGCTCGTACAAGTGTTGAAGGCGCTTTCTCCCAATGCTCTTCGCATCAGAATGCTCTAAACTTATCTTGAACTCAAGTTCCAGTCTAACTCAATAACTTTTAAGCCTGAGAAGATATCGACTCGGTTTTTCATATCTATGCGTGCAAAGATTATGCATAAAGAGGTTTAAGATCATAGTTCAACGTTTTAACCAACCTTTAAGAAGGCGAAAAAGGGTAAAATACACCTTCACGTATTCCTCAATTCGTTTAACCTTTTGCGCTATACTTTTGTGCGGTTTACGTGAAATTTGATATCTGGAGGTTTTTAAAAATCTCGTATTACCCATTTCATCTTCAAAATAGAAATCGGGATGGAGGACTGAACATACTCAACAAAAATGCTAAGAGGAACTGGATTCAGATGAAACTCGGTACTCGGAGGTTTCTAAAGTCCTTGATTACGAATCTTTAATTCAGAATAAAAAATGTATGACGGATTGTAAATAAGATAAATTATAACAAAATACCATATCGCAACATTTCTCGAATAATTCTGCATTATACTTCAGGGTTTCCTAAATGATTAACTGAGTTGTCGTTTTACTGTCATTTTCAGTCTAGTAAAAACTTTTTTTGTTTTCTTGTATAAAGTATTTCTACAGATAAATATCAATGATTGCCGAAATTGTTGTGCATTTTTTCATATCCTAGAGACAGAAACAAAATTTTGCTATTCCATTTCAAGAAACTATTCAAAAAAATTGAAAGCTTAGCGAAAGAAGATGATCCTCTGTCTCACCGTGGAAAGAAACTGATTGATGCTGTCATAAACGTTCAAAAATTTAAGTGCGAATGTTCGTCAACTTCGAATATTTTATATTCACAATTATTTTCACGACACTATTCGGAAGTACAGAAACAATAATCGACGAATCGACATGTTGTACTTCGAACACGTACGTCTTCACCATCGATTCATATTATATACTACTACTACGAACAATGCAATGTCCGTTTCTAGCATCACAATGATTTACTACTCAACTCTAGATCCAAGAGTCACTATATCGTTATACACACCCAAATTACTATTTCACCAATAGTATGGAACGCACGTACGACAGTATCGCGTACAATATAGATCTGTAGTGTCCCCCTATCCTCTGGGACTGTCTACCGAGTCACCCAATGACTAGCTTATGTATTTTCCATTCAAATCATGCGAATGTGAACTAGGGGGGGAGAGAGAGAGGGAGAGAGAGAGAGAGAGAGAGAGAGAGAGAGAGAGAGAGAGAGAGAGAGAGAGAGAGAGAGAGAGAGAGAGAGAGAGAAATCAGGAAATTCGGGCCGTACTCATATGCTATAGACCTTGTCGACCGATGAAACAAGAGCCGTGCGTGTATAGCCGTTAGCCGGCGACGTGGGATAGAGATAAAGTAATGCAATGCAATGGCGTGCTCACAAATGTACGTATTAATGAACATTTGAGTTCTCCCCGTTGTACTGTATAGCCGGCGGCAACCTTTGCCAATATAGCGCGTAATTAATGGCTCTTTCATCTAACTTGAAATGTTGTTTTGATTCAGATATGGAACACCTCTATGATCAAGCTCAAATCTTTAAGCTCTTTATATGATTCCTATAGGACTTCATACGCTTTGAGCCTGACCAAATTGATCGCTACGCACCGGATCAACAAGGAAAGTTTGATAGCTTCGAGTTCATAATTGATCCCAAATAATCCATGTGACAGAACGCGTTATAAGTTAGCTTCATATTGATAACGCTAGAAACCCGATTAGCAAGGTCTGAAACTAATAGGTCACCTTCACAACCGATTGAGTATCCTTAAATAACAGATAGCAGATGGTTTTGATAATAAGTTTGATGAGTGCTTTGAGTAAAAGAAGCCTCGGAAGTGTGTACTTTGCAATTTTTCAACATCCACTTACTTTTGATTTTACGCTATTTTGTAACTTAAATTGGAACATGGGATTATAACTTTGACCCTAAAAGTAAGCAATACGATGACTGAGCGCGAAGATCGGAAAGCTTGAAAAACTACGTAGTAATATACGTTATAGGCTTCAATACCACATATAGGGCTCAATATACTAAATAGGGCATAGACGAAGAGCCGGAGTATCTACAAAAATCCATATATATTGTTGAGTCAATAAAGAACACCACTTATTGCCTATACTACATATAGGCTCAAGACTACGGCTAAGGCTTTTGCAACATTAATTGTTAAAAAAAAATATCCTAGCTTAATGGCGAAAAATGCTTGATTTCGATGTTATATATTTTCCGATTGATTAAGTAAAAACTAAAATGGAATCATAAGCTCAACTCCTGGTGTCCGGGTGACACGAATAAGTACCATCCAGATATGACTTTTAGATTCTATTTTATAAGGGTTCTCTTTACAACCTTCAGTGCCCACTAAGCCACACTACCCTCATCTCGCTCGACATGTATTGCTACTATTGCCACTACCGAGTACACCCTACTTTTATGACCGAACGGTGCACACAATCGAGCAGGTTATCGTGACCGGCTTCTATTGCGGAGCTTTTCAAGCGCACTCACACGCGTAATTCTGGGGTCATCGATACAAGTGTGGGATAAAGGAAGAAGAGCGAAGTCTGCTATGTTCCCCCTCGCCTCTCCGCATAGAAGGACCCGACCACTCAAAATCAGTTTATTCGTCCTCGAAGCTCGGAGTACAGCGGGGATGAGCTGGAACCACAGCTATATAACTAGCACCGTCAGAGAGGATAGTAAACCAGAGAACGGGAGGAACTCATCGTGTCTATCGAGCGCCACCTCGTGTCGAGGAGATCGGGGCTTGACGAATCAGTGAATATTAGATGATTAACTGATAACTCTGGAAGTTACTATCGCAGGTGTAGATGATAGTCAATGTGCTCACCGGTTTCTCTGGCTCAACAGGCACGAAAAATTAGTGCCTAATAATTAAGAAAAATTAACAACTAAAACAATGTAACAAATTTCCTTCTTTTCTTTTTTGTTACTTCACCAGAAGTTGGAGTAAAACAAATTTTTCTTCACTTCTGTTGTTGTTGTTCTTGTTCTTATTCTTCCCCTGACGTACCAAGGCACTTTCTCGTGACTCGCTGCCAACTACCATTTTGGGAACCGTTTTTATCTGACGAAGATATGACTAGGAGATATTCGTGCAAGCGGAGAGTTGAAGCACTTGTAATAAATTAATTGGTTATTTATTTATTTTTCTCTATAATAATCGCAGTGGAAGCGCGTTCGGGTCCGAGACGCTTCGGTATCCCTTTAAGATTTTAGACTCTTCATTTTAAAATAAGTTGAACATATCGCGACGTGGACAATAAATAATAAATTCAACGCGTCAACGGCATGATGTTCGAGCCGCGACCGACTAAGGGTGACTCTCGCGAGTGCTTGTACTAAGTACAAGTGAGTACTTGCCTCTAACGGATCTTCCCAAAATCAGAGTGGGAGACGCCGAGCAAATCGTTCTATTTGAACGTCCGAAAGGACGGTTCGTTACAACAAGAATAATAAAATACCAGAAATATGATCCAACGCTTAGATAATCTCAAACATAAACGAACAGCCACTAGATAAAACAAGATACACATGAGCTACAGATACCGGAGCACAGATTGTTCATTATGAACGAACCAGAATAGATTCATGTATACATTGGAAAGGACTCACACCAAGGTCGGAACGTATTTACCAATGGATAAACGACAATAATAACAAAATGAAATAAAATATTCCAAATTAGCCGCCAATAGCCAATCATCTACCTCAATATCTACGAAATTCGGCCACAGCATCAATAACAAATAGTAGATGATAGTCTACAATCATTTCGGTTGATGGGTTTTTCATAGAAGCCTTTTATATATCTAATAAAAACATTGCGTAAACAATGTTTTTCATCCCGTGGAATTTTCTGAAAACGCCATAGTAGTTAAATCACAGTCTGCATGCACAATACTCGCACGTATTCCAGGGCTTTTAAATCTGTTTTGTCCCATGGGTATTTTAACTTGCTGCAGTGTGGGACATTTTACGTCATGTTGTATATTCGTAGATAACCATTCGCCTTTGATCTCGTATATTGTGAAGAGGATTTAAAATTACAGCATAATTAGCTAAAGAATCATGCTGAGATAGGAATAAATTCAAGCCGGAAGTGATCCAACTAGCCCCGTTCTTGCTACTCACGTGTGCATTCCATCACCTAAGCGGATACACCAACAACGAGATAGCCAGCTTAAAGACGATGAGTTACCCGGGAGAGACAGAGAGTGTGGACGACAGAAGGAGAGAAAGCAGAGAGAAATAGAGAATCGAAGCATTAATTAATAGGTTGTTCGTCTAACTGCCAAGCGCATATATTCATTGATAATCGATTGATTGATTGATTGTTGAACAACGCAGCTGTATACGTATCGTGTCGAGGATGGAATGGATTACTGGAATCCACTGAAACAAAGGTTCCATTCAACTATGCGCTCATGGACATATATTCAATTTGGTCCACTTTTAGGCTAGGAGAACTTCGAGTGTCCAAATAAGTATATTGCCGTCTAGAGTTCTTTAGGTTATAAGTTATTCATGTGAAAAATTGTTCGTAAACTTGACGTTTTAAAATAGATATCAATAAGAACTGCGTACCTACTTTTCTGCAACTATTTGAAAAAATTGTATCCCCGGGAACAAATGTAGCTTTTATGCCGGGACTTTCGGAATATGTTAGAATATTGGTTGAGGTTGGGTTTGTATCTGCATGACAAGCAAGCGAAATTTGTCAGTAACGGTGATATAACAACAGCAATTTACATATACGAAAAACCTAAATACAGCATTTCTATTGGAAAATACATTTTAGTATATTATTGAGCAGATTTCAAAGCCTTGCTTGGAACGGAAGATGTTTTCATGTCCCTATTACCGGTCATATCGAACGATGGTATATGGATGCCTTAGGTATGATTTCTAACCATTTGCATGCCAATCGGTAATTAGGAACAAGTATGTTTAGTGGAGCGGAATCGATGCTCATTGTTGCGCTTCACCCATACGTACCTTTATTTCTTTAATGCCGTATGTCTGTACATTGATAAGTCATTACATAAGAGGGTTTATCACTAAGAGACAGAAAGAGCTGTTCTCGCTTTGTTACTTTCTCATCACATACAGAGTATGTAAAAGAGAAAGTATTGCAATCCAAAAAAAATTCGACTCCAAGATTTTTATGGAAATACATGTTTTGAGTGTCCTAGATGCCAAAAAACACATTAACTTATTTCTGTCTGTCCGTCTGTCTGTCTGTCTGGCGTCTGTATGTGCCGCCGGAAACACAATAACTTTTGAAAACAGCTGTGGACCGCAAACGAAGTTGGTGTGGACTTTCTGCATCCGAATCCTAGTTTTGGTATTGAAACCCAATCCAAAATCTTCCCTATTTCTGGTACTTTACCTGAAATTTGAAACAATAAAAATAAAAAATGTTATTCATTTTCGATGCTTCTGATTCAATAAGCAGTGAACAACAAGTGATTCAATATAGTGAAGACTTTGTTGCCTTTTTAGTTACTCACATGACATTTCTGAAACCATCCTCAATCAGAAATTTCTATTGTGAAATATGGATTGCCTTACAGGTCTACTAAAAAAGACTGCTATCAATGATTTTGAGTAGTTTTTGGTGAGAAATACACTATAAATATTCACATAAAATATTATATATAGAAAAGTACATAGACAGAAAAGATTCAATGTTAAGTTAATACTCATGATGTTAGACTATAAACACTGATACATCCATAGTTTTTATTCTTCGTTGTTTGTTGCGCAGCTCGAAACCTGAGCGAAAAAAGACTGCTATCAATGATCTTGACTAGTTTTCAGTGAGAAATACACTATAAATATTCACATAAAATATTATATATAAAAAGTGCATAAACAGAAAAGATTTGAGATTAAGTTAACACTCATGATGTTAGACTATAAACACCGATACATCCATAGTTTTTATCACTCGCATAGCATTTCACATGAATTCTAAATCCTGTGGCGGCCTCATATACGCCATAATATGCGAAACCTTTGGTATATGAATAACAAATATAAAACGACTTGTCAAACTATCGCAGCGCTGACAATAACACCAACAAACAAACAAAAAGAGAGATGTGGCGTGAAGGGGCGATCATAACGTGCACGTCCTCGAGAGGGCGGGTCGTAGCTTGAATATGAATTAATAAATGCGTTCTTAGCAAATTATAGGGTGAGATGTAGATTACAATAAAAAAAAACGATAAAAATACAAATAAAAACATAAATTGGAAAACAATCAGAATAAAAATAAAAATTAATTAAAGTTGAAAAACATTTATTAGTAAAAAAACAATCTATTGTCTCAAATTTATACAATTACAAAAACAAACAAACGAACATGATTAACTAACTTCACAACCTAACTTCACAACCTAACTTCACAACCTAACTTCACAACCTAACTTCACAACCTAACTTCACAACCTAATTTCACAACCTAAAATCACAGACTAACTTCACAACCTAAAATCACAGACTAACTTCACAACCTAATTTCACAAACTATCTTCGCGATAGTAACATGACGCCAGCAGCAATCGAGATGAGAAAGTCACGTGTTGCGTCACGCCAGTAGCAAATGTTTTTTTTTGGTTTTACATTGCTGAAAATATCCAACTCATTCCAGAGGATTTCGTTTGAGTTGGAAGAACGATCGTAAAGTAGCATTAAATGGAATACATTTTCATACGAGAAACAAGTTCACGCTAATCCTATTTCCTTTGGCGCAAGTGGAAAATCCGTTTGATATAAGTGGATTCGTTCTTTCTCAACAGGTGAAATTTATCTTGCGATAAGCAGAATTTATCTTGCGATAAGCAAAATTCATCTTGCGACAACAATTTTGAGTTCACACACGAGAATAGGGAGTTTATAAATGTACTCCTGTAGCAAATTGATACGTGGAATGCGATTCAGCTGATTTTCGGTGAGCTCTTGTTAGGAGATTATGCACGGAAAGAAATGAGTGGTTGCCCTTATCAATTGCCATTGTTAAATACGCTCCAAGCGACACAACTAGTTGTGAGACCCAACTATTGGGTCTCACAATCAACCACTTGGGCGTCACAACCAACCGATTGAATATCGCAAACAACGTATCGGTCGTGATACCTAATAGTTGGTTCTCACAATTAATTTTGTTGCCTCGAGCGTATTTAACCATCGCAACTGGTCAGGGCTACCACTTATTTTTCCCCGTGTGCTATCATCTGTTCATCTACATTCAAGAAATGAGAGTGTAGAATTATGAATGAAGTGTAAGTTAATAACTGGAAATGAAAGTCAGAAATACCCATAACTCATCGAGACTCGAGTGAATCCCAAAGTAATTTGATCCATGCACTTCATTAAATTTAGTAAATGCGCCTCGGGAAATGAGGGGTTTGATGCCGTTCACGTGTATACGAAGAAAAACATACGGCAGAGCATCGATACCTTTTTCCAATATGTATTTACTTCATGGAGTTCCGAGAAATTCTTCTGCCGCGTCTGCTGTCTCTTTTCTTCGTTCTTTACTTTTACGACACTCGTCTTCCAATATATACCTTCGTCCTCTCCCGCACTTCCCCAACCTTTTTCCGGTCTCTTTCTGCCCACGTAAACGAAAACGGAAGGACAAATTTCCTCTATAAACTAGCAGCTAGCGTGTCGTACGACACCTACACCTCGTACTTTCCAACTCTACCATATACGTATTTACTACGTCGTCGCATTTTCGTTGCCTTGAATTTTCGGTTGGCTACTGAACTTGTTAACTGTACTCTCACAATTTCTTTACATGACACGTTATTACTACGATATTGTTGTTACATGAAACAAGCTTGTCCGGACAATGACGAAGGGCTAAGAACAAACAGGAAAGATGATGGAATTTCTTGCTCTCAAGCAACTTAATCGTGATGGTGCGTAATCTTAATTGCACACCATATATAATTCCACAGACGTGGACAATGTCTTTTGGACAATCGCATTTGCTTCATATACTATTTTAGTCGTTTCAATTATGAATAGAGTGGTAAGGTAATTGAGATCAGGATGTAAATATTAAAAACGAAATAGCATTTCATTCCCAAAAGTTATACGACCTCATTTTCTTTACGTCGCATGCGTAGGATATTGTTGATATATGAATTAAGCTCGTCCAGATAAAGACAAATTGCTGAAACAAAAACGAAGATGAAATTATCAGCACACAAGCAACTTGACTATAATAGCACGAAAACTTCATTACGTACCATAAATAATATCGAGTAGCGAGAATAAGTTTTGAATAATCACATGTACTCGATATCTCATTTTTTTCATTATAATCATGAATAGCATGTTGAGGAGGCTACATGTCAGAATGTACATTTTGCAAATAGATTGTCATAGCAATTCCAAACATTGCGCTCCTATTTATTCCGACGTTGCATTTCCGTGCCATAAATTTTTGGTTGTTAACTAGACCCGCAGGCTACGCGACCACATTTTCGTCACATGGCACGCTATTACTAGGATTTTGCTGTTACACGAACCAAGCTTGTTCAGGTAATAGCAAAGCGCTCAGAGCAGACAGGAAACACAATGGAATTTTCAGCTCACGAGCAACATAATTATAATGGTATAAAAATATCTTTTTAAACTATATGTAATACCCCAGCGATAGAGAATAACTTTTAGACAATCGCATGTGCTCAATATACTATTTTGGTTGTTTTAAGTATGAATAATTTGATCAGGAAATTGAATATCAGGATGTAAATCTAAAAGAACCAGACGTTGTTTTGTTCCCAAAACTTGGACTCCCTCATTTTTTTTACGTCCTATATTATGCGTAGGACATTGTTGATGAATGAAACAAGTTTGTCTCAATATTAGTAAAGTGTTAAAACAAAACGGACAATTGAATTATCAGCACAAGGGAAACTTCATCATAATAGTGTGACAATTCAAAGCATACTTCAGATGATACCGTGTCACGAGAATAACTTTTGGAGAGTCACATATCCTCGATATCTTACTTTTGTCATTATAATCATGAATAGTGTGGTGAGGAGATTATATGTCAGGATGCACATTTTGCAAACGGAACGTCATAGCATTTCCAAAAGTTGCGCTCCTATTTATTCTAACGTTGCATTTTCGTACCATGAATTTTTGTTTGTAAACTGGATCCGCAGGCTATACAACCACATTTTCTTAATATGGCACGCTATTATTAGGATTTTGCTGTTACACGAAATAAGCTTGTCTGAATAATAGCACAGGGCTAAGAACAGACACGAAAGGCA
Source organism: Tromatobia lineatoria (assembly GCA_949699805.1). Classification (NCBI taxonomy): domain Eukaryota; kingdom Metazoa; phylum Arthropoda; class Insecta; order Hymenoptera; family Ichneumonidae; genus Tromatobia; species Tromatobia lineatoria. Next base: position 6,127,835 of record OX453049.1, on the reverse strand, counting down.
ATGGAATTTTCAACTCACGGGCAAGTTAATTATAATGGTACAAAAACATCTTTGCAATTTATAAGTATGGTCGTTGGGAGAAATACTTTCGGATAAATGCAAGTATTGATATACATTGTTTGTCGTTATATTTATAAATGGCGTAATAAGAAATTAGAACCTTACAATGTCGTCTTACAAACGTCACGTCATTTTATTCTCAAAAGATTCACTTAAGACGCTCTACAGTTTTCAAGATCGTTACCAGCTAAAAAGTATCCGAAATGATTGGAATGTTTCGTTTGACGTTATAGGTGCGTATTTTTCAAGGATTGAAAAACCACACTTCTGCCTTGTGTTAACTGTCGTACGTCTATCATCAAACACACGCGATGATACCGTCTGTCAGACGCTTCAAAATGTTCACGGTGGGTGAAAGTTGAAAGAAGAATAATCTTGAATAACGCTAGATCATACGAGACGTCAAATACTCGTACCATGATTTCGTTTCTGGTTACATTATTCATCGGTGCGGTTATTGTAATAACATTGTTATCCTCCAAAGGATTATGTGCAACGTAAATTGGCTATACGTTTGTCTGCGTAAGCAAAATGCCGAAATCTGATTTATGAAGTAACCGAATGACCTCATTGGCTTTGCTACTATCTGAAAAATCCTTCGCTTCATTCATAATGATTTTATTAAAATTCAACCGGCAATAAATGCAGCCAAATGGAAAGATTTTTTTCTGGCTGCCTCAGTGGGATTAATTGGTCATTCACCAATGCCTTAACTCCAAAATACAACCGTGTTTACTGGAGCCTTAAAATTTTTTATCTCATCGAACTTCATGCCTGGTAGAACCGTTGTATGACATAGTTATGTACGGATGACGTATCGAGGCCATTCCACTCTGCCGGTCGCCCATGGCTCCTCCCTTATTCCTATATTGTTCTGGAGCGTCTCGCAAACGGACAATGCTATCTAATATTAGCTCTTGTCGCCAGATCTAAATATAAATTCAGCATGGCGAAGGCGCAAGCTTTTAAGCAGCTGCGATTCTCTCTCCTCCAGAGTTCTCTCTCCCCCCACATTAAACAGTGTGATCGCGACTGAAAGCTCGCAGTTTCGGGCAGTTTCTCGGTGACCCGCGTTTTGCCTGCGTGCAACTCTCGACGCTGAGATCACGCCGCGAGGCTAGTTCAACGCTCGATTTTCATTCACTTTTCGTCCACACACAACATTCGTCGTTTTTTAATGCAATTCTTTACCCCAGCGAACGACCGGCCTTTCACGAAGTCCCACTCGAGAGAATTCAAAGTTTTTTCTTCCAATTTAAAGTTTTTTGCCATCTGGTTGTCCATAAAACTGTTGAAAAAAACATCAATATTTGAAATACGAAATTGTCATTCACCACATTGTCGGTTACCACAGCTCGATACACACAACTGCAAAACATATTTTTCATATGAATCTATCTTTGGCTCTTTCGCAAAAAATCGGGCGTCGGAATAGAGTAAAAAGTTGTGAATCGGCCACACAAATCTAAATCGAATCTCCAAATCGAATTTAAATTACGTTTCGTGTTGAAGCGTCCCAACATCGTCCCGCAAAGTACCCTACGATTGTGCGGTGAGTCTGATGGTGAACGCGAGTTTCATCGGATTATCCTCTATGGCAGTACGCAACAAATATAAAAATTTTCTGATTTCCACAAAAATGGTGGGAATAAAGTGTACTCGGTAAACGAAACTCGGCAAATGTGTATTTGTGTTGTCTGATGTACCGCAATTATTGAAACCGGAAATAAAACAGTTAAAAGGGAGCAGGTCTGATGGTTTACATCAACTGACAATTCGTTGTTGTCAATATTTTTTGTAAATTTTCATCTATGGAAGAGCATTATCGATAAAAAAGTCACTCACTTGAATGATACAGTTGTGTAGGCGGGAGACCTACAAATAAAATTTCAAGAGAAGTCGCATACTCAATACTTTTTCCTGGCACTGCAACTGTGCGCTATATTCCATTGTACGCCCTCGACCGATTGGTATTATACTCCTTGCGCTGCAACCTCCTCCCGTCTTCGCTTATGTTACTATATGAATTCGTATTCTATTACACATGTGATTCAGTTTCCGATAATCTTTATCGGTGAATCAAACCAACCATTTTATTGACTCAGCTAGTACCATTGTCCTCTTAAGGTCTTATAAGCGAGTAGATTTTAAACCTACTAAACTGTCTTTAATTCAAAATTATCCATGCACAAGAAGCTTGAAAGCAAATCAATACCAGTCAAAATACAGGTGAGAAATTGGAAATCTGACTAGAGGTATTTAAATGTATTCAAAGAGGATAATTTAATTTCAATTGAGCCATCAGTTGAATTGGCTAACCCTCACCCCTCATTTTCGTGAAACGATTATTGTTCAATTATTCGGGGACTAGTCGATAACGTAGCGAACTGAAAAAGTGCCGATTAAAACATAGCAAGTGAAATATCGGAAACTAAAGTATATAGCGAAATAAGTACAGCGAATCCGTCGTGATGAACATGAAGACTTAATATTTGATAATGCGAACTTGAGTGGATGTCAATTCATGTTAATATAATTTATGAGTGAACGAAAGTAAATCCTGGAAAAATCGAAGAAAACAAAAACAAAACCAACGACGACCTGAGAGAACTCATAGCACCATAGAAAAGTATTTCGTCGAACGACATGTTGCAATCTTTGTCATGATCTTTAACTTTCAACTTCAATTTAGGTTAGTTTGGTTTTACAAAGTTGTAAATAAGTCTTTCCAACTGCAATAATTATATGGCCAGATATTGTACCTGTTACATTTTCAGCAGTAATGTTTTCGACACCTCAGTGAAGTATGTCATCAACATTACAAATTAAAAGCGATCTGCGGAAAATGTATCTACTCGTGACAATTCCGACGCGGAGTCATCACGGAATAGCAATGATACATCACATCATAGTTGAATTCCGCCACAACTTGCATTTCCTCCACCTGTCCGAACAGCTTTATCGCTATATGATGATGTACCCTCAGTCAAATGATACTATTATTGTTATATTTGGTTTAGTCTTTGTGTTACTGGAGTCTAAAGGTCAAATTGAACTTGCACGTGTAATTGCACGTGCAACGAATAGATAGTGTATGGAGATATATGTTCAAATACCTTGAATATATACAATCGAAGTTGGGTAGCTTATAGAAACAGAGGTCGGTCGAATATACGCGATTTAGCCGTTGCCAGTTTCTAATTAGCGAGAAAATAGTCGAACAGCATAATTATATATCAATCTACATATATATGTATATATATATATATGCACTTATGCCACCATATGCACGGTTGCCTCGCGTTCGATATCAGAGCAGAGGTTCATATCCCAGTATATCAAATATCACGGAATAATTGATTACCTCCACGCATGCATCTGCATTCCTTCACTTTGAAACATTCGCACAAGTGATTAATATGCGTGGACACGCTTTCGTCACGTGATCAGCGTCATCGTACGCGTTTATCGTGATTCGCTTGCGAATGTTTGAACAGGGTCGGCTTGGGTCAGTCCATGGAAATACAAATACGGGGATATCCACAAGTTCTAGAAATGTTGGAATAACGTAAAAAAGAAAATAGGTATTGGATGACTGTCATTTTTATATTGTTTTTTAATGAATTTTGAATGTCTTCTTTATCAAACTTTATTGCCAAATCTTTTGAAAATGTTGAGAGCCAAATAATCTGTAAGAAGCGTTTGATGGAACGTGTTCGGAGTTCAGTTGGCGATGACAGCCTAGAGCTATTACCAATCGCTTAATCTCAAAACTCGCTTCAACCGTCCATGTGAAAACCATCATGCTGGCTTTGCAGCATCGTAAACATAGCTGCTGCGGAAGCTGACCGATAGATACGTAGAAGATGCGTAGGAAGCTTGTAACTTGAAACGCGTGTATAACGTAAAAAGAGAAATCAACGACTAGATTGTCATATTTGACAATGTTCTTTATGGATTTTCCTATCTTTTCATTTAAGTTGCAAGATCATCATTCGAAGATCTCTTCAGAATTTTGGACGGCGAATAATTTGTAGGAAGCGTTTGTCACATGACTGGAGTTTCGATGGCGATAACAGCCTGGATCTATTCCCACTCGCTTAATCTCGAAGCTCAGTACAACCATGTGAAAATCATTATGGTGGCTTTCCTACACCGTGAGCATTATTGGTGTGGAAGCTTGTCCAATAGAGAAGTAGGATCTGTACATATAAGCGAGCTAGCGGCTCGAAATGCTTATAGGGCGAAAGTGTTGAATATCAAATAAGTATCGTCACTCTTCATAACTTTTTTCAAGAACTTTTTAAACTTTTCGTTATTTGACTTCAACTTCACTTCACCATCCTTCGCACGTGCTTGTCATCATAGAACTAACAAAATAACGAAAGTGGCAAAATCTTGAAATTTGTTATTGTCTCGAAGGATTGTAAATTTCTTCTTTTTCCAACTTCACTCCCAGTGTCTTTCAACATGTGAAATTGCAAATGATAGTCGGGAAGCGTTTGATGTGACGGCTCTGTAGTTTCGTTGACTGTAACATCGCTGAGCTATTCGCTTTAGCTCAAAGCTCGCTTCGATCATGCATGTTAGAAACGTCATGTTGGTTTTGCAATATCTCAAACATTGCTTGTGTGCAAGCTTGTCAAATAGAGAAGTACACATATCAAGTTGATGGCTTGAAATGCTAATATATAACGGAATAAAAAAGTCACCGAAACGGCCGTATTTTTATTATCAGCAGTGTGTTTTAAGAATTTTCGTTTCTCCTTAATCTGGATGATCATTGCGATATCTTTCGAAAATATTGAATAGCAAATAATCTGTAGGATGCGTTTGAACTGACATGATTGGAGTTCCGTTGGCGATAACAACTCAGAGCTATTCCCTCACATTTAAGCACGAAGCTCACTCCAACGTTGCACGTGAGAATCATCATGGTGGCTTTGCAACATCGTAAATGGCGCTGGTGTGGAAGCTTGTCCGATAGAGAAGTAGGATATGCGTAGCGAGTTGGTGGCTCGCTTCCGCCTCCGGGATCAGCCTCGAAATCGGCTACTAACTCCTGCGTAAACCCCTGAACCTGGGAGGCAATCGAGAGCCGTGTGCTGTCGATCGCTTCCATGCCTTCTCTCTACTCCCAGTATGTTTCCAGCAGCGAGTTGGCGTTTTTATCCGAACCTTTACTCATTCGCGAATAGTCCTTTAAACGGGCCCATTCCGAGCGCGAGTTCGTTTGATTACCAGCTCTTGACAGTTTTAGAGACTATTAGAAATGAAAATACGACAACTAGCTCATAGACGATAGAATCCAATAAAAAAGGAGGAAACAAACATTTTATGCAAAAAAACGGTCCACCCGATAAGAACTGTTCAATGGTTATTAGGGTTCTACGTTTTTTGGGTTCATTCACTTCAATGCTGTCGAGATAAACGGCATTGAATTCGCTTTACTGATAGAGAAAGGTCAACCAAAAAGCGTAATGATATTTTTAAGGAACCAAAATTTCAATTCGAATTCGCGTAATCACCTTAAAAATATACAAAGTTCGAGTCTTATTCAAATTAAGTAACCGATTCTATTCATGATGGTTAGTTATGAACCGTCATTATCGGTACCTACATTTTTCGTTTAGAATCGAAATCAGTCCTCAAAGAACTCCCAACTGAATATGCATCATTTTATAGCAGCTAAAAGTAAGCTGGAAAAAATGACTTTCACGGATATAGTTAGAGATTTACGGATGTATGATACGTACAGTCCCGCCAAAAGTGAGTTTCTGAGACAATTTCAATCACTTCCCGATGGGATAAGAATCGGAAAAAATTATGCATGTGAAACGTGCTAAAAAGATTAATTTCGCATAATAATAATGCCAAAATTTTATTAACAAATTGGTGAAAAAAAAACAATTGTTCAACAAACAATCAGTCAACCTAACTTTTTTACTAATGAAAATGATATGTTAATTTATTTGAATGCATACGAATTTTTTCAGATTTTTTATTTATTTTGTTTTTAAATTTTTTAATTTTGGAAAATACGCAGAATATAACATACTTTGGATGACGTGTTTTGCAAAAAAGATCTTGTGTGTAGTGAATGGTTTTATGCCAAACACATATCCAAAAATCGTTATTTTGCGCACATTTTTGAAAATAAAAAAAATAAAAATCAAAATAGAGAAAAAAAACTGAAAAAATTCGTATGCATTCAAATAAATGAACATATAACTTTCATTAGAAAAAAAGTTAGGTTGACTGATTGTTTGTTGAACAATTGTTTCTTCTCGACAATTCGTTAATAACATTTTGGGATAATTATTATGCGAAATTAATATTTTTAGCACATTTTATATGCGTTATTTTTTTCCGATTTCTATCCCATCGGGACGTGATCGAAATTGTCTCTGAAACTTACTTTTGGCGGGACTGTACGTATCATACATCCTTAAAAGATCAGAGTCTCTGAAACACGCGAGCACTTTCGACAGTTTGGAACCTACTTTTATCTCAATGGCTTACAGATCTAGAGGCATTTAACATCGAACAATGTAATTCCCACATGTGTATCACTGCCTCCTGAGGGTTCATCAGCGAATGTTCATTAGAGGGTCGCATGACATGTTGGAATCATTGAAATCGTAAGCTCTGAGGATCGCTCCCTATAGCTTGAACATTCCAACGTTTCTAGTAAATCCTGCTCGCAAATTTGATCCTTTGTGCGCAATACTGAATAAGGGATACGACTGAGTGGCTGTAAGCGCATTCATCAAAGTGGTGCAACCGACCCCAGTTTTTATCGTTGTTTAGGGGTGTTGCTGAAACGATTTTACTTTTATAAGGTCTGAGTAAAAGGTGCCATATACTACTACTACTGCATACGTCGGAGAGAGCGCCACATCCGGCGCGTAAGCATCAGAATTCCCAAAACTTTGTCGCCCCTCTGCATGTCGTTAAGGTTCGTTGGTTTCTAAAACGAATTCGTGAACAATGCTGGCTCCAATGTTGCATGGAAACCCGTGGTACCGAATCCCTCTACGTGGACTGATGATCAGAGACGTGGGACGCTTGGTACTTCACCTTTTACGCCTCTTTGACCGTACTGTATGCAGGGGCGCTTGGATTACTCAACGATTTTGCTATTCATGCCATTGTTTTTCTCGCGTGAATTCGAACCCTCCAGGGAATATATGAATGAGTGCCCGAGCCCGGAAAATCCAAGTGTCAGGAGGTAGGATCAGGTTTGGCGCACTATGGATCTCGTTCGGAATATCGCTGAATCCAATGTGCGTCATTGATCCTCTATGACTTTGGCCACTCCTTTTTATGCGTTCGCTCTTTGATGTCTTTCATATACCTAAAGCTTCGACAAAAGCGAATACGACAACCGGAATTGTGGACTCGATATTGACCTCACATGATTTAAAAGTAACGCTTACGAAGAGCTAATCTACACTTCAAAAATCCAATGCGCTAGAAGTCTAGAGGCTTCAACTCCGTTAATGATGAATCAAGATCTTCTGAAAATTTTCATGTTAAGAATATAAACCATGAATAATATTAATTTATGAATAGCCGAAGTCCATTTGAATTTTGCGAAACTGTCGACTACCTTCTTCACTAATTTGCAATGATTAAATTCTGTATCATTAGTAACTAATATCCTTACAAAAAAGTGTACGCGAGATCCAATTGATATGTTCTTAAATCGAAAAAGTTTGCATGAAGTTCTGTTTATCTTAATTTTTTGAAGCTAAACTACCTCTCAAAAGCTGCTGAATCAGATACCTGAAGGCTTAGCGTCCATAAATAGAAAAATTAGACACCTTTAAAGCTTTCTGATTCAAAACGTACACTGTGTGTTCAATTATTTCCCCTCCGGCCGAAGCGAGGTCCAATGTAAATCTTGAGATCATACATATTCCGACTCCTATCTTCGATAATTCGAAATTTATTAAGTTCATCTCATTAGCGGTCATTCTCGTTCATTTTAACAGCTTTCGAATCAAACCACAAGTTGTATGAAGATTCTAGATTAGTCTTACCATCACTCCATCTATATTTGAGATTTGAAACCTCTAACACTTTTCTATTCGAAATGTAATGGTCTTTGAAATTATTATATCACTGGCTAATGTAAAAAAGTTATCAGCCATCATAGGTTCAAAGTCAATGTTGAGCAAATTTTATCTCTCCAAAAGCGTTTTCTTATTGACAACATACAAGTATTTTTTATATTCGATCATCTTGCCACTGACCAGAATTAAAGTCCATTGCGAATCTTCGGAGGATATATTCTAACACCTGTCTTTCGCCAATGATTCGAACAATCTGAGCTCCATCTCATTACCAGTTTATCTACGAAGCTGTACAGTAAAAGTACGTAAGATTCTTTATGTCTGCTTTAGCATGGAATTAAAAGTTTTACGGAGGCACTAGATTGCTGTTTGGTTCATAATTGATTCAGTAGCTTATTGTGGATCAGAGCTCTTGTTCGTTATTTTATCTGGATTGTTTTGTCCGTCTTTTTCTCTTCGGTTTAAGTTTTTCATAAAGTTTGGTAGTTTTAAAATTTTCTCGAATCTCAGAATTGCCAGCTGGGAACTAAGAAGAATAACCAAGCTTTTTTATACAGTTCCGCACCAAGTATTGGAGAGTTGAAGCATTGCAAAGACCTAGGATCACTGCTCCTTGATGTTTCTTTTGCTTACTTTTCTTTCCACCAGTTCCGCTTTCCGTGTAGTCAGAAAAGCCCGGTGATCGGGTTAAGTATTATGTATAGTATGAGTCAAGCCATCAAAAGCACGCGTTGCACGAGTCGTTGAGACGAACAAATGTTTATGCGAACCCGTACAAACTCTCTGTGTGCTTGCGGAGAATGACTTTGTTATTTCGCTTGGGTATCAACGTCGAGTGTGCTTCTTTGGCTACTGTACCAGGTTCGTTGGTGCGAGGAAGATTGTTTTTCTAGGCCAAGGCTGATCGGTTCGACGCTCGCGGCTTCCTATGCTTATTTACCATTTATTGACAGATGGCGCGGATTTTCATGGAGTTTTCTATTGATATTATTCCAGAACCCCGTATAGGCACAAGATCGAGAGCGTTTGTGTAGGTGGAATAGCCAGCTCGACCGACGATATCTCCTTCATTGGGTCATCATCCCTCGCAACTGTCCTTATCATTCAAACTGTTTTTCATCAAACATTACGGGCATGGTGTCAATGATGAACTAAGTCTCTTCGTATATGAGACGCAATCCCTTTCCCACTGATCTCTCGCCCGAAAATACATGATCTGATATTCACCGTAGATTAATGGGAGCTTTTCTGTTTTTTTGAGGGTTTGTATTTTTACGGAAATTAGTATATTGATGCCGATCGAATAGGTTGATTGCTGCGGTCGGTGTAAGAAATCACGCAATGTAAAAGAGGATTTTTGAATATGCGTGAACAAATAATTCCATTTTCTTGAATTTTACATTATGACCGAAAAACATTCTCTCTTTTTGAATTTATTCAAATATTGTTCAATTAGGGATAAGGGATTTTTTTGATGCTTTATTGTGCTTTCAATTATTATGTCTGCCTGTTTATATTCTGTCATTGAATTCTTAAATATTATGATAACTCGGCATCGAACAACGAAAATAATAAAAAAATTAAAAATCTTAGTTGCCTTAAGAAACAACATCTACAAATAAGTTACAAGTATTGGTGTATGTATGTGGTGATGATACAGAAGCTAGGACACTAAATAATAATGCAGACATAAAAAAAAGGATATCTTGAAATCGCGAGAGCGATTGTTAATTTACCAAATATTATTCGTGGCAGTGAACAAACCTTTTGCGTCCTAGTTTCTAATTGGGAAAATAATATCGAATACCGAATATCGTTAAATGCAATTTGTAAAAAATATTGGTAAAAAAAAATTAGCGGACTTTTAAAGACTGAATCACATTAAAATGAGACTGGAGCATTAATAATTCATCGAATAATCGAATAACCAAAATCCACAAACACAATGGACTGGGTTTCGGAATTCAGGCAAATGGTGATTTGTCTGTCAATGGCGTTCGAAACAAAACTGACGTACATTGGTAGTTACTAAAATTATTATTACTTCCACGAATGCATGGGCAATCCTATCGCACAAAACCTGTGGAATGACGGAAACAAAAACAATGGAATGGGACAATCAGATACCCTATGGAAATTCGCGCAAAATAATATTGAAAGCATAAACGTTTTGAATAAAAACGAACAGTGTATTTACATACACTATGCCAGGAATGTGTTGCAACGGATTATTGCGACGCAACTTGGCGAATTTCAATCAATCGGTTCTTGTATTCAGAAAAGAAATCACAGGATAAACCATAAGTGCTAACCATAATTCGGAAACACTGAAAAATATGAAACGATTTTTGCGAAAACTTAATATTTTATCCTGTCCAAAGGTTCGGAATAATATTTTTCGCGTCACGTTTTGTGTGCATGAGTGTGTGAATTCCTGGTAAAATATTTGGATGGCCGATTGCGATCATTTATCGCATGCTCGCGTAATCACTAAAAACAGACGAGTTCACCGAGTCATATTATATTTATTTCCATAATCTACATTGCCGTGGACGATAAAAATAAAAAATTAAGTTAAACCGCCGTGAACATAAAAAATAGGCCAAACATTGATAATACGATAAAAAATAAATATGAACAAATCGACAATATCATCGACCGCAGTGCTACTGGTATTAACGAGTCATTGGATCTCGCGGTGCAATGGTCAAAATGTCCAAAGGCCTCCGGATCCTCTGGGTAAATATTATTTATGTTTTATCTTTTTCCTAACATTTTACTAAGTAACTAAATTAATTAAACGACATTTTTATATTGAACTCTAGCATTTTTTTGCTTCCCGAAAAATAACATAGATTACATTATCTAGATAATAAAATGTGTCTGAGTTCTAGATACAAATTTCGTAGCAATAAAGGTGGCTAATGCGCTTGATTAAATGATAAAAAACCATAGCCATGATTGATCAAGTTTTTTTTTTCAAATTATGCGTCACGCTTATTTTGTTGACTGAATATGTTCCTACCCATTTACCACATATATTTTTTTAGCATAATGTACAATCACTACGAAAATTCCTTCGAAAAATGCAATCATTATTAAACCGCGAAAAACAATAACAAAAAAAATACGTAGTGAAACCGTTGAGCAACTCCCGAAAAACTAAATACAAGTAAACGACACATAATATAACGGTATACTTAAGGTTTACCGAACATTCTTGGGATAACTTTTTTTACCATGGATTTTTCGAACAAAAATTGAACAATCCAATCTTAAGGATGTAACTACCGCTATTTGTCCATTAACATATTCCTTATACCATATTTTCATAAAATTCATAGCAAATAGCGAGGTTAAAAGATATTGTAGAAACACATTTACGAACGAAACAATTCTAACTTGAAGATAAGCATATAGTGGATTTTGTCGTAACGAATTCGGTACATACGCCAATAATTTTCTTCCGCAACAATCGTGCGTGAACTATGATCATCAAACTTTTCCAATTTTCCGAAGCGACAGCAAACATCGTATGTGAACTTGTCATTAATTCTACATTCCCATATTCCCAGTTATCCAGTAAAGTGAAAGGATACGCTAGTTTCATTTCCCAAAACAAATAAGTTAGAGACGTCGAAGTTCTCATGCAATACAATATCCTATCTTGAAAACTTTGATTGTTTCTTAGCCATTGACGTCAGGTGCGTGCGTGCACGCCAGAGATTGCAATTATGGAAACGGAAGATTGTTCCTGTGGAGAGTGGCAAGAATCAAATAGTTTAAAGTGGGTGTTGCGGGGCCTTGGTTCGTTCAAAAGCCGAGAAGAACGTCTGGCGTCGTAGTCGACGTTGTCTAAATGGATGTGAGTTTTCGAAGCTGAGACCAACGTGGAAGAACGAAGTGTGACAACGGTTAGAGGAAGAGGGTTAGGGCTTAGCGGTTGGAGCAAGCATGTATATGCAACTCCCGGAAACGTAGCAGCCTCTCGATAGCGGAAACGCGCAAACCGATTATCCCGCACATAAATACTCGCGGGCGCGTTGTAGCATGGAGTGTGTGGGGATGCTGCATCGATCTGCCAACGAACGGAATTGTGTGGAAGCGACAGAGACGCAAAAGCGTAAATTTGCGGACCGGAACACTCGCCGTATCAATAACCGACCGCCCGAAAACCCGTTGACAAATGGCGTTATCGCATGTCGAGAGAGAGAGAGAGAGAGGGAGAGAGAGACAGCCAGACAGACAGACAGACAGACAGAGACAGCGAAAACGAGAGAGAGACAAAGACAGAAAAAACCCGAGCGAGAGAGAGAGAGAGAAAGAGATGTTTCGCAACGCGGAATTCCGCAGACAATCGTACCAGTCGATTTCACCGTTGGTTTTGTAGGTACGCGCTTTTCTCTCTCTGCAATCGTTAAAAAAAAAACGGACGTGGATGTGCACAGTTTTGCAGCAAATCGAGTGAACGATGGTTAAATTTATTGTAAACATTCGGGCAGTATTGCTTTTCATGCGTAGCATTACTTGGATTTGTTTGTTTAAGTCAACGCATCTGTTAGATACATTGGCTTAGTCAGGTAAATTTTAGCTTACAGGTTCCAACATTCACTTATCGTTTATTAAGTGGAATGAGTATTCGCACATAAAATGCATAATTAAAAATATATACGCGAAAGGGAGGTCATCCCGTGAAGTGCTCGATGACGGGCGCATCAATTGGAAAACCTATCGGGTAATTAATGGGATAAAATCATAGAATATAGCTATAAAGAAACCCCGATGAATCAATGCTCCGGAATTATTCACTGGACTAAACCTATGATAATCGTATGGCGTTAACTTCTATTAATCAAAAGGATTAAAAGATAATCCATAAGTGGTATTTCTTTGTGTATCGATTTATCCTTGTAAACCGAGAGCAAATTGTTCTACCGGTAGAAAAGCTAATATATGTTTTATAAAAAAAATGGCTACTGGCGTGACGCAACACGTGACTTTCTCATCTCGATTGCTGCTGGCGTCATGTTACTGTTGTGAAGATAGTTTGTGAAATTAGGTTGTGAAGTTAGTTTGTGAAGTTAGGTTTGTAATGTTCGTTTCTTTGTTTTTGTAATTGTATAAATTTGAGACAATATATTGTTTTTATACTTAAAAATGTTTTTCAACTTTTATTTATTTTTATTATTATTGTTTTCTAATTTTTTATTTTTATTTGTATTTTTTATTGTAACCTACATGTCACCCTATAATTTGTTAAGAACGCATTTTTTAATTCACATTCAAGCTACGACCCGCCCCCTCGAGGACGTGGACGTTACAATCACGCCTTCACGCCACATCTCTCTTTTTTTTCTGTTTGTTGGTGTTATTGTCAGCATATTGTCTGCGATAATTTGACAAGTCGGTTTATATTTTTTATTCATATACCAAAGGTTGCGCATATTATGGCCGCCGCGGGATTTAGAATTCATATGAAATGCTATGCGAGTGATAAAAACTATGGATGTATCGGTGTTTATAGTCTAACATCATGAGTGTTAACTTAATCTTAAATCTTTTCTGTTTATGCACTTTTTTATATATAATATTATATGTGAATATTTATAGTGTATTTCTCACTGAAAACTAGTCAAGATCATTGATAGCAGTCTTTTTTCGCTCAGGTTTCGAGCTGCGCAACAAACAACGAAGAATAAAAACTATGGATGTATCAGTGTTTATAGTCTAACATCATGAGTATTAACTTAACATTGAATCTTTTCTGTCTATGTACTTTTCTATATATAATATTTTATGTGAATATTTATAGTGTATTACTCTCTGAAAACTACTTAAGATCATTGATAGCAGTCTTTTTTTAGTAGACCTGAAAGGCAATCCATATTTCACAATAGAAATTTCTGATTGAGGATGGTTTCAGAAATGTCATGTGAGTAACTAAAAAGCCAACAAAGTCTTTACTATATTGGATCACTTGTTGTTCACTGCTTATTGAATCAAAAGCATAAAAAATGAATAACATATTTTATTTCTATTTTTTCACATTTCAGGTAAAGTACCAGAAATAGTAGAGATTTTGGATTGGGTTTCAATACCAACACTAGGATTTGATGCAGAAAGTTGACACCACATTTCTTTGCGATCCACAAATTTTTTCAAAAGTTATTGTGTTTTCGGACGGCACCTACAGACACCAGACAGACAGACAGACAGACAGACAGACAGAAAGACGGACGGACGGACGGACGGACGGACAGAAATGAGTTAATGTGTTTTTTGGCATCTAGGACACTCAAAACATATATTTCCATAAAAATCTTGAAGTCGAATTTTTTTTGGATTGCAATACTTTCTCTTTTACATACTCTGTATGTGATGAGAAAGTGAAAATACTTCCCATGTGTACATAGTACGGTTATAATTTTCAACCAAAATTACCGTATACATTACATTGATCCGCATAATGTGCATTAATACTATATCTTTAAGCAAATTTTATTATCTGATCCCAAACCCAAAATGCAGAGGAAAATTCGATTATTAAATGTTGGACCATCAGCAGTACAAATTAGTGTCAGTAAGTAGTTATACGATTTCAGCTTTTCACCATTAGCGGGTAATAGTCTGTGATATTCTGACGGAATATGCTGTTCGGCTATACTCTATCGGCACTCTGGTCCAGCATCCGGCTATAATGACCATATATTTGAATGTTCCTATACATAACTAACAGCATCATTATTAATCAAACACTTTAGGTTGATTGAAATTGATAAACTTCTAGCGGGTTTAATTGTTGAATAACGACTCAACTACTAAATATTCCTCTAACGAACTACAATTCACTGTACACAATGTTACTAGTGGTGGTATTTACAATTTTTGAAAGATTGTACACAGATCGAAATTTTGTGAGGAGAAATTACAAGGGTGAGAACCGCGCATTTGTTCGTACATAGTTTATACAAGCACAGCGATGGCTAACAGGTTGAGCAAAAGAAAACTATAAGCTCTTGAGAGGCATGCACACCTTACGGCGCTCCCTCGAGCTTTTGACTATGGCTACGCAAGTGTACATAACGTGGAGGTCTAAATGGCAGAAACACTCATAGGGAATGTAGTAAAGGAGACCACAGCTTCATGACCGCTCAAAGGACCGTGTAGTGCTTGCAATAAATTGTTCAGTAGCTGCAGCAAATTGTTTCGCGAGTCGCAACCCAGTTGTGACTATAAAAACACCAATGCAAAAGTGAATGCTGCTTCATTCTCTTTACGATTTGCTTGTAATTAAATTTCCAGTTACATTCTCTAATTTTATTCTCTTTGTAAACTCAATTGATGGTCGTTCGTCCGAATTGTAATGGCACTCTGAAATATTTACACATTTTTCTCAATTCATTTTATCAAAAAGAAATTCATGACTTCAGCATTTGAAAATCATTACAATGGATTTTATTAAGTTATTCCGGATTCAATGAATCCTTTTATTGACAATTAGTGAGTCAGTCAATCAACCAGATTCAAGTTAGAATTCCCGTATATTCGTACATTTTGCGCATACGAATATAGTTATATTAAAACTGACACGGGTGGTTGTGCGGTCGGTGTACGCCTGTAGTGATCCCTCGAGTTAAACAGCATTTTTTGAGGCCATAACTTGGATGGGTGACCACATAGCCATGCACCGGCTGGCTCGTCAACCAGTGAACAGGAGGTCTGTTGTTCTGCGCCCTCAGTGTATATTAGGGTGTGTTGAAATTTTGTTTTGGTTTCATTTTGCATCGTTTCAATCTATAGTTTGTACCTTTAAGCATCTCAAAATTTTAGCTCGATAAAGATTTTTTTAAAGGTAGCTCAAACGATGAATAGATTTCCTATTTGATTAACACGTAGATGAATGCGGCTCTCAATAAATTCATGTCCCTAAATTACAGATACGATTTATTGATGTTCGCGTTTCTTTCTTCGTTATCTTCAGATCATTAGGAAAAGAAAAAAAGCTTGCAAATTTTTCGTTTAAATCGATAGTTTTCTAGTTATGAATTTTTGGAGCTCAGAGTATTGCCCTCTCCGCCCTGTAAGATCAGTTTCAATTTGAATTTCAAGTTTGAGGTAAATTCTGGAGCCATTGTCTGTCGTGAAGTTTAATTATAAGTGAAATTTCAATCAACTGTTGAACAGATCTTTCGAATTTGTTTGTAATAACGAAAAAAATGATGAATTAGATCGAATATTTAAGAGGAAAATAAAAAAATTCATCAGCGTTGTTCAAAACGTTTGATAAACCTGTCAAATTTGACAAAAAATCGGGAAAAAATTGAACAAAACATCAAAAAATATTTTTAAAAAAACATTATGAAGCGTCCGAAAATTTTTTCATACTGGGTCACAAATTTTACAAATAATGTCAAAAACGGAGAAAAATCGAGAAAAAATGAAAAAAATAAACAAAAATCGAGGGGAAAAAATCAATAAATGATCGAAAAATTGCAAAAGAAGAAAATCATAAAGATTCCAAACAAGATGTCAGCTTGGTTCGAAGATTCAACGACATTGGGACATTTTTTCTGGATTTTTCTCTATTTTTGACTTTATTTGTAAAATTTGTGACCCAGTTTAAAAAAAATTTCGGAACCTTCATAATTTTTTTTTTTTTTTTCTTTTTAAATTCATTGATGTTTTGTTGAATTTTCTCCCGATTTTTGATCAAATTGGTCGCTGAAATTTTAAGAAGAGTTGCTTAAAAGTACGAACTATAGATTATAAAACGATGCAAATTTAAAAAAAAAATTTCGACACACCCTAGTGTATATACTTGAGTAAGTTACTTTAGTGTATACACCAGGGAGTCAGAAGGACACACGGCCGTCTGTACCGGTGCGGGTATTCCGCAGTTTCCCCGTGCCCTCGACAAATGCGGTACAGTGTAGCTAAGTCGGCTGCGGACGCGTTGGAAGTTAGGTTAGCTTAGCGAAGTGCAGGTACGGAGCGATAGGAAGGGCAGGTGGGGGGTAAAAACCCTCACGGGTGTACCTTCCGAGGTAGTTCCGACTAGAACTGAACAAAGTCTAGATATATTGAGATATATTGAGATATATTTAAATATATTCTGCGTTATATAATTTTACTTGCCCCTCGTGTTTTACCTCAAGTCCCTCGACCTCCGTCGTCACGATTAATTACTTGAGATTAGACATCTTAATATTGCTTGTTCCCACCGGTTCCCTCCGGCAATTTCTCTACTTGCCCTTGTCCATTTTCAGTAATCTGGAACTCTCACTTGGCTTTCTTCCCTCGCGCCGACCGTTCATATTACCCATTTACCTTCTCCAATCCGACAACGTGGTCCCGTGTGCCTGCTCTGAGAATTGCTTGAGAGACTGTTCTGTGTCCAAGCTGTGGCCCGTGTTTTCACTTGTCTTGTAACGTCACTTTGACAGAATCTATATACATATATACGTGTATATATATATATATATATATCCAGTTTCTTCGCTGTTAAAAATAACCTAACTTGTCGATGAACTCTGTGCCTTTAAAAGCCTGAATGTCTTCGCATAGATTTCACTAACAAGGGTGATAAGTCGAACCTTGCTCATTGCTTCCTCGTTAGTTTTCGTCTTTGAAAACCGTACCACTTTGTGGAATTATGAACACCTGCTATGGCCTCCTCACGGAGATCCTTTGTAAAGGGCGGATGATAATGTGTAAGCGATATGCAAAGTTAGAATTTCAACTTTTGCCTCAAGCAATGAGGATCATAGCTTGTGAACCCTATTATATATTTCCTTCGAAGATATTTTGTAAGGGGACCAAGTAAACTAAAATAAGTGAATATAAAACATTAATTTAAAAATACCCATATTGTTCGCAAACAGAATTGATTTTAACTACTTACAAGATACATTAAGCATTATAATTGTGCAATTTTATGCAATGATATGGCGCACCATAAGATTATGGGAAAGAGTGTAACTTTTTTCATTTGTCGTAAAGTTCAGATCAAACCAAATGGCAGAAAATGACAATGCGAAGACTTAACATAACTCAGCTCTACACATCACCAACTCTACAAATCACCGAATCTACACAATATCAACTCTACACAAGCACCTACTTTACAGAACCGCATCTCTACACGAGCACCAATTCACAAATAGCATTCAGCAAAACTCTTCGTGGCAAAACTCTCCCGGGTAAAACTCTCTACGGTCAAACTCAACACAGGCAAAACTCTCAACGGCAAACCTCTACACAAGCGAAATTCCTAACGGCAAAACTCCACACGGGCGAAAGTGTCCGCGGCTAAATTCACCCCGACGAAACTCTCCCCGGCAAACTTCACCTAAGTCAAATTCAATACGTCAAATTTCTCCCGAGATATATTTAACACATGCTAAATTCATTATTTCAAAACTATACACATGATCATACCGTGGCGGACAAACTGTACACAGTCTAAAATCTCGATTCTACAATCGGTGAAAATTTTGATCTGTGTGCTTAAGACTGTGTACAGTATCACCCCGCTAACCACCCAGACCACTACTAGCTAAAAGTTTTCAGAAATTGCACATTGCTAAAAACAAATTGCAAAAGCGGAAAGTGCAGTTTCTATTTTTTTATATTTGGAAATCCCGTAATCTCCCCTTAATTGTGATGTCTAGTGGTAATGTCCACAGATTTAGATAATGCGATGTCATTGACTGTGCAGACAAGGATGCATCAGGAAGCATTCTCCGAAGGATAGGTCGTTGGATAGAGAGTCAGAGGTCCGCAAGATTGTGGAGGCAATAGCCAGGTGACGGTTTCCGGAAAGCGAGAGGCGAGGGGTAAACGCCGGTCTCGAGAATATAATATACGAACAGCTTATCGGGTGGTGCTGCGGCGAAGCAATTTCACCTTAAGACGGGGACCGAGGCTTTTCCGTTGTGGGTTAGCCCGCTAAGTCGTGGCGTGGTATGTCTTTGCCTGAAGCGGGTGCGCACGTTCAGACCGGAGTGAGCAAAACTGATGTGAAAGCTGCAGCGAGCGCAGCGGAGATCCAGCGTGTACCGCGCACACTATGCCACGACGTTCCGGCACGTGGATCGCCTTAATGCAAGCACCGTGAACGGAGCGAAAGCACGTAAGTGCAGCCTCGATAGTTATTCGATACTCACTCGCTCGCTCCCTCGAGTTTTCGACCCACCACCACGAGCCTATTGCGAGTAAAGGACGACGTGGTGTATAGTTGAAACGTGTGCCAGTTTGTACTTATATAGCATATTATGGGGCACCAAGTATAGCTGTCGCTTGTATGCATTTATGTACGTTTATTAGAAGAAGAGTATGGTGCATGGCTGTTCAGCACCAACAGCGAACAAAAAAACCCCGGCAACACTTGGGGGTGTTGCTACGGCAACACACGCAAACCTTCTAGCTTTTTGCATATATCAGTGATGGGCACTTATTTTGCCAAGAGCTTTTTTACCCGTCGTCTCGGTACGTTATCAGCGGCTTCACTGACATCATTACCAATACCGAAGCAATGAGCTTGATCGAAGGATTCGTGTGAGACTCGTTTTGTTTCCAAATATGTGAAATCCTAATCGACTGCTCGGTGAAACTCGATGAATCCAAACTTTCTCACGTTGAATTGAATAGGAATCACACAAATTCAATTGAATTTGAGAGACGAATGCGTTCAAAGACAATCTGTCTAATGGAAAGTTCACTCAAAGTCAATCTGTCCAATGAATGTTCTATTTTGCTTTAACCGTTTATGTATGATGTGGATAAGGTGCTTCGGTGAATGACGGCTTGGGATTTTCTGATTCAATTTGACGTTTCACCCCTATCAAGGCATCTTCAGAAATGTTTTATTTCATATCAGAATTGAATTTGTGACCTCTCGTATTCTATTTATAAATATCTAGCTTACTAGCATGTTCATCAACGAAAAAAGTTTCGTATATTTTTGTAGTTGGTGACCAGGCTCTCCGGTTTTTCAGGTTAAGCGTGTGTGAATTATTTTTTCTTGGATTATTACAATACTTTTTAAATTTTTTGTATTTTGCTTTACTTTTTGAGACCGAATAATCCAGTCAGTATCAGGTCACATTTTGAACTCACATTTTTAAAATCTGTCCAATGAACAGTTTTCTGAGAGACTATTTATTCGTTGGACAGTTCAGCTACAGACAATCCCTTCGATAAATACTGGTAGGTCATGCGAAGTCAGTCTGTCTGAAAGATGGATTATTCAAACGAAATTGATTCATTGGGTGGTTCGGTCACATCTGAGTAATAGAAAATTCGTTTGAACGAAATCGATCTATTGGTTGGTTCACATCTGTCCAATGGAAAATTCGTTTAAGCGGAATTGATCTATTCGACCGTTGGTTCACACCTGTCTAATGGAGAGTTCGTATGAAGACAACCTATCAAATAGCAATTAAATTAGGAGACAATCTGTGCTTTCTAGTTAAGAGTCAATTTGTGCTTTGTAATTGATGTACAAGAATCCAATAAAATGTTGTGGGACCAATCGAACCAGTTGAATCGTCCTTGGATTATCTATACTGTTCCTATAGAACACATGTCATGCTCGATGTAATACATTCAACGTAGAGCTTTACAAATAAGGGACTTCCAAGGGTGCACGATTTCGGAAGATAATGTAGGAAATCCTCTAGGTAGAGATTTTGGAACCTAGTCTTGCGGCAGCACGTATCAAGGAAGACTAACACGAACTTGCTTTATCAGTATT
This sequence comes from Tromatobia lineatoria, assembly GCA_949699805.1. NCBI lineage: Eukaryota > Metazoa > Arthropoda > Insecta > Hymenoptera > Ichneumonidae > Tromatobia > Tromatobia lineatoria. Next base: position 6,106,943 of record OX453049.1, on the reverse strand, counting down.
CACCCTCTTGGTTCCACGAGAGGGTTGAATTTGTTCCACCCTCTGATGGTTTTCCGTCGTACTGAGATTCTTCTGAAAGGGGAAACCCGGGTGGCTAACTGGTAACGGGCGCTCTTCTTATTCTTCTGATGACGCTGCTGCACTTGCAAAACGACTACAAAGTTGGTCGTGATTAAAGCATCCCGAAGAGTTATTCTGGTCCTGCGGTTGTGAAAAGACTCTCGCGCACAGCTCTAATCTTCGATTAATCATAGTCCCCGTCGTCGCCGGCTCTTCTTTTTTGAAGAGAGAAAGACTGAAAGGAGGTTGAGGCTCCTATGTTCCACAAGGAGAGATAAAGCGGCCGATGAGGCTCTCCTCCCGCTCCTACTCGTTTGTTTTCTTTATCGGTCTTTTTCGTAAGGAAGTTGTGAAGCATACAGCGAAGACGGGTAAATCCGAACATTAGAGAAACCCCAATACTGTATAGACCTTCGATTTAAGGTTTTATGCCTACCCTACATTTTCCATTACTGTGTGTTACAGGGAAAATAATCCACTTCGTTGTTTCTTTTATTTTCGCAGCCTTTCTGCCTCAGCGAAAATATGTAACAAGTTTAAATCCTATTAAATTCTGATCTGATTTGGAGAAATGAATTGGCGATTGCAATTGATAACAAACCTGCATTTGTTTGGTTGCTTACCAATAACTATTCTTATGGGAATTAATCGTACGCAACGAAGACGGTTATTGCTATATCAATGAATAATTCTTGAATTGACTTTATTTAAGTTGCATCGCCCCCATTTTCCGTATCGTTCGAAAAGTTCAGTACGTTTTAAAATACTTGTCAGAAAGAAGAAGATATGAAAAATAAGCGAACTGAACAATAGCGGAGAATGTATACGGCGACACTTTGGCTACTCGTACCGTTATTATGCTTTTCTCGTACCTCCTTCCTTTCAGCTGGTGAGCTATTTCCGTAACTACAAGCCTCCGCAAAAATGTTTCAAGAGAGACAGAGCGAACGAGGGCAGAGACGAAAGTTTGCGTTTGAAATGGGTATGTAGCAGGCAGTGAGGCTGGCGACCTCAGGCGAAAAAGTCGAAATGGAAGAAGACGTGCAAAACGTAGAAGAAGAGACAGTTGCTGCTTCTGAACTGGTAAGCCGGGTGGTAGCTGTGTATACAGACAAGAAGGAACGTCAAAGACGTAGGCTACCAGGTGGTGCTGTAATGATTCCACTTTCTCGCGTCTTGTCGCGAATCCACCCTTTTCTACAGCAAAATTAATGATGTTGAGCTTTCTATTCTGATAATAATATCTTCCAGAAGCTCCGTTTCAACCATTCCGTTTTTTGCAAAAAATGCTGAAAGACTTTTTAAGAGATAATTCTGTTTTATCTGGAGCCTATACGATTGAGTATTCGCAGAAAATTGCTTTGATGAATTAAGACATCAATGCTCGTTCCACTTTTTAACATTTTCGTTTGACCTCGACCTTTGCTAACCATAACCATAATCAAATTACAATTGTAGAAAAGGTTAAGTTGTTTTAGGATCCATTGTGGAGTTCCATGAGGATTAGGTTAATTTTTATGGCTAATTACAGACATTGGAAAACGTTCTCCTCAGATTACTCGATAAGCATGTCATTGAAATTTGCATCGTTAGAATGCAACGACATAGAAAAAAATCACAAATACTAAGATTGACGGTGTCCTTTGAGGACGCCGTCATATGGGGTGGCCTTTATTTTAAACGCTTGTAATCGAATTCATTTTTATTTGTATCTTTGATGATGATCTGAGGTAATCAGAATTTTGTAAAATTTATTTCGTTGCATCCCAGCGATGCACACTTCAGCATCAGTGACAAACCTTCAAAGAGGCAGCCCTTCAATATGTTGATTTTACGCTTTGCGTGTATATAAGGTGGGCATCGAACAATCCGCTGGGAGATGCAGGTAGTCACAGACTGAAAGCAAGATGGTCATGCTACTAGAGATATCCTTTTCATGTAATCGTAACTTGTGCTCTAACAAAGTTTAAACTGGAAACTGTAGGCCATAGGACAGCGTGAATGTCGAGTTCTCGGAGCTTGACTTGGCTGACTTACTGGCTGTCTAGCTCGTGCTTGGCTGACTGCTGATGTGCTGTTATATTCCATGCTCCACAAACAGCAGCGCACTACATCTCTCCGGTTGCCATAACAGCTGGCGGTTGAAATTGGTCCTGTGGCAAAACAATAAAGTCAAGGCCCGGTCGTCTCGACTTGACTGAGGCAACGATATTGCTTCGGTTATCGTGGACGACCATCCGTAGCAGAGTTTTGGACTACGATAGCGATACGTCTTGAACGGATAAATATAACGATAGAAATTGCTCGTGTATTTGGTTTAATGGAAGGATCAATAAGCTGGCAATTTTCTTCGTCACAGACAATGAAACTCCATTATCTTTCACTTGTCAATCGTTAAGACAAAGATTTCTCCAATTTATCGTGAATCAACAGATATATTATGTTTCGTTACTGTATTTTTTAATGTGTCAATAATTTTTTCGCCACGTGGATCTAATAAGCAGCCACGTTTGAAGGAAAGTTTGAGGCCAAATAATGAAATTTACAAATTAACTCTTATTCCATACGGATTCCTTGTGTAATCTGTTCGGTCGAAATTGTAACTACATCGCAACTATAACTTTCACAGTACGCAGAACCAGAATTATATAAGTCAGATTGCTCGTGGCATGAGAACTAACTTCCAGTTTGATGCATGTGAAAGCGTCAAACGGACGTGACATTTCGCGCAGTATAATCAGAATGAGTAGATGAAAACGAAGTGATATAGTCAACAAATATTCATGTGATGCAAGCCAGAATATGAGACGTGAATTAACTGTGCCGAATAATGAGGTACGTTACGATAAATTGTGCTCGTATTTCATGAGCCAATGAACGGTTTGTTTATTTCATTTTCGAACATTTTACACGTATATTCGCCATTGCCTCTGAAGCCTAATGATAATTTTGTCATAGATTTTCACGATTGTAAATGGCTTCACAATAGCTACGAATTTTATTTCTAACTACTCGTATAACAAACTATAGTAAGGAACTTGAAATAATGTTATTCTGTTGCAAAAGGAATACAAAAAAAGATCCACATAACATCATTCGAATTCACTAGTCAAAGACCGGCCTGCAACTTTAATCCGTATTATCTTGTGCCAGCGAACCTATAATTACAAATGGTATAAGAAAATGGTATGGAATAATATTGATGATCGGAAATTTCCATGAACCCCTGGAAAACCTTTTCGTAATTCACCCTGAAAATCCAGCGTGGGTTTGGATCCGATATTTCCGTGCAAATATCTCAAATAGAATACATTTTCATTTTCATTCACCGTCTTCTTTTCTGAACGTCGCTTTTCCGTCCAAAACTTTCAGTACTTTCTTCAGGTGACTGCCGCATTTTCCGTTTTTCCCTATCAAACTATGTCGTGGAAAACTGGAACGATTTCTTTGGTGCTGTATTCCATATTGATTGTTGGCGTCCCAATAGCAAGCGGTCGTGAATCCTGACATCCGTGAGAGCTTTTTCAACGTCCGGCACACCTACCCCACTACTTTTCCTCGGAGCGTTTCCATCGACTCTGTCTCTTGGTTCGCTCGTCTCTCGATCAACGAGGCACTTCGCGGTCTCTGCGCTTGACGGGCCGTATCCATGAAGTACCAGCGAAAGTACCAGCACTTTCATTGATTCTAAATATACTCTACCGTGCAACGATAGCGTAGAGCACTTCTTCTGTCATTCACAGTTGTCGTCGCTTGTGGAAAAGCGGCGCCAACTGCAAACAACAAAGATGATAAGGCCAGCGACTAAGACTGTATTTACGTTCGGTAGTTGCAGCTATCGTTACGTTCGAGTTTATGGAGCAACCAACACCCCATTCCGAGTTGAATACTCTGTGTAAAAGTAGTTTTCGCACAAAGCCGAAAGTACCGGTACCTAATACTCGATGCGGCGCGAAGCGAAACATCAGAACGGCGAAACGAAGGAGATAGGCTCGCTGAAGCATTCTCAGTGAAGCTTCGTACAACTACAATACTACTGACTCTTCAATGTTCCACTCAATTATTGGTTTTCTACATAACCGTGCGGACGAAGCTTCGAGAAAGCCAACCACACGAATCCGCCATTTAGCACGCACTCAAGCACGCGCACCTGGGTCTCTTTTGTATGCCTCGCGCATCGAGTTGTACGCTGAACTCAACTTCGTTGCACAGTTTCGAGTTTACGATGATCCTGTCCTAATGGAGAGGAGTTGGCGAAACAGTAATAAAGTTTAACGATCGTAACTAGCGTTATAGAGAATACACTCCGTCTGCGCTAACTGCAACCTCGACAAGTGCAACGAATTCTCAGTACCATTCGCTCACGCTGCCTTTTGTTTCCATGCAAAAAAAGGCTTGGTGGCACAAACAAGACACTTAGTTCTATATACGCCAACCAAGTTATTGGTGAACCATCCACGTTATTAGTTGATCAAACAAGTTTATTTCTTAAGCGTAACTTATTACTCTGACCAGTATTGAACTTTCCTTGCCACCTGGAAAAAAATGCAAAAGCGCAGAGATAAAGTGCGGCTGCGCCACCTATGGTTAGCCGGGCAGAGCTATCCCGGAACCCTCAACGTCGCAACTTTGGTCTCTAATGGTTGCAGTTTCCAGGGACAGAGTGTACTAGAAAGCTGAGTATCTTCACTTTATGCAAGACTATAATATGTTCGAACATTTATGTACAAATGCGAGGACTATCTTCGTGAGCTTCCGATGTTCCGAATACAGAGATACGAGAATGATGATGTTACCTTCCGATCTCTCTAATCGAATAATATTGAAAAAATAACGATTGTTATCGTTGGGTACAACTGGGGACTCTCTTATGATGAAGAAATTAGGACAGCGCTTAATGGAACTCAACGTGAAGTACTGATGGTACAATCCCTCTTGAAATGAGTATATTGTCTATTGATATTCCCGAAGCCATGACAAGCTACGGAATCGTTCGCTCACTAATTCCTTGTTTGAATGCGGTCTAGTGAAGCCACGCGGTAACGTCCATGTCACTGCTGAAATCCGCTTGTTGTCGTAATGCAGAATATGTAATGGATGAGATATTCTTCGGGTTAGACGAGGACGAACGTTCTAATTTGACAGTCGTATTTGTCAATACCGTCCACGTTGGTCCGTGCGGTCGGGTAATGGCAACGCTTATTGTCACCTTCTGTGGTCGTACTTTCCTGGTAATACTGTTCCACGAAATTATATGGATGCGGTCTATGCGGGAATTGCCGATTCCAGCGGAGTTACCAATAACTTAAGCCATTTTTATATAAATAGATCGATGCTTGCATTCAACAATGGTAATTAATGATGTCTTGACGTCATCGTGGCTGATTTTCTTCAGTCAAAATTTTACGTTATTCCACAAGATTTGAGATTCTGTACAGATTTAGGTTCTAATTTTCTATTCTTTTTTGTTTTGTAAATTTTAACGATTATAATCGCATTTTTCCAAAACTTTCTTGATCGTTTTCTTGTATGGTTATCATGGATTTTCCAAATGGCTTCAAAGATTATTTAAGACAAATTTTGAATTGATAAACAGTTTTAAGCCTGAAGTTTGATTACAATAGAGTTTGAGTTATTTATTCTGTAACATTACGAAACCTTAAAAAAACATAAAACCATTGAAGATATCAATTTTGAATAATAATAATAATAAAAAGCCCCCGATGAATCCCTAAATAAGAAAAAGCTCCACGAACTTCTAACTTTCATTTTAAGAGAAATACATTTCGCGAATGCAGAGTAATTCATTTATGAAGAACAGCATATTCATTTCTTCAAACGAGGTGAGCGATTCTCTCTCTTGATGGAAGAAAAAAAGACATGATAGAAAGGATTTTTTTTGCATAATCGAAATCCGCTTAAATTCAACAAAAAGTGCAATTAGCGTGAATATAAAGTTCATAGAAAATGTGTAAATCCCGGCTAATGATCCATTAAGTTTTACAGGAATCTACTGAATCACAATAAAATTCACTTTACTATGAGTCTGATACTTTTCTTCATTACACACTACAAGTTACTAATAAGCTTTGAGATAATTCATTGAGAACAAAATGTGATGCAAAAAAGAAAGAAAACGAAGAGTATCGTAAACAAGGCAAATAATTAGTTGAAGGACCAACAAACCGAGGTTATTAAGTGCCCCCGAAGTACAAATGGCACGATACTTTTTACTCGTGTTCTTGTCCGTTCAAGTTCTTCAACATCTTTTCCTCCTTTCTAGAACATTCTCTGGAGCGCTTGAAGTCACTCGCCTTTCTATAAATATCGTCTTAAGTCTCGCGCGAAGAACAAGTTGACTCTGACATTGGCGCCAAGCTGATTCCGTGCCAAATTAGATTAGCTTTATACCTACCGTGCAAAATTCTCGAGCGACATTCCTTGCAGCTCTCTGGTCTAGTATTTCTCCGGGCATTCCAAAATTCCTTTTGTAAATTCTGTACAATTCATCGAAACGATTTTATGCTGGAAGATTGGTGGAAAAATTGAAATGCTGATCGACTCGATTCGCTTTATTTCTCGACGTTTTATTTTTTCATTTTTTTTTTACACGATATTCTATTGGATTGAAATTTTTTGTCATGCTTCCTGGCTTATCTCGCTTGGTGATCGTCTGCAGAACAAGCGAACAAGCTGAGAAAATTTTAGGGTAAAAAAAGGTGAAGCGATAACCAAGAGCCCTTTTTCGAGTCGTTCGAGACTCTTCAATTTTTTTTCCTCTTCACCGCACCCTCCCTTTTCGTTCGGGAGGCATATAGAGCAGATGCTTCACAACCCCGGGGCATCGTATCGAATACGATGTGGCGAGTATGTCAAAATGACGTACAGACCGATTCCGTATTTCCTTCAGTTATATCCAAAGATCCACGACGCACATAAACCTTTGCGTAGCATCTTTCAGTTTTTTTTTTTAGTGGAAATACTTTTTTTGTCTTGTCTCGTGAGCCTCTGCTACTTGTGCTTGAGCCCCTCACATATACGTTAAGAGGGTACGTATTTTCGTTCTGGTGCAGAGTAAAAGAGACATGCAGACCGACGGTTGCTTCTTTTCATCCTCTCGACTCAATTTACAGCTGGATATGGATTTCTGGATATTCGAACAAAAAATGGAGTGCAGTAAAACAAGCGTAGCTCTTAAGCTCCTAAAAATGTCAGCGGTTTATAAAAATATTTATCTTCTGACAAATATCTAAAAGAACGATGTATTTTTCTTTCTTCTCGTAGTGTTATAATCAACTTTAGATTATTTTTATGGCGGGTGTGTAAAGTGCAAGATGCTCTGAAATTTTTTCAGTAATTCAATCCAATTCTCTTAGCTACAGTATCCTGGCAACCCCTCTATTTTTCGTCACGTTGTCAATCAAATTTTCCAATCTCCGTCGTTTATTCGCGACGTAAAACAATTTACGAATTCCGGCGCGGACCCCTGCACTTTGCTTGCTGTGTTCCGATTCCTCAGAGGGAAATTAAACACAATTCAACATCCCGCGGTCGCCTACCCCGGTTTGGTACACGACCCGCGGAACTCTACTCCGATTTCGACGTCCTATAAAACACTGCGTACAGTAGAGACTCTATTAACCGACATCGTAAAAATTGAATCAAAACGTTGAACAGCCCTTTTTTCCTCGTTAATATATTCTGATTTAATAAAAAAAACCCACCCAAAACTCAACAGAATCTCAAAACTGAATAATCGTTAAGAATAGTTAATAATAGTATAACGGTCCTTTATACGAGTGAGTAACTTTAATTACGAATAATAAGAGCTACTCACGGTGACTATAGAATAGTTAGAATGACTAAAAAATAGTCCTATGGGCCAATTCAATATTCATCACATATCTTTTAGCCAATACAGAAACACAATACGGGTGAAAATATGTTCAATAACGATAGATTACTGAAAAATATGGCAGACGAGGGCCTTTCTACAGAAGAAAATATTACACAAAGCCATTACGGACATGTAAGACGATGCCATTATAGCCGCGGACATGTTAGTCAATGTCATTATAGATTAGGGTACGTTAGACAATGTCATTATAGGCAAGATAGCCTGTTTGACAATACCAGTATGGACAAGAATATTCTGGGCGATACCATTATACGCAAGGATATGTCAGACAACGGTATGTTAGGTAAATACATGCAATCACAAGCATGTTCGGCAAATTTCAGGTAATGACATGCCAGGTGAGGGCAAGTAAGGTGAACGAATTTCAGGAAATGACATGTTACGAAAAGCCGTTTCTATAAATACAATGCAATAAGAGCATTTTAAACAGAATCATTATAAGCGAGTCCATGTAAAACAACGACGTGTCATATGAAGAACATGTTTGAGGGGACATTTTTGATAGGGTTAAGTTAGGCGAGATTAAGTTTTGTCAGGCGAAGTTAAGTTGAACAGATGTTATGATGCTTCGACGATGCCAGCCTATTTTTATTTTGATGGAAGCTTGGCAAATCGTAACTCGGGGTCTGAGTCTAACGATGCCAAAGATTCCATTGTTATCGATCTTCCTGTATAGGGAATTCAAACATTTGGAATAATCTTTTTATCCTTGTCCCTTCAAATTAAGTTAAATACGATCAAACTGTGAATTAAAGTGACATAGTATATTATTTTTTTGGTGTACTTTCCAGTAAATTCAATTATTTCTATCTCTTTCTTCAGAAACTTCATATTTCAAACGACTGCAAAAAACGAATTAAACAAAGGCATCAAATGAAGAGACGGCTAATTTGCTCTCGAATAAATGCATTTCGGAGATCTTATTGAACTCCGTTGGTCTTACGTAGCCATGAGGGAAACTCTACTGTACATCGTTTTACAACCAGTTCAAAGATATGAGCAGCGTTCGAACCGCCCGGCTACTTCTGTCTCATTCCACTGATATCGTGTACAGTGCACATAGTTACTGTTCTGCATGTGTATATATACTTACATACACCGACGTCCAAGCGAAATGTGAAGAGAAATGAATAATTCAGATTCCCGTCAAGCTCTTTCCGCGCCTTTTCTTTCCTCTTACTACGGCAACACGGAAGCTCCTCATTCCTTGATCTCTGTTTTCTGCGTGAGATCTCTAACCTCGCATCCGCTTTCTGCCAGCTAACACAGAGAGGAGAATGAGGAGATGAGGAGAAAAACGAGGGACATTTAAGTACTCACTCCCGACTTTCCTCAAACTCTCCTCCCTCGACGCGGTACTTACTTTTCCAACACGCAACGAGATGCTTCAACGCATAATTAGTTGGAAAACTAATTTTGCTACATCAATATTCATAACGTCATTCGCGGGTAGGTGACTAGGTCGTATATAGAGAAAAACCTCCCTCTTCTACCTCCTTCTTCTCCTCAACGGGAATCTTGACCCAATGAAGAAGCATCTGTTCTACGACTTTCAGGTTTGTATGGCTTCGATGGAAACAATACTAAAGAGGGACGAGTCAGTCGCAAAAGTAATTGCTCACTTTTTAGACAACGCTCCCTTTCGCCCAAGACAAAATTGAAAGTAATTCCTTTGTGTTAGGATGGAACCGGAGGATTTTTTTTATGATGGACCAACCAATTGGGTCAATTGGGCGCTTCGAAAGAAGATTCATAATTTTTCACCGTCCTTCCGTAATCCAGAAAACACTGCTCCAGGGATTGGCTTTCGCTAGGTCTCATTCTCATCGCAATTATCCTGCAGACCATTTAAGCGTAGGAATTTTTTTTAAAAGCTCGTTCTTAAAGGTTGCATACCTTGCATGCCAGAATTATTATGAAATTTTATACATTCGTCTATAACTCTGCTTCAACGAGGTCTAAAAAAATTGGTCCACTTAATTGGCATGCGATGTAACTGCGGAGAGAATGAAATCCAGCGAACGCCAATTCTTGGAACACTGTTCTCCGGATCACGCGCAGAGTATAAAATTCATGAATCTGGTTTTGAACCGGCCGCTTGGAATAATCGGTTGGTCCATTTACAAAAAAAAAAAAAAAAACAAAAAATCATTTGGGACCATTCGGAAAGAAGATAATAATTTTGTTTTCTTTCATCGAGGGGGAAAGTTTTCCTTATAACGAAGAATGACTTTTTGTAGAAGTCGCGTTCCCTTTAAAATAATAGTCGGTTCAAAATCCAATATTACCATCTAATCATCTTGTTCATTGGTTCGCATTGCAGTATCTTTGAGAGCTAATAATTTGTTTTTTAAACGTTTTAATAAGTAAAAGTTAAAAAAAATTTATTTGCACATTATCCCGTTACAAGAAGCCATTGAAAAAGATAGAATATAAGAAAAATGATATGGTATCACTGACTCAATTAACTCGAACTTCCTGACATTTTGAAATTAGTTGCATTGAATTCTCTTTGCAATTAACAAAAAAATGGGTCTTTTTTTATTTGACCAAAGGTAATCTCAAAAAAATGATTAACATCATTCAGGAATTACTTCATCGAATTATATATCAATGAGACATGTCCATGGCAAGAAATTTTTCGTTAAGAATATTCCAACGGTACAACGATAAGCCATATAGATGGAATATCGCTATTATTTTTCTACAATAAGGAGATTCACTTTACCTAAAAACTAGTTACAGCTGGTGATGTATAATCTAATACTGCACTCAAGTAATCCTTCTCTACCTTTCCTGTGGTGTACATTAAACTTCTAAATAAGCTTCTATTCAATCCTGAGAAACCTCTTGCAAGTTCTGATAATGCTTTCTGTTCCACTCTAACGTAATGCGAAAGCTCACACATCTAGTTATACATTTATAGAGAAGCACCACAATCTCATGCAGTCTATTAATTTGCATACATACCACGATTGTGAGTAGGCAAACGAAGATACCAATTCCCACTCACCGATATAATACGTCAAGAGTGAAATATAATCCCTGATTTTCGAAAGGCTTTCGATGCGCCAATACGGTATTGTCTACCAACACTGGGCAACAGCATAGTGGACTGTAATATATGGGCATTACACGCTCTTAAATAATTGTTAGGTTATATCAACAAAATATCCGATCTCTTGAACAATTATCCAAGAGGCAAAAACGAACATGTAAAAATTTCTTCCTGTTAGCTGAAAAAAAAACTTTTGTAAAAATTAAATCGTTTGTGAAATAAAATTCAAATAATACCTGGCAAACACGAAATATAGAAAAATATCAAATTATTGTCGTACACAAAAAAAATAAATAAATAAAATCATGTTATCATGCAAAAATACTTTAAAAAGTGATCACTTAACGACAACTCCTCAATAATGTCAATGAATGGTTCATAATCAAAGACAAACGTTATAATGGCCCTTGTAACTGAGGTAAACGTTTGACGTGATATTCTCGTAATTTCTCGAGCAATTTCTAGTTTTAGGGAGGTGTGACACGATTTTCGTTTTACAGTGTCAACACAGAGCCAATTGTCGGCAGCTGCTGCGCTTAGCCTGCAATATATTATATACCACTCGACGTGTTATACATGCATCAACCTCGTTACTCGATATCAGTGCAACTTGACGCAGATGAGTACGCGTTAACCACGCAGATTAACCTGGTTGCATATTTTGCGTTCTCTGTATCGTAGGTGACACACGTGTGACATATATCTGTATGCTCTTCGTATATATACTTACCGGCCAAATGTGCGAAGCTATGCGATTATATATCGGCTACGCGATTTCCAAGCACCTGGTACTGCTCTCGACTCGCCAACCAAACGTGAAAAAAAAATGCTTGTATCGGAATGCCTGGAATGTGTCCTTTGATTTCAGGCTTTGCTGACAGATCATACTATTGTAATTACTCCAACGCCGTTCCATACTACACGTAATCCACGAATGCATTGTTAAGAGGGCTTTACTCCTGGTGCACGCTTAATCGCATTACGACGTGTCCGATTTGATACAATAGGTAGCCCCGTGTCAAGCTTCAAGTATTAACCCTATGAGCCCTTCACAGTGACTAATCAGCCAATCACTCGTATCATAATTATCAATTGCTTAATAATTTAATTGGACCATAACAGTAGTTAATTTTCCATTGATTAACGTTTTTGCTATTCTCCCTGAGGATAATTCAATTTATTACCCGTGCATTTTAATCGATTCAATTCAATTGATTTAATTGATTCTAAAAAATTATTGTCAACGTGTTTCAGAATTTTGATTAACGTCATAAATCGACATTAAAAACCGATTTTTCAGGAATTAGTATTTACTATTAATGAAGGATTTTGTAAACAAGTTTTGAAATTAGTATTCACATTCATTGATTGCTATTCATTTTTTTATAGGGATTCTTCCAACGTCACAACTGGTGACATAATTTCCTTGATTTAATGAAAAATAATATAATTGTGCGATTAAAATATGTTCTATAAGTGATCTTAAACCCAATGAATCAAGTCACATTGAATGAACGGAAATTTTCTTTAGACCAATCGACCGTTTTTCGTTAATTTCAATGAAATTACTTTCGAGACACTTGAAGCATTACGTAACCTATAAAACAACATATAGCTGAAGGAATAAATGCACGGTGGAGGTCACTTTGAAATTATATTAAATTAAAACCGTTACAAAAATAATACAAAAACACTTATTTAAACAAACACCGATGATACCCACGAATATCCATTCCGTCAATATTTCCGTTTTAATGAGTCAACACCGACTGACGCGATCGCGTTAACCGTTGACAGATTGGATGCCACCGGATATATCGTTTCATTAAGTCAAGGTAACAATTACAGTAAAGCATGAAAACCATTTTTTAAATCGAGGTAACCGTTTTTTTTAATCAACATACAATTTTTTTCAAGGAAAGTCGTGATTAATTAATATTCATGATAAAAAATTAATTTCGTCCATTTCTGTGGAATCAATTAAATCTCGTTTATTTGTGTATATTTGCTTTATAATTATCTGTAAAGAATTTATTCTGAACAAGTTTCCCAAAATGTTGACCATTGTTTTATTTGGTCATCCTAGCAGTCATCGTTGTACATCTCCATGGTCGGCTTGAGTATTGCAAGAACTTGTGATCCAATCAATGATGTTGAGGGCACAAATGCGTTGACAAGTTTCACGAGAATTTCCACTACGTATCTCTATGGGCAACATTGCGATCGACGGCGGAGATGGTCCAGCCACAGAGTAGAAACGATGGTACTTGATATAGTATGATGAGCACGGCTAACCGCTTCGTTGTCCAGATCCACGATTAGAGATCGCGTACCTTTGCCTCTATATATACAATTCAAGGACGTTGGGATTACTCCAGACTAACTCTATGCAACGCTCGAGAAGTGATACTCGAACGTTGCTAAGGGCACCTCAACGATGAGAACAAAGACGTATCGCTAAATTGACCCTCTGTATAGCCTCTGTTACATCTTGATGGATGTGGACATCCCAACTCCATGGACCGTTGTGCATTTCTGTGTTGATAGGCGCCTTGAAAGTTCCTGAAAATATGCCTGTACCTATCTAGCAACACTTGACCTTGAATGTGCGCAGGGGAAGAATGATACACAGTGCAGAGTGAAAACTAAATTAAAATTTGACTTAAAAGTAAAGATTCCGTCCTTAAATGGCTGCAGAAACTTTGAGTTACTTTTAGAGACAAAATGATTACGATCACTCTTGTTTAAAAATGTAAGTCTAAAAGAATACTTAAGGAAAAATGTTTCTTGACGACGCGAAATGTTTATTCGAGTTTTGACAAACAACAATGTATCAGTTTTTTATGTGACATATTTTTTTGTTAGGTCGATATAATGATCGATTTTTTTGTCACTTATAATTTCACTAATTTTTTTTATCCGGGTTCTATTCGGGTGATCAAGGATGATTGAGTGGTTATGTAATGAATCAGAAATACGAAAATATAAAAATATCAATAATATGTATTTTCCACATGATCAGAAGTTCGGGATAGAAAATAGAATTTTGTATTCGGTCGTCCATGGCCGAGCATACATTTTTGGCTAATGAAAAGCACATAAAACAAGCATATCCTTCTCGAAGCCATGATTAATCACGAGGTGCATCATCCTCCCGTATATACTGTAATTTATTTTGCATGTGAGGGGGAGTCGTGAGTACGAGTGAACCCTCATTTAGTTTGCAAAGTTCATTAAAAATGTATCGCATCTCGGGGCGAGATTGCGCTCGGGGTTCGTGGATTCAACGCACAAAAATCCTTTATTAAATTGCGTTACGACCGAAACTTTTAAATAAATTACGCCAGGTAAATTCAGAATTTTACGCGCATAAGAGTTAAAGTGATACATATTCGTAGCGGCCGTCAAATAACTTTTAACCGGACGGTTCGCCTGATATGATTACACGAGGCAAATTTCTCGCGTCACTTTATACATTTTCAGTGATCTCCGCGTCAAATAAATCTTGACCTGGTGTAAACTCAAAGTCAGATTCAAATGGCAACGATATGTAAGCTCAAACTATCATTGGATTTTATGCTCAAGTTGTCTCAGTAAACTTGGTCCCACAACGACTGTTGATTTTCAGTATTCTTTCCTGATAAGAGTATTAGGATAAGTAGATCGCAATTTTTTTCGAGATCAATACATAGTCTTGCCATGTTGAATTCTTTTTCGAGAAATATTCCTCTTTGATTAGGTTATTATCATTAAAATGAAGAGTTACTGTCTTATTTCAATAATATTTGTATGCTGTACTTCGAAATTCTGATTACACGTTGCATTCGAACATCCGAAATCCTCTGCTGATTTAACAACCGTCTCATTTAAAGTAATATGCTGCTAATAAAAATGCTCATCATTTTCTAGTCGAAATGTGTTGCTACGATAAATAGCAAAAGAGCCAATAGTCTCGACAGCGCAAATACGGAGGCATTATAATAAATTCAGAGATTCAACAGCGTATCTTAAACTCTCGCAGAGACAAGATCTCACCGAAATTAAGTTTCAAGTATGGCATTTGTTGGAGTAGTACGTTGTGGCAAATCGGCCATCCCCAATCTTCAAGCTCACATGATAACCGCAGAATGACCAAATGACATCATTTTTGGGAATCGGATCATTACCAACTTCACCTCATGTCTTTCGCTGTATTCCAACGGAGACGCGCAAGGATCCCGAAGACTTCTGAACACCTGAGATTCGAAGTGGAGAGCTCGCTGGAGGATAGCGGATACATTAAAGGTAGAATGCCGGAAGAAAGGAGAATAGGAGCGGGTGAAGCTAGACCGAGTAGAGCTCAGAGCGGTTGATACGGGGAAGTGGACTGAAGGAGCCTCCCGAAACTTGGCATCGACTCTAGATTTCAGTTGTCCGAGACCAAAGAGGGTTAGGGAATTGGCACGAGATGTATAGAAGGGCATGGAAGCAGAATGACGCAGGCGGCTCTCCCCGTAACCTCCGAGACTCTATAAATTTCGTCTTCCTACGTTCCATCCTTCTTGCTTTCTCTTGCACTACTCCCTTAGTTCGAATACAAGGCCGAAGTATACTTGTAAGGAGGTCGAGCGGCGCGTCTTCCGGCTACGGGGACTTCTCTGCTGTTCTGCGGTCCTCGAATCGGACATTGATCCAATCTCGCGGAATCCCGGTTTTCGTCCTAGCAGTTCACATCGACTTCGTCGTTGGCCCTTATTCTATTCTTTTCGCATCACAAACTATCTATCTCTTCTTCGTGGAGCATGATTTTCCTTTACCAGGAAGAGCTACAATACAAGGGAGAAAGGAAGTCTAAGATTGAAATGAAAAGCAGGAAAAAGACTATAAGTTTGTCATGCTTTGGCATACCGGAAATTTCGACGATCGATGTACAAAGGAAATTGAACATATATTGTCTCCTGGGGGCATTAACTCATAGAGACCATTGGCTAAACTGAGTCTCTACCAACCTTGTCATTGTTTATCTAACGACAGTTGGCCTGTCCGCCTCTAACCGGAGGATGTATGAGGTCATGGAAGGTCGAACATCTTACCATAATCTCGGATTGGAGCGATGGGACGGAGTAGCGTACGAACAGCTCAGTCGATCCAGAGTTCTGCCAAAGAGCGGATTATCTGTTAACGCGCGCTTGTGAGCTGGATGCGGGCAAAGCGGATGAAACCAACTCGAGACATTTCAGATTGTGGGATGTATGCACAAAAGAGCTGTAGGATCTGTATGGTAGGAACGGATTTGTTGAAACCACTAAACTTTGATTTATCGTATAAGGTAACTATAAAAACTCGACTGTCAGGAAAAGGAAATACAGAAATCGTCCTCTTGACTTTTTGTCAACTATAAAGTGATTCGCTCACAATAGTGTATTTCTATACATATATTTATGTCGATTAAATACAGATACTTTTGCAGCTGTTTTTGACATTACAATAATCTGAACCAACCACTTAAAGACTGGATCCTAATCAACAATACAAGTAGTTATGACGGAGATATGAGAATGTGACTTTAGGATTAGTTTCCCATGGTTCGATTTCTGCTATTCGACATTACTGTTCGCTACATCAGAGATAACCTATGTTTTCGCTCTTTTTTACAAATGCAGCGGTGATATTCATGAGATTTTGATCAGTTTTGATATCTTATTTGAGCATTTTGCTGCTGTTCATCATGCCGAGTTTTTTCAGTAATTAACTGTCATATCCTACCGTGCAGAAATGGATTCTTTTTTTCAGTCCCTGATGATTGGCATTCAGACTGTTAGTAGAAGTGATTGCAGACGATCTGAAACTGTTTGAATGTTCGTTTACCCTAAAACATTGGAAATATATATAATTCTAATGTTGTCAAAGTTGTTGAAACTCAGTGCTCACTCCACTTCAGGTTCTTTATGGCTGTGACTGAATAAAGTCTTGATCAATCCGAACTGATCAGACCGAACAAAGTCTTGATAGGTTTTCTTAGCTTCGCCAACACATTATTAGTGATCTTCGAGGGTATCGATCAACGGAGAATCGGCTTGTTAATGCCGATCACGAGCCATCGACTACGGGAATGGGAAGGGAAACATAGTTCTTCGGTCGTTCGTTCGTTTGCTCCTGCACTGTTGGCCCGGACTTAGTGAAAAGGAAGCGAAGTAGTAGTAGTATGGGGTAGTCCGGAGGCAGCTCTATACCGTTTCCGTTTCAAACTACCTTTTTCATTCTCTCACTTATATCCTTGAACCCTTTTTCACGTTACTTTTATCTCATCCTTTCCCAATCTTTCTCTCTCAATCATTCGCAAAAAACAAGTTCCGCAAGAATGTTTTTGATCACCATTGTCTGCCTCTGAATTCACAGGAAAAAGAAGACGCCACCTCAGTCCAGTTTTCCATTCCATTCCTGGTCTTGGTGCCATTGTAGAAGATCAATAGAAGCTCTTCTTGATCCAACTGCTCGTTACCGGCTACGTTTACGTTGCACCTTGCTTGACCTATTAACTAAGCCAATGAAATTTTTGAAGACTGAACTTGCCTGAATCCCCCGAAGCGACGTAAACCAGTATCCGGTTCTACTTCATAAGAATGCTAGAAGCAACCTGTGCTTCATTTCTTTTATCTTCATGGACGTCTACCAGCGAGCCCAGCAATGTCTCGTTATCGTCGTGTAATCGTATTTATTTATCTTCGCCTCGTCGCCTTCGATCGGGTCGTTAGCGCGACACCTAAGCTCGAATGTATTGTCTGGTTTTAGCACTATTGTCTTGCCAGAGAACGGAATAAATATCAACTCGACGGTTCCAATAATAAACTAGTCCCCATCGACGTGCGCATTTTCTGCTCACTGAATACAGAAAAATAAACATCATAGAGAAGGCAAGCTTCAAT
Organism: Tromatobia lineatoria; assembly: GCA_949699805.1. Classification (NCBI taxonomy): domain Eukaryota; kingdom Metazoa; phylum Arthropoda; class Insecta; order Hymenoptera; family Ichneumonidae; genus Tromatobia; species Tromatobia lineatoria. The sequence goes on along the minus strand of OX453049.1, from coordinate 6,089,002 downwards.
GCATCTGGATTATTATTAATGACAGTATCACAGACATTGCAGATATTTCGGATATTACTAAGGATATACACAAATTAATATCGACTGCATTCACAAAAATAATAAGAGTGCAATGTCGAAGCTTGCATATGAATTCGTCGTTTTTATCTACATTTCACAATATGCTACGTTTATAAATTTTCACTTTTGTCTGAGTAAACGTTTGTAAAAAGTGAACAATTGTAAGGAAAGAATGTGTAAAGTTCACTTCGCATCCTTGCCTGAAATTTCTTACGTTCATGATTTTTTAACTCCATTTATCGAACTAGGCCGGATTTATTTTCATTAAATCATCTAATGATCATGAACATCAAAAAAATTAACAACACATGTTCGAAATACACTGTAGCTAAAAATGTTATAAGTATATTTATAACTCATTTTAAAATAAGCGATTGTTTTTTTCGTGATATATTGAAGATGAATAGAAAAATCGGGTTTAAACTAATAGAGATAAGATTGATGGGTGGTCTTGATGGAGTCAAAGGAGTCTAGGTCCTCCATATCAAGCGTTTGACCTCTCCTAACGGGTAATCATAAATTTCAGGCTTCATTACGCTCCTCCGTACGTTGCAATAGCCTATTATCATAATGTTGCACTAAATCATTCCGTGGAAATTGAGCTGCTCGCTATCCAAAGAGCGCTCGACTGTGTTCCTAGCCCAGAAGTGCACGTGTCGCAAAAAGAAAAAAAAAAAAACGAGTATGCTGATCGTTTCTATTTCGTTACACTGGCTCTGAAAAAATGTACATATATATTTCATTCGCTGGAATTCCTGCCATGAATTTCAAATAACGATGCAGATATTCTATGGAGGGTCTATTGTCGTTGAATTTTTTTCAATATTCAGTGCTTTCACACACGTATATATGATGTCTACTGGTCGCGGCCGGAATAAAAAAAAATTTGACGAAATACTTCGGATCACGTATTTTTTTTAAATATACCCATTTTTTATCAAATATAGCGTTGCGCAACTAAAAAAATATAACTAACAGTATCCTACTTCTATTTATTTTTTCATGTATCTCTTCGTGGATGGATGATGGGCTTCGCCGTAACGCAAAAAATGTGACTGTGCGAACGTGACAAACTGCAAATGGTGATGGTAACGTTTACGACGACGATTGGTGATGGGTGACATCCATAACATTATAATTATAATGCTACCGCTGCTTTGAACTCATCCGTATATGTATAAACTAACAATCATGTTTCATAATTACACTTGTTATCTATTCATTGATGCATTTTATCTCTATTCTCTGTTCCCGAATATCCATTTACTTTGATTCAAACGATAAATTCGTTGGAAACGTCAAATCCTCATTCGGCGAATATAACCGTACGTGAATCGTGTAACTATCCGCTATCTGGTGCTTCAACCCATACCATCCCTATCGACCTCATTAACACGCGCCTATCCACTTGCCCAACCTCTTCCGCCTCTCCCGCTTCACTCTGTCTGCATATGTAAATGAAATAATTGCCTTATCGTACGAATACTCGAAACACTACGGCTTTTGCGTCCACGTGCTGCACCAATAATGCTTCCACATACACACGCACACAAACACACTGACGCACATTCTGTTTTTGGATAATGTTCCACTCGGTTATTCTACTGCCCCGTTGGGTTTTGTTCGTGCTTTAATTATCCAAAACTCGATGGAACTTATTAAACGAATTAACGCTTCGACTAATGAACACTTTTGTCCTAATGTGCGGCTCATATTTGTGTTTGTCCCCTTCTCGAAATGGTTTTAATCATTTGGACGTTTATTTTCTCATCAATTTTGTCTGTCGTAAAATCTGTTTCTCCCTTCTGGTTTTTTTTGGTACGTTTTTCTTGAATATCCAGAGATTTTGTCAGGCACCCTCAAGACCTACCAGCAAGCGGCATGCGATGACGACACTATGTTGCTCAAGTGTCCACCAGGCACTACGATATCCGTGGCCGTTGCACGCTATGGAAAGGCAACCGAAGATGCCGCGAGAAGCTGCAGCACCACACAACCACCCCGCACGGCGGAGTTCAACGACACTTGCGAGATAACGAAATCGCATCAGGTATGTTTTCTCTATAATAATAAGTACGAATATTGAACCTCGCTTAAGAGCCTTTCTAACGTTGAACCGACTTGAATAAGTTGATGCTTTGCGGATAAATGAAAAGTATCCGTTACTCGGTCTCAATGGTTTTATTAATATTTTTTCTAATTTTGTATTCTTGTCGTTGTTCTTTTGCATTGTTATAACTTTCCACCTATATTTTTACCATTTATTTTTCGAAAAAAGTAACCAAAGCTCCGTTTGCATTTCGTTTCCGTCTCTATTTTCGGGTCACTTGCCGTACGAATTTCCGTATGACGAGCAGCAGAGCGAGATACTAAGATTGGAGCATTCATCCGTTACCCTCATCGTGCTGAAACACCACGAATTTGCTATACTAGCGAATATGTGGTATTCACAGTTGAAAAAATTTCGGGCTTTGAAGTTTTTTTTCGTAACACACCGTGCAGAGACGGATGGAAAGTGACGCAACGCTTTAGATAACTGCAGTAAACCATTCCTCGACGAATTTCCATCCGCAATATTGACCGCCGTTTTTCAAATGTCGAAGAGTTCATTCAGTGTTCCTTCATGAACAGAATTCAATGAGGTTTTGACTGATAACTTCGTTATACAGGAAAGACTGACAACTTTGTTATAGCCATTACATCAGGCTACAGTCTCCATCGACGTAAATATAATTAACGTCAGTACTACAGTTGAGCTCCTCAATAACGACGCCCTTGACAGTGATGTACTCGCCCGAGTGGGGAAGTCGAACAAGATCAGCCTAAGGCAACTGTTCCGTGCTCCGCATTCGATCACTCAATATTATTATGTATCCGCCTTGCTTCATAACTTTGAAGCTGTGAGCAGTATTATAAGCCATTAAGACCTAAGTCAACCGATACTACAAGTATGAGTGTCTTATGTACAGTTCAGTTCTTTGTTCTTATGTCAGAAGGATCCTGAAATTCAAGAGCCTGGAGCTTGGATGGATAAAGAGATAATGAAGAATAGAGAGGCTTTAAGACAGGGATCTTACCAAGGAATTGGAGGTTTTCCGAGTCAAAGGAGCGCCACGAGCGAAGGACGGTCTAAAAAGATGGAGAGTCACGAGAGAAAAAAGAGTCCTGAAGGAAAGGAAATTCCGTTGGATAGCGAGGATCCCAGCAGAATAGGGTCCTGAGGGATCGATGGGGGACTCCGAGGGATCGAGGATTCCACAAAATTTAGTTTTCGGAGTGATAGGGTTTTCTGAGGGCCAGGGATGTCTTAGCGATAGTGGGTTCCGAGGTATAGGAATTCCCGGAGAATAGAGAGGATCCAAGCGAGATGGGATCCCGAAGGATAGGTTGTCCCGGAAGATGGAGGTTCCTGAGGAATGTAGGGTTCCTGAGGAATGTAGGGTTCCTGAGGAGTGTAGGGTTCCTGAGGAATGTAGGGTTCCTGAGGAATGTAGGGTTCCTGAGGAATGTAGGGTTCCTGAGGAATGTAGGGTTCCTGAGGAATGTAGGGTTCCTGAGGAATGTAGGGTTCCTGAGGAATGTAGGGTTCCTGAGGAATGTAGGGTTCCTGAGGAATGTAGGGTTCCTGAGGAATGTAGGGTTCCTGAGGAATGTAGGGTTCCTGAGGGATAAGCGTTCCTAAGGGATATGGTGTTCTGAGGGATAGCGGAATTCATTGATTTTGAGAGCAAAAAATGTATATATTTTTTTTTTAGGTAAACAAAAATTCGATTTTCGACCCGTTTTGTAACCGAACTGGCAAAAACTGAAACGTTGTGGAAATAAGCCTCTTCGTATTCGGTTTAACAAATAAACCAAAATGGAAAATGAAATTGCATCCGAATTGTCTGCAGAAGTGCGCATGACAATGGACTAGTTGCGAACATCATGTACAGAGGAAAATCGGTAATGTTCGAACGCAGTCGCTGTTGCGGTCATGCGGGATCGTGTGCTTCGGTTGTTGTTGCCGAAGTTGTTGCTGAAATGTAGCAACCCTCTACGATCGCAATGCTTTACCCTTTGTGTGTGAAACTAGCGCGATTTAGTCCTTCCCTTCGCGAAATTTCGCTTCTCCTAAACCATCCGGTATCGCTTCTTCTTCTCTCTCTCTCTCTCTCTCTCTCTCTCTCTCTCTCTCTCTCTCTCTCTCTCTCTCTCTCTCTCTCTCTCTCTCTCCCTCCCTATCTCTCTCGCTCACTCTCTGTCTCATCCTTCCTCACATTGAATTCTCGTTTGACGTAGACGGAATTGGTGAATACACGATGTCCCTCTATTTCGGTCCATCTCACTTTCGCCTTGCTCAAACGCAATTTCACATGTATCCAGTGTACCAGATATAACGAAATTTTGCTGCACCTCCGCTTCGCTGGCATTCCCTTCTGTTACTGATATTTGCAATTCCTACGCTTGTTAAAATGGTTCCATAGAATTCATATCCCATGGAAGCTGTATACACTTAGAAATTCTGTTAAGCATATACGAAAAAAATTCATGCCAGTATGTTCAAAATAGTTCACAAATTATTTATACCTCTTTAATTGTCAAATGTAATTACAACGTTGAAAGTTACCCAAAGGCGTTTGCAACAAAAAAATTATATGTCGTTGAAAAATCTGGAAGATCCAACGATACGTGATAAATTTAAATTAGCCCCCTGGGAACATGTAAATAAAAATTTCCCTCGAGCTTTTATTTTAACTTTCAATTTTTCACCTAAATTCATATATTTCACCGCAAAATTGCCGTTTAAAACCTTTTCACTGTTATTACGGCTTTTTTAAACTAGATCAACCATCATCCAAACAACCTTGCGGAGTACGAATTTGGTTCTGCTAACCGAGGTTAATAATACCACAGATAAAGAGACAACAATGGACTGTGGTTATAATGATATTCCCTAAATATCTCAAACAAATTACCTTTCAAAAGCAAATTTATCAGTTTTCATATCGACACGTTCAGAATATGTTTTGATGTAATCGTTAATAAGCCTAAAACTTCTTGTGTGTAACATAATCTTTATTCAAAACTATCTGCAAAACTTTCGACTTTCTAATGATGTCTCAAAACACCTGAAAACATTCCAACACTAAAAAAAAAAGTTTCTTGAGAATCATTATCTCCATAAGAGAAAAGAACATTACCTTATATAAAACTCTGTTGAAAAACATAAAAAACCGAGTAATAATTAGTAGGGGATTCAAATTTAATATAATTCGATAAAAGTGAATTTACAAAAATTGGCATTGAAATTGATCGATCGAGTCATCGTGGCTGTAGTCGCGATGAGTTCCGGTGATGTTGATAGAAATGGGTTGCCGACATCCCTGTAACAGTCACGAGTGGAACACCAGCCAAGATCAATTAAAACGTCTATAAAAATTGGGAAGGAAGCGAGAGAATGCTTTTAAGATGGGCCTTGGCAGCTCTCAGCGGCGATCGAGATTTACTAAGCTTTTACTAGATTTCTCATGAACATTAACGGCAACATCACAAGCGTATAGCTCTGTAGTTGTTTGTAGAATGCTTCGGAGAAACGTTGCTGTTGGAAAATGTGGCGAGCTCCCATCTGTACTAAACACTCTTCAGTTCAGTTCAGTCCGGCTTGGAAATATCGATTTCATATTTTACGTGCCACCGACGATTGGGAATGGGAGAGTCCATTGTCCGTTCCAGATACTTTGTAGTACGTTCAATGGTTCGCCGGGAATAAAGGTACCGTGTATTTTATTTAGTTGCCACATTCGCTGCTCGCTACGACCAGATTCGAGTAATGTTTACTACTTCGTATCAAAACGATTCTTCAATCTTCGGTTCTCTAGCGTCTTCTTTTTCTTTTCGCTCTTTTATCCATTTTCAAGAATCCGAATCATCCTCAGAGCTGAAAAATACAATTTCATGTACTTACTGCATTGAAGAGAAAAACTAAAAATATACCATTAAATTTCAAGACGGATAAAAACGTTTTATCTGTCTTGAAAAAGAATGTGTACTGAACTAACGCAGTAGTTCATTCTGATTTGAACTCATTCCGTGTGTCCAAATGGTCAGTCATACCATCAACAGTTTCAATGAAAAAAAATGTTCGTCGTTGTTTTATAGAAAATAAAAAAAGGTCTTTACCATACAATACGTTTTGAAATACCATCCATCTCAAAGTATCAAAGAAGTGATGCGCCATTTTATTTCCTTGGGCAATCATTTTTCAAATTGCTTCGATCATCGAAATACAGAAATATTTCGATTGTGTCCATCAAACTATTCATTTATATACTTACCAGAGGGGACTACAAACTATTAGTATGTAATGTTTTAGAACATGAATAAACAGAACACTGAGGTCGAGAACGAGACGATATTTATAGCCATTTTTCACCAAAAGTTATTGCAGAAAGCGGAACTATTGAATTTCATCCGTACTGTTATGAACCATTATATGTCCATGAAATCGTATTAAATTTACCGTCGCCAATAAAATTATTCGAAGTGTTCACAATATGTGTTGCAGTCTATATGTCGTAATTAGTAGTTTTGTATGCCCTCATAATTGGGACTTGCAATTTGAATTTATTTTCCAATTAAAAGGCTATTTAGTAGACTAATTTCTCATTATACACAGCACGTAGCAGAGGTTTATTTTCCGAGGTTCGGAAGGCGGTCTCGCGGGACTTGAAGTCGTTATAATAAGACATCTCGGTTCACTTCCGTACTTTTTTGCTTCATCATGCTTCCCCGCAGCCCCTCTTAATTCCAATCTCTTACTATCTCTCTTTTTCGAAATTTAGGTTGCACCAACGAAGGATCTTAAAACACATTCAAGCCCACAATTTTCCCGGGCTCTCTGAATATCGCGTGAGGTCAAGCCCCCGCGCTCACTCCGCATCGCTTGGATACACAAGTCGAGCAGGCAAAAAAAGGTTTCGAGCATCCAACAAGCGTATTTCCCTACTTGCTTCGCTCAAGGGTTGGATGCACTGACTGGGATGAAGGGTCAGTGGCCTCGCTCCCGCGTAGTTACCGAATTAATTGATCTACAAACATACCCTTCGTTTAAAACCCGGTGACTACTATATATCAGTCGTATTTTCTAAAAATTCATAACGCTTTCGAGTGATCGGCCTTTCGACTTTTCCGATGCACCAGAATGTGATAAAAGCTTGTTCCAGAATTCGAACTATAAGTTGTTCAATGGTATTAACAAAATTGGAAAAATATTTCAAAAATATGTATACAGTCCAATTCAATCGGACGAATAGATTTTACGATACAATATTAACCATTGTGAAGAATGTGGAAAAAAAATCTATGATTAAATTAATAATTTTCTGTCCTAACGTTATATTTTTTCCAGTGATTATATATAGCGTAGTACTTGAACAAGTTCAATCGAGTTCCATCTACATTACCGATGAATTGTGCTCTGATTAGCTCCAAAACATTAATATTATTATTGTAGATGGTCCTTTTTCTAAAAATTTGAAAGAGACAATTTGGGAGAAAATAATTTTCAATAATAATTGATTTTTCTAATAAAAAAATCATAATTATAAAACAAAGCATAACTTTGGAACAACTGATCGAGCCATCTTAAAAAAAAAATACGTGTTATTTTACACACTTCAGAGTAATTTCCGAAATTTTTTTAGATCAATCGAAAGTGACATACCGACCGAAAAAAATTATTTTCGTATATTTTTTATAAAAATGGTAATTTTTAAAACTTTTTTGTCTGGAACATTTTTTTGTTTAATCGTATCGTTTCAAGATATAACGGTATGTACAGAATTTTGAAATCTTTGAAAAACTCGAAAAAATGCGATCCAATAATTTTGAAAAAATGTACACTTCTCTTTTTCGAACAATGGAATAATTTGACAAAATTTCAATTTTTTAAAGAGTGGACAACTTTTTGACCGTTCGAAATCGTATGGAATGCCTCAGATATAAACAAAAAGTACTACGGATTCGCAAATCATTCAGAAATTGAGGGATCACAATAAAAGGTGACGTCACGGGACTAACGTTCAATTGAACCAAAGTCAAAGGGCACTGTGCCGGGTTGAATTACGTTTCCTAACCCAATCATCATCGTAAAAATGAAGTCAAATCCACACTAAACATGTAAACTATTTACAAATAATCGTTTCAGTCTGATTGCAACAATTTTTAAGGATTCTCGATTATTTTAAATAATATAATTGAAGCTGTCAAAGTGACGCATATAATTATTTTTGAACGGGATATAGACGCTGACATTTATGACTCCGGTGTACCGATGTAGCTACCTTAAGTAAGTTACTTTCATTTATACACCAGAAAGTCAGAAGAATATACCACTGTCTGTACTGATACGGGTTTTCCACAGTTTTCCTATTGCCCGTGGGAAATGCAGTACAGTATACTTTAGTCGGCTGTGGACGCATTGAAAGTCAAGTTAGCTTAGCGAAATGCAGTTGGGGAGTGATAAAAAGGAAATCTGGGGGTAGGGAGGGGATCAGTGGGGAGCTAGGTAAGAACCCTCACCGGTGTACTTCGGAACTGCAACAGAAACATGTAGTTAAAAAAAAACGCAAAGGATAATTCCGGAAAACGTTTATTTTCAATGATAATCAAAATACTCCCAAAATGTTCCTACTCAAGTTGTTCGATATGTGTCAAATATTTCCTTTACCGCGAATGGCCCAAATTCTAATCAAATCCACCTCTTGGTCGGAAATGTACGTGTGATGCAGCCCCAAGAACATTGAATTGCGTAATCAGTGGGTCATTCTTTCGTAACAAGACCAATGAAAAAAGTCCAATCTCGTAAGACTCATTGAATAAGGGATGAAAAAAGTTCTTGTAGTGGCTGACCCAAATGTGTCCCACAAAAGTTAGTTTCTATCAAGACGTGGGAGAGGTTAGTTTGGGCTTATCTGATCAGACGGACCAGCGCTAACGATCCGTGACACGAAGACAACAGAGCAACGTGGGTTATATATCCGGAAAGGTTCGCTGAAAGATAAAGAGGGCGTGCAGCTGCTGTCGTTCGGTGATATGATCGATGTCTCGATTGGACCAGCGTCAAACCCGAAGATGATGAACTTCTTTCATTTTTTTGTGACCTTCCCTGTCTTCCACTTACCGATCCTTCATGAAAAAAACTTTGATGGGCTCATTAGTTTTTTTGCTACACTAGATAGCGATGATAACGTGGCTCATTCTATACGGTGCGTTCAGCTATATTCATATCACAAAAAGAATGTCAATTACAGTTCCAGACGAGAGTTCTTGAAGAAAAACAACTTGTACTACTTGTCAAGACTAGTAACATATATTACCTTAATATTCAATTCATCGGCCATTACATTTTTTTACAACTTCGTTTTTCCACGCTCATTTGCTTGGGAAGAGTAATATAAAGCGCGCGCACACTGGCGAAAAACTATCATCAATATACGTTTGGTCCTTCAATCGATGCTAGTCTGTGAGGTAAGACGAATGATGCTGAGAACCAGCCGTGCAGCATTGAAAGAAGGCCCTCAACCAGGATAATGATTAATTATTATTGAAGGAAGAATTTTTATTCCACCGCCGTATAAACGCCTGCCGATGAATTTCCGGTGTAGTAGAAGAGTTGGCCTACGAAATAAAAATAGAACGGAAAAGAAGAGTGATGGCAACGGTTTTTGCTAGGCGAGGCATAGAAAATTTATATACGCCGGAGATTTGGGAATTGAAAAAGAAGGTATCCAAGAGACGGGGAAGGTATTGTGCCAGAGAAATTCTGGTGAACATGGCAATGAGGCTCGATGGTAATATCTCAGGACACATTTTGAATCGAAAAGCTTGGAAAAGATGTATTGACGTGGAAATAAAAAGAAAAGCCCAGCTTCTTCCCTTTCAGTTACTACGCCGGGAATATTCAGGGCAGGCGAAGGTGACTTTATCGGAAGGTATGTCTCGGAGAGATCAACAAAGAAATCCCACAAAGTGGGTTACCCAATTTCATAATAACAAGAAAAGTCATAGATGATACATTTAAAAATGTTATTATTATTTATGAATTTATTTTCGATGTAACAGTGTGGTATTGGAGATATCAAGACTATATTACCACATCTAGTTTGATCCCCATTGTCCTACTTAGGACTGATCAGCAACTCCCCTATTCTACTGTGTACGTGATCCATATTAATCCTCGTCCTGAGATTAATTTATATTACCGCTCCCCTCTCTAGATTTGTTCCTTATTAATCGCCCTCCCCTTTGGTCATACTGCCCCTGGAGGTAGGCCATGGTACCCCTGGAGGGGCGTATATCGCCCCTAGAGGTAGGTCATGTTGCCCCCTAGAGAGGTTCTTCATATCCTGGCCTCGGAGTAAACCATCTTGCCCTGCCCTCCATTCCCTATGAATTTGTTTGACGTAGTGAGTGAGTATTTTAAATATTGAAAGTAAATGATGATTATTTGCAGCGAAGAATGTCAAATAAAACTTGAAGAACCTATTTAAACATTAATTTCTTTTATTATTTTAAAGATATATTACTATGTATGTATATCGAGTCATTCCATATAAAATCATCTAATTGGAAAAGCCGATCCATTTTAGATTTCGCTGCAACTTTGGAGGACTCTTCCTTAGGGTCCCAAAGAACAAACTTTACATGAGTTTAATTTTTACAAGCGCTCGTTTCCGCCTATCGAAAATAAAACTTTAAAAAATTGTCATTTTTATGCTTTACCGAATTCGGCTTTAAAGTTTTTACGTATAAAGAGATCTATTCCTGTAAGGTGGAATTTTGAAGGGGAAAGATAGTAGTTTGAGTATAAGCATAGAAAATTTGCTCAAATCGTACCTCCGAATTATAGCAGCGTGATAAAAATACGTGTTTTTTACTTATGTTTTGTGAAACCGTTAAGACTCTAGCGTCTTAATTGTTTCGAGTAAGCAGCCTATGTTACACGAGAATTAAGTGTACATATCATAGAAGAAATTCAGCCGTGAGTCGACCCGAGCAGCCTACTCCTCATTAAAAAAAACTTTGCTTGAAATTTAGAAATTTTTCAAAATCGCTATATTCAGGTTATTAATCCAATGTGTTGACTGCGAGATTACACAACGAAACTCACAGAATCTCCAGTTCTCACCTTGAACTTCAAATGACTGTATCGCCTGATTTCTTATTTTGATGTTGAGTGCATGTGCAAGTCGTTTTTCTATAGAGCGAATTGACCAAATTCTTTTTATTTTATAATCGTATAATTGTAGCTGTACTCGATTACTTTTTATAGATACAGAGTATAATTAAGTGTAATTGAAATAATTATTTATAAAATACACATTATATATACAAATAAGAAAATTCGACTTTATAAACATTTATAAAATTAATATAAAACTAAACTCTCTATCATTCTCAACTTATTCTATTTTTTTTTTTCGTATCTTAACTTTTTATTCGCAATATCAATAATTTTGATATTGTTAATATTGATAAACTCAAACATGAATTATTGAATAAAAAATAATATTTCAGTTTAAATTAGTAACTGCTACTTTGTTTACATCAAATATTACTTACAGAAATAATTGTATACTTAATATAGTCATGAGTGCATTAAAATTTCAGAAATCATTTGAAATTTATAATTTTTTTTGTTCGAAATTTATTTTAATCCATTGATTCAAACATCGCCACGCGAATCGTAGAGATAAAAGGACCCGGAGTTGAATAAAAAGGTAAGATATACTCTGTATCGATAATAAGTAATCAAGTACAACTAAAATTACACGATTATAAAATAAAAAGAATTTGGTCAATTTTCGCTATAAAAAAACGACTCGCACATGCACTTAACATGAAAATAACAAAACGGGCGAAACAGTCATTGGAAGTTCAATGTGAGAACTGGCGATTCTGTGAGTTTCGTTGTTTAATTTCGCAGTCAACACATTAAATTAATAACCTGAATATAGCGATTTTGAAAACTTTTAAAATTTCAAGCAAAGTTTTTTTTTATAAGGAGTAGACTGCTCGGGTCGACTCACGGCTGAATTTTCACAAAAAATAAGTTAGAAACACGTATTTTTATCACGCTGCTATAATTCAGAGGTACGAGTTGAGCAAATTTTCTATGCTTATACTTAAACAAGTATCTTTCCCCTTAAAAATGCCACCATACACGAATAGATCCCTTTATACGTAAAAACTTTAGAGCTAAATTCGATAAAGCATGACAATTTTTCAAAGTTTTATTTTCGATAGGCGGAAACGAGCGCTTGTAAAAATTAAACTCGTGTAAATCTTGTTCTTTGAGATCCTAAGAAAGAGTCCCTCAAAGTTGCAGGAAAGTCTAAAAAAGTTCGGCAACGATTCTTTAAATTTTCAGACGATTTTATATGGCATGACTCTATCGCTATCGGTGTGTGGATTCGACAGGCCATAACTTGGATGGGTAAACACTCAGTTTGCACGTCAACTGCTGAGTGGAAGCCAGTTTTCGTGAGTTTCTAATGTATTCTCATGCATTAGAAACAAAAATGAAGCCGCCTGTATCGGCCAAGTTTTCCGCAGTTTTCCTGAGCTTTTGTGCAATTGCGATACAGTAGTGCATTAGGACGAGTGGTTCCCGACAACTCTCTAGGGGAGTCACTATGTAGAAACAGGGAAGGGGGAGAGGAACTACGTAAAAGCCTGAATAAGGCGTACGGAAGAAATATTTTAATGAAAGAAAAGTACTCTGCACAACATAAATTTTTTTGTATTGGCTTATATAAAACTCATGGCTTAAGTTAATACTTAAGCCTACATTTATTTTAGCCCCTGGAGGAGCTCATATCTCGCCCTCGGACTGAACCATTTCGGCCTGCCTTCCGTTTCTCTTCAATTTTTTTTCTTTTAACGAAGAAGTATTTTCATAATATCGAAAATCAATAATAATTGTTTGCGATAATTAATGTCAAGTAAAATTTGTAGAGCATTTTAAATGATTAATGAATTAATTAATTTATAATAATATATTTCTGTGCACGCCATACAATTTTTTATATCAGCTTATTTAAAACGTACGGCTTAAGTTGAACAGTTCCGTGGTCCATGCGTCTGATATCCATGTCGGATTAGATCGACCAAAATGACAGGAAATTGCAAATATTTCTCGATGGTATGAAAATCTGATTGAATTCAGGCACATTAAAAGTACTGAGAAAATTAATTTTGCATAACAATTATATTTTAATATTTTTGCGAAATAAATTGAAAAAAATTTTCAACAAATTTCCCGAGAACCCAACTTTTTTTTCATGAAAACGATTCAATCACTTTGCCGAATGTGTGTGAATTTTTTCAGTTTTTTAAATTCACGTTGAACTTTTTGTCTATTTTATATGGAACAAATATGTGGAAAAAAAAAAAAAACACAAAATTCGAAGTATTATTTTCATTTTACAAAAGTTGCGTTTCCCGGAAATCCGTTAAACAGTTTTTTTCCTATAAATTTTTTAATAACATTTCAGATCAATAATTAATCAGAATTTATCTTTTGCGTACCTGTAATGTGCATGAATTTTTACAAATTCTTATATCATCAAGAAGTGTTTACTCTTAATTGTACAAGTCTCTTACTTTTCATAAACTTATGCAAAATGAATACCGGGAGCAAGGACTACCTTAAGGAGGTCCTGTCGAATAGTGTCGGTTCGCATAAGTTTTCGAAAAATGAGAGGGAATTGCGAACACTTCTCGATGATACAAAAATCTAAAAAAAATCATGCATATTAAAGGTGTGGACGAGATTAATTTTGCACAATAATAACTCCAAAATGTCATTAACAAATTGATGAACAATGAAATCGTTCATCAAATCTTTGGTCAATCTGATTTTTTTTTCCGTATAAATTTTGGAATTATTATTATGCAAAATTAATCTCTTCCACACCTTTAATATGCATGATTTTTTTCAGATTTTTGTATCATGAAGAAGTCTTCGCAATTCCCTCTCATTTTTCGAAAACTTATGCGAACTCGACACTATTCGACAGGACCTCCTTAAGCGTACATTCATGTTGCTCTCTGGAGGCGCTCATATTCCGCCCTGGAAGTAAACCATCTTGCCGAGCTCTCCCTTTCCCCTTAATTTTTTTCATATAGTGGCGAAGTATTGTCCGGTTATCGAAAGTAAATGATAATTATTAACAATGATGAAGGTCAACTATAATATAAATTCAATATTTTTAATAATCAATTTCCTTTCCTTTTTGATGACATACTATTCTGCATATCAAAAAAATGTTTAGGTTAAAACTGAAGCTTACGCTTCCATTGCCCGTTGAAGGGGTTCATATGAACATATCCCGTCCTATCCGACTTTTTCTCCCAATTTTCTTGAGATACTGGCAGAGTATCTTCCTGATATCGAATGATCATTATTTGCAATAATCAATGTAAAATAATATTTAAATAATTTTGTCAATGATTAAATTTCCTTCCTTTTTGATAATATTTTCTTTTGCACAAGATAAATTTTTTATGTCTTCTCATGTGAAATACTAGAAGGTAATTGCCGTAACGCTGAAATAGGTTCACCGTGCGTTTATCTCTACTGGTAAATGTCAAAGCTGAAAAAACTTCCCTGGATGCGTTTCCCGACGATCTCGAATTTACGATTGTCCCTGGTGGACTTACACTTTACAGCCACTCGTTGATGCAATACATGCGCATATAAATATGTGCGTCTACCTTACAACAGAAGCCCATAAATAAAAAAACATAAAAACAGAATATGCCCCACATCGTAAGTCACACACTATTATTTTCTCGCGTCGTGAAATTCGCGAGATCGTTGCGTGCATCACATGCATAAGAGAAGAAAATATCGCGCAGCTACATTGCTTCGTCAAATGAAAGACAGTAGATAAATAAAACGCGAAGCGTGCCGGTAGTGTGATAGACTGCGAGAAGTTAGGTTATTAAGAAAAGGGATTAATTAGAGAGGCTTTCAGAGCACTGCAATCGGCAAGTAAGTTCCGAAAGTCACCGCAGCTTCTAAGACCTTTGACCCACCCTTATCGGTTTTCTACGTAGCAACGTTCGCGTCTTCGCAGATTTCCTCCTCGGCTTTTGCAGCATCGTGCTCCGCTTACCACCTGCCAGAACGACGACGAGAGACTAAGAGACGAACGAGCAAAAAAAGCCCGAAGGAAGAAACAAGCGTCAGGGAAGAGATGAAAAAACGGTGCAGGGTTTCAAGGGAAAAAAAAACTCCCGGAAATTACGATTCCACTACGCGTGCCGTCGCTCTGTCTCGCTCGCACGTGTCAAGGGGATTTACTCCCGCCAGCGCAGCGAAACGGTTGAGAACCGGGCTATTCATTTTTTTTTACCGCCGCCACCGCCTTGCCTACCACCTTCACGACTTTATCGTCGGGCATTCAATGAGGATACGTCGTTTTATGAACGAAGTGGAAATTTCACGGCTGCAATAGCACCCTCCGAGAGCATCACAGTTTGCTGGATATAATACGACCCTAGTGCCAATAAAGGAAGTGGGGAGCCATCTTGCTGAGGCTATCCGACGGGCAAGAAGTGAAAATTGCGCGAGCTAAGAGTGTTTTCATCACGAATGAGAATTAACACGTATTTTATGAAAGAACGTGTTGCTTATTTCCTTTTATTAACGTATTCACCAATGTCATTCACGTGTCATTCTGTCTGATATCTCAAACAATACTGACTCTGGATTCTACTATCAACGCGAAGTTCGTTCAATGTCAAGTGTCGCGTTTTGTTAAATCTCAGACGGCCAAAAATTTCATTGATTCATAAAAATTGAAGATTGATTCAATAAAATATCCGGTTCACGTAAGGCTGCGTTATGTCATTGAGTTACCTGATAGCCTTACATCTAAAGACGTGCATGCTACCTACTGGACTTAACTGGCTATAGAAATGTTCTTTACTTTTATTCCACAATAGCTGTATCGAGGATAATATTCACAAATATCGGATGGATGTGCGACCTCAAACCCTATGCACTCGATAGGGTTTGAGGTCGTTGTTCACAAACCTGAACAAAGAATCCGGTAATTCAAGATGTTGTGCATAGCAAAAACGACTTTTTACATTTCAACTTCTTATCTCATTCTTCCAATTACATATGATATCGAAATAATATTCCGTAGCTCGTTTTTTAGTGACTGATCCAATATCACATGGAATTTTAAGGGTGAGATGTGAAGCTTAAACTGTATACATATGTAATTGAATCTTATGTATGTACACGGAAAAATTTAGTTGTTTCAATAACACTGGTAGACTTGGAATTAATTAAATTCATTAAATAATACTGATAACGGAACAACTGCATATCAGTTTGTTCGAAATCCCGTGATATTGTCTTCAATAAAACCGTGTATTTCAAAAATGCTATCAAAATAATTGCGTGTACAATCTATCGAAATAGTAATTTTATCATTAACGTCGATATGCATACTGATCGATGTCGTTTGAAATTCAATAAATTGCATATTAAAATGGCGTCAATAACTATTGACCTGTACCATTATTTCCATCAGTAACAAAATCAGTCCATTCGAAGATTTTACTATTCACATGTTGGGTAAATTGTGTAATAAGCGGAAAACTCAATTACTCGGCTTGATAATGAGTATATGTGACAATAGCACGAGCTTTCTTTGAAATAATATTAATAATCGATCATTTATGTATTAGATCTGATTAATATCTGAGTGCTTGAAATTACAACGAATCTTCAATTACAGCAATGTAAGTTTTCGAACATTTTCGACATTCAACCAAACTTTTTTTTTCATTTCGGTGGATTGTAGACGTGATTATGTAGGAGCGCTTCCAAAGCCAATTAATACAAAAAGAACACTTGACAACGGGTTGTTGATAATACGTCAGTCGAATTACGTGAATGTGATAAAACAAATTACATTGTTGAAAAAATATTCATTGTTCTTTCGCAATAAAATATTATTGATTATTAATAATCTGTTCTGCCTTAATTCGTGATCCTAGAGTTATTTCAATTGCACTTTCTAAATACACGATTTTATCAAAGACAATAGCACGATTTTTAAAACAATTTGTTATTCAGTTGTTCCGTTATCAGTATTATTGAATCAATCAAATTAATTCCTATTACACGAATATAATTGAAATAACTATATTTTTGTCTATGCAACACAAGAACAAAGAAATGATTTTCAACTGAGTCGCACCATCCGTAACAGTACATATTTTGCTTGTGCCTTCACTCGTTACTTTGGTCAATCGTTGTCGGTTGTCTTCTTCTTTCACCTCCTTAAGTCTTAACGTTAGGTTGTCCAACTTGTGCCCTGTTACACACGACGGATTAATGCGTGCTCGTGTACGGTAAACGGGCGCGAGTGAGAACTTTGCCAACAAGTTTATTGCCGACGACAGAGTTGAGAGAATTTATCGGGATATATCCTAGACATATAGCTGGGAGTCAGGCGTGGCAAGCCCGGGGTTGGTCGCGCTATTAGAACGCCAGAGCCATCTTCGTAGCAGGCCTTGGCAATAACTCTGGTCATGATTATGAGCCACCCCGTAGTACATCTTTCGCTATTTTCCATCTCTCAAACTGTCCGCTGTGGGCTCTTCATACGAACACGAAGTATAACATCTTCAAAGTTATGAAGATTTTATGCACTTCACGATACCACTTGCGCAGCACTCGACTGCTACGAGTCCACGTCATTCGTTTTACACTTTCGTGGAAAAATATTAGCACGGTTCCCAGTAGCGAACTGGTCTGGGAATCTTTTACCCGAAAGATCTTGTCATATTTATGCATTCCGTAAAGTAACCAGACCAATTTCCGATCGTATAAAACAAGTCTAGCTATATCCAGAGAGGAATTATAGAAATAATCGAAGAAGAATGAGTGCAGCATTTCTTATACCGATATTTGTTACCAATTCCTGACACTAGTTCATAACGTATCTTTTGAACGGGTTCCCGACGACTGTAACGGCCTTAGAGATCTTTAAAAAAACGGCTTTTCTTCCACTTCATGTCGGTTACACTGAGAGAAATCGTAATAGTACAGTTGACTATAAAGTGACAACTATTGATTTTCAGTCCTTTCACAGTTACAATGACTATAAAAATACTTGTGACAACTAATTAAGTCGTAACAACTATATTTGTACGAACTGTCAATGAATAGTTGTCACTCAATGGTTACTAATACCATAATTTACTCGCAGTGTAGCCGAGTGGATAACGTGGCTCTTTTGTCGCCATTTTTTCGTCTTTACTTTTCTTTTTACGCCTGTTATTATTTATCTGGCTTAAGTTGCTTTGTATGGCTTTTCGTATACTTTGATTTTTAGGGTATCTGTCCCAGAGCCTAAGAAATGACCATCTATCTATCTGTAGGGTCAGTTACGGACACCAGTTCCAGAAACAAGTCCCTAGCACTAGTTCCTGACACTACTTTCTGGCACCAATTCCCGACATTAGTTACTGAGACTAGTCCCTAACACATGGTTTTTGTTGCTACCACTACACCGTACCACTAGTCCTGCTGCTAGTTCCGTCACTACATCTTACCTCTAATTGTTCACTTTCGATCCTACCTCTTCTGCACCAGTATCTGACACCTGGTTACTTTTGACACTAATACCTCATCCTAGTTTTTGATACTAGTTTCTGACAAAGGTTCTTAATAGCCGTTTCTGATACCTGTTTCTATCATCAGTGACTAATATCAGTTTCTGACAATGCCCATTGCCTACTTAGTGAGTGGTGGTGGGAACCGAAGACCCTATAGTTTCCAAGAGACTCGTACTGACATTTTTAATCATTGATTAATGTATGCATGATAATATTGATCAAATACGCCGTTATTATTAAATGTTTGAATCCTCCACTTTGTAAGATCATAATTATGATATATGTGATGTGTATCAATGAGATTTAACTAACAGTGCCTTTGCCGGTAGTATAAACTGTTGCAGAGTGTCGTCTCGAAATGCCAGCATCAGAGAAACTGCAATTTCAACACAAGTCCGGATAACCTGCCGGGTCAACCGTGTCCTGGACTAAGGAAATACCTTGAGGTTGTCTACAAATGTCGTCCATGTGAGTATTTGACTTCTTTATAACTGCTTTTCAAGTCTTACGTGCTTTTAACTCTCAGCCATATACACATACATATCCACATATATACAATTAAAAGGTTGCCGTTATATGTCGGAAGCATATCATGGACAATGATAGAAACTTTATTGCGATTTTAGGGTATCTCGGTAGCTGCTAAATAAAAAATTTGATATCTGCAACACGTGACGAACCGTGAATCGTTCGTTTCCGCTTGAATTGAATGACGCGAGTCCGCGCTTCGAACATCCCCTGTCGATAGCGATTTTCGCGAAAAAGCAATGGAAAGAAAACGTATGGAACACACGAAGCGAACGATGGTGGTGAGTTTCCGTGAATGTTTTACCGGCGTTGATGCTGGCGTTGGAGAATTCTCTGTTGAAAGCGGCACATTGAGGACGACTGTTACTCCCTACTGTCACACCACTTCGTTTTCCCCTTTTTTTTCACATTCCCATCGCCCGCCTCTTTTTTTTTCAATTGTTCATTCGATTGCAATCTTCGTCATTGAAAAAGTTCTCTTCGACGGTAATCGCAAGCACGAATAGTCACCACGACCAACACCATCATAAGAACTTGACGTACCCATTTTTCAATTCAGTTTCACTGAGATATCGACCTTTTTTACGTTGAAAACGCTCTTAAAGCTCATAACGCGCCTCCTCCTAGAAACACGTTGAGAACCTTTCCAACAAAGCGCACCGGGTTTTAGATATCGCTCGATAAGTCCCAACGGCCTTCTGATGCTCTTTCCTCAATTGCACATTCTTGCCAGTCCATTGAAGGTATGAATGAATAGAAAACTCGCGACATAAGATAGACTCCGAATTTCCTGGGATACATTGGAAGTGCTTCTTAATGTACGTTCACGGGTTAATCAGAAAAAAACAATAGGGATGAGTAACTACGCTATCAAAAAATAGGCTGAAGCTCCTCATCCGGAAACTTGATGAATAAATTGGTGTTATTTCATCTCCCGATCAAATTCAATCTATTTTTCTTTGTATATTATTTTTCCGCAAAATTTCATTCACATTTTATTATTTTTATTTTTTGTCAAAAGTTATGAATACATTTTTTCCTCACGAGATCGTTATATTTACTTTTTTTTTAAATGCAATTCATCTCAATTTTGTCTATTTACATTTTTGTCAAGATTTATCGAATTTTTTCTCCATTTTCGATGAAAGTGTCAAACATTTTTATCGTGGTGATGTCTAGTCGTCCGAAATGGAACAATTTTAAGATTTGTATTGTTCCGATGATCGGACTGTTAATGTTGACTTATTCTTCCACACGCACATAATCCAGAAAGCTTTGAGGTTACCCGTACATTTTGAAGGACTTTTGAGGGAGACTTAGGGCCGAATTTTTAGCTTTAAGTTCGACCTCAAGATTGCATTGAACTCAAAAGTTCGAGCTTAAGATTGCATTGAAAAGTATGATCTTAATTTCAATACACCGATAAAAATTTTGTCTAAGAATTCACGTTTTATATTAGTCAGACCCTGGAAGTGTTTTGTAGAAATTCTCTTACATATTCAATGAAATAGGAGTTCTAAGCGCTGACAAGCTAGAGAATTGAATTAATTTCCTTTGAAAACTTCTTCGGAGGACCAGCTATGTGTGAAATGTGTACTGCAAATTCTACAAATGGAGTTCGGTGTATACATGTGTGTGTATCCATGCACATGAGCTTTTATGTATATATATGGGTAACCAAGGCGTAAGTGGCACGTAATGTCGGGAATGAACTTACGAATTGTAGTGTGCAATGCGACTGTAAGCCTCGAGTGCGCTTAATTCTGATGGCTTAGTCACGTAACATCGTGTCTCACATATATGCAAGAAATTGCGAAGTCTGACGTGTATTACATCTATATTAAAGTGATATGACGTTTGCTTCCTCGCACGAAGCTCAGGCTCAAATTGGAGATATATTTAGCATATAGATAATTATGAAATTATGGTTATTGAGCTAACAAAATAAGAAATAATTCTTTCTACTCAAGCAAAGGAGAATAAAACAAATTTTCTTCTATTGTCTATACATTTTGACTATCTTTTACGAATTATGTACTGAGAAAGTCGATTTCTGCACTTTATGGAATAATTAATTTATGTAAATCATCGTTAATATAAGTTGCTATTTGCATATTTTTCTTGGTTATCATGTTTTTAGAATGTTATTATTCACAACCTTTAGCACATCTAAGTGGTAACTTTTAGTTGAATTCAATACAGAATAATACGGATTTCAAGATATGATTTTGAATCGTGAACGATAACCTCGTGTAACGAAGCAAAGAACTAAAGTAAATTATAATCTTCAATCTTGCAGTGGGTATAAACAAATAATTCTACTTTATTATAGGACCAACTATAAGTATATAATTCCTGATTTCCGTTATTCTGGTTCCGTATTTATTGCCTCAAATCCAAACAATCGATAATCGGATCACTAAAAGAAAATCGAAAGCATTGCGAGTAACGAGCCGATTTTCCGTTATTTGTCAAAATGAGCATTCTGTAAAAAACCCACAACATAGTCTATCAAGTTTCAGTGTAGTACGAGTTAGCACTGCGCTTAGTTACCTGAAAGCGACAAACATGCATATACACATACGAATCAGTATTCACGAAGGGTGTGATACAGATTGGAGAAAACGTTGTCGGCAGCAATGTTAAATCGAACTCTCGATACCTCACCAACCGAGCAACGAATGGACAAACAACTCTCGTGAATTTATACACTTGGACTCAACGCAATTTCCTCCTATATTGCCCAGTATGTTTATACGTTGATAGTAAAACTCGTTGTACTCCCGGTGATGGAGTATACACAAGTACATACCTACATCCATAGTATACAAAGAACGTGACATACTGCGTCGGCCGCGTGTACCTCAGCAATGTATATATATTTCTACAATGTTAAGGGAGGTGTGGGAAGAGAGCTTAGAAGCAGGAGGAACTTTCGGAACTCGGTTACGCCGATAAATCTTGTAAGTCAATAAAGTTGGATACAGTATAACACTTTGTCTGATATCGCAACGTGTCCTATGAGTATGCAACGTATATACATCGTAAGTACGTAACTGCAGGTATATACACATCGAATACTTGGCTCCCCAAAGGCGATCGCTTTTACGGCGAAGTTGCGTCGAGTCTCGATGGAGTAACTCTGAGTTATCGCAAAGTTTTTGTAACGTGCATGTGGTCATCCAATTGGACTTGTCGCGGAAACGAAATCGACATACACGGCAATATCGTTGATGCGCGTACTTACGTTTCACTGTGTTCTCGCTCAATCGCCCAATTGTTGTGTTTGAACCTATAACACGTACGTGCAGCTATTCGACGCCAATCCGGAACATTTATTTTCAGCTGAGATCAGAATTTGTAACGATTCAACGAATAAACGAGCTTTGCATGAATCGGACGTCATCGAATTTTCGCTTATTAATAGCAGCATCGACGATATGTAGAATAACAGATATCGGATTTGTTGGTAAAATCACGTGGCTATTTTGCATGACGAGCTTGAAGCGATGTTGGGGAGTGAATAAATATTAGCAAGGGTAACATTTTTTTATGTATGATTAGAGGGAAAAACGAAAAACCGTACCACCAATGCTTTCCCTTTTTCTTTACCTGTCATACACAAAGCCCTCCTCTGTCTCTCCTCACCCTCCTATGAGAAATTGCGTTGTCGTAAAAAGACCTTTGGTGGACGACAGCCCAAAAAAAAATTAGCCAAGGATGGGCAAGGTTATATGTACTTTAAAAAAAAATTTTTTAGCAAGGTCTTCCAGGAATTTGACGACAATAAATATCAAATATTTGATGATGCTGTCTGATTAACTTGCAAAAATTTTAGATCATTCACTTGGAACAATTGAAAATTATTGAGTCTCAAACGATATAAGATAAACAACCCTTTGGAGCGACGTAAGATTTTATGTAAGATCGACTCTTCATTCAATTTTCAATAAACTCGAAATTAAATATTAATACGTCGTGCTTAATTTCTGTTGAAATTTTTAATTCAAAATCTTAGCTCAGTTTCTGGAACCGTTATCAAGTTATAGCGTTTGAAACAAAAAGTATTATTAATTGACTAACTTCTATAAAATCTGTGTTTCTTTAGTACTTCCAAATTCAATACTAAAGATCACATTATGTTGTTTGCTGAACATTTAAAAAAATCTGAATATTCCAAGATGTTCAGCAATTCAATTTGTACAGAAGATTTTTTTTCCAATGCCGAATATGACACTATAGTTTGAGATCATGAATGACGGCTTTAAGTTCAGCGTTTCCATTACGAACACACGTGAGCACACACATAGGCATCCAGACATAAATATACTGATACAGAACATTTCGTCGCCGACATTTTTTTGTTCATGGGAGCAAAGCTACCTCAGGAAAGCAATTAAATCATTTATGTAAATTTGAACTAACGATTAGTTTGCAACGACGTGTAATAAGATTTGTCATTTTACAGACGAATTTCGGAGCAAAGTGACATGTGAGAACGACGTCGCAAACCTGTTTTGCAATCCTGGGAAAAGGGTCGCAATCTTCAGTGCCTTTTACGGGAGGACGATGTACGAATCCGTACAGTGTACTCAGCCGGATGGAGTGCAGGATGAGAGTAAGTCTAACAACTTTGATATTCATTAGAGAGAGAGCATCGAAGATAGAATGTTTCTCGGAAAACTGAATATTTTATTTTACAAAAAAGGTTATATTCAGTCAGTCCTTTTTCTTGACTGTACTTCGAAAACTTCCGCGTTGCAATCGTTATCAAGGCAATAAAAAAAAATTTAATTCCATCAAATTCGTTTGTATGCACTCGTTGGATTAACTCCATTAAGTTCACTGTAATTTAAATGGTTTCTGTTTACTGTATTTCAGTAGTGTTTATTTGTTTTTTCTTTAATACCAAATCGTAAAAGTTCCTGTAACGTTGCTTAAGTAATTTAAACCGAACAAATTATAATTGTAAAAAATGTAGTCACCTCCAATTTTCATATTTATTCTCAAAATACGACACTTAATAAAAACAGAAAAACTTATATGAATATTGAATCACTTATTAAAAATAGTATCGTAATTTCTGCGTTTTTTCAATTATCTACAATTTCGTTTTAATTGTCAACTACTATTTTGTACAATTTTGCTCAACCAAGTTCATCGCTTGTCTATACTACAATACGATGTATCTTCTCGATAACTTCTACTCGTATCGGGAATCTCCAGTGTCTATTTCTCCCCACTCAAGGAAGCATCACGTCGATCCCATGAGATATAAAGAAAAGGTATCTTCGTGACGTTGAGGATGTTGCCACGGGTGCGAAAAAAAGGATCTTCCCTCAGAGGTCGGTGCACGGTCACCCAGGAGACACCGCTTCGCGTGGTAGAATAGACTTCTACGTAACAGCTCTCGTCTTTGCGAGTACGTGTACGTACACGGATTCCCGCGGAATGCCAGATTCCTTACGTGACACGTATACTCTCAGCTTCCCAAATCCCAGAGCGCGCTTTCTTTCCAAGAAAAACACATGAAAGCCAAGCAAAAAATATCGAAACGAAAGAAACAAAAAACCTGCCAGAAGGGTTAGAATGAAACAAGCGAAGCGAGTTAAAAACGAAAGAAGTAGAGGAAAAAGGGGTCTTTCCTTCTGAGTTGGACAGTTATTCAATTATCCTATCGCGGTGGAAGGCAAAGAGACTGCAAGAACGTTGGACGCGACTTCAATCAGTAATCAGTTGGTCTATCCCGCGGTTCATCCTTTATTACCTCGACCTATCAAGTCAGCAAAGCCGACAGCATAAGAATGGTTATACGACGATGGTTGGTATCACAGAAAATTCCTCCTTGGGTTCTCAATCTGCATACAGCGTCTTTCTCGTTCTGCCGGTTCTGAAGCTCCTTTTCTTCTTCTTTCACATGGTCGTAAACCTGACGAGGGAAAAGCATATCGATTGTCCGCGAGCGAGATCACAAAGGTTCCTTTCACCGGATACCCGGAAGCTCATCCCGGTACCGGCTCCTCCTTTGATGAAAGCTGACAGTGGCAAGCCAGGATAACTCCCATACAGTGATTGGGCTCTTTAGGAAAACTCCTAATACCAGACATTGGCATGATTCCGTCTTCTTCTGTCCTACGTGTCGCATGGCACATTTGTTACAGTGTGTCCAATCGCTGTTGATGATCAAACGACTGCAATCCTCATTCTGACAGAGCATATATAGAAAGGTATGCAATGACGAGTTGTTAACGAATATCCGTTCAGTTGCACTCTTCCTGGCATAGCCGTATCTCTAGTACAACAGCATGATAGATATATCTAAAAGTTGGCTGGGTTGGTGACGCACATCCTTCTCAGAGCTTTAGGACTTCGTCGCTAGACAGGTCGCCTTGTGACAGGTCATAGACAGAATGGGGTACGTCACAATTGGCGGACATTATGTTATCCAGGGTTTTTCTTTTCAGAGCCAATTCTTCTCTCGGATATGTCACTCCTTCCCTCAACGACACTCTACCTACTTTCATAATGAGATATATTCTGAACCTATAGTATCTTGCCACAGCCTCCGTATTTATGACATAATGGAAGCGCGACACCACAATAGCCGTTTTTGCCTTTTCCAATGCCACCCAACAGAAGTTATATAGATAAAAGGAATCTAGGAGAGAAGCTTGTTGTTGAGTATTTCTATACGTGCCCAGAGGTCACCCGAGTTTTTCCATACCAACTACGACGAACTTGTGCGACAAATGAGCAAACATGTGGCATTGTTGATTCACAATCCGTGATGTAGAGCTGAATGGAAGAGGCAAAACTTCTTCCATAGGCTCTGAATGTGGCTACTGTTTTCATTTCTCATTTTTCTCGCTGAAACCTTTCATCGGGGATTTATGTTCTGCTTTCTATTTGTCTTTTTTGTAGCATGCGTGGCATCTTACGCGACGGAAACCGTCATAAGAATGTGCCATGGAAAAAGAAAGTGTGCAGTCCACGCCAACAACTCAACGTTCGGAGATCCATGTCATCTTGACAGCAGGACTTATCTGAAGATTGTCTACACTTGTGGTAAGTAAATATATCCCATTCTCTATCTTATAAGTTTTCCATGGGATCCTAAATAGCAACTATTGCCATGATAATACTTATTAATACTTAAATCCTCAAATAGAATAGTGTTGATATAAACTGTAAAATATGTGACGTATTTTTCGTGAGCGTGATCGTAACTGATAAGAAACAACTGGAACTGCCACCTTCAGTCATCCCCCTCATTTCCGCATTCCAGGTAGGTTTTTGGTGATAATACTGAAACGACCAATACTCGATGAAACGATGACGTGACGATTATTGACTTCACAAGCTTAGGCCGATGCTCGGCCGCACATCGACATGCCAATCGTTGACTTGCGGATTTAAGGCGAATGCTCGGCCGGAAATCGACTCGCCAAATGTTGGTTCATTGATATGAGACCAATGCTTGGCCAAGTATTGACTCGCCAATAGCTGTTATCTCGATATACGACCAATGCTCGGCCGACTATTGCCCTCGCAATTGTTAGTTCGTCAATTTGAGGCCAATGCTCGGCCAAGTATTGACTCGCCTACTGTTCATTTGTCAATGTGAGACCAAATTCCGGACAAGTAATCACCTGTCACTCGTTGGTTTGTCGATATGGGACCACTGCTTGGCCAAGAATGTAGTCGCTGATTGTTGATTCGTCGATATAAGACCGATGCTCGGCCAACTATTAATTCGCTAATTATTGGTTTGTCGATATAATACAAATGCACGGTAGATTATTGACTCGTCAATTATTGGTTAGTTGATATGAGACCAATTCTCGGCCGAGAATCGACGCGATGATAGTTGCATGGTTTGTCGATATAAGACCAGTATCCGGCTAAGTATTGACTCGCTAATCACAAAGGGAAAGTCCGGTACCTGGATTCTATTCATTTCATATTTATTCAATTTACCATAGCTTTAGCGCACGATTTTTAAGCGCTCCTATCTATCAACTCGACATGTGAAAGTGATAAAATCTGCACCGCCTAAGAGATATCGATTATGTATTAGTATAATGAAAAGCAATAGGCGCGCCGTCGGAACGTGGCTCCGGTGATCTCTGGCAGCCCAATTGGCGGTCATAGTACTTAGATAGTCGTCCGCATAACTGTTGAGGGAGAGACTGTTCTTATGAGATTCCGATTTTATACAATTATTGATTTTTAATTCTCGATTATTAGATTGTTGTACGTGATGCTCGACCGTTTCACGGACGCGATGCTCGGCCGTTTCTCGTATTTCAATACAGGACAATTATTGGCTGCCAATATCGTGTTGCACTTATCATCCAAGACTCGTCCCAATGATCGACCAATCATATATGCCAATATTGGCAATATCGGCATCGAGATCGGACCGAGCATCAGACATGTCGGATCACCCTACATGAGATCTGGAAATCTCTTGGGCGTCAGTTAATTGTCATTCCACCGGTGTTAACAATCCGGTATGCCCGTGGAATGAAATTGAGTCGGCTCAATTTCAATCAAGTAAGATGATTGAATTAAAAGTCTAGAGCAAAAAAGCAACGATCGAGAACGAAAACACGAAATATGAGAACTTTGTTAATTCTTGAGGTCGCCGCCACACAGGCTTTTTGATTGTGCTAGAGGGGGTGGAGGTAATGACCCGGTAAATAGCTTAATTCCCGCCAAACGTTTCTTTAATAAATCGAGAACCGTTTTATTTCCCCCAAAAAAAAATTCATAAAGGAATACAATAAATTGTATTGTTTAATTAATACGTGAGATCCAGCATCGAAATCGTTAACGGTAACGGCGAGCTGCAAACTAACGCGCACGTATTCCATTCTGAACGGTATTGCACGAATGTTCGATAGCGCGCGATCTTTAATGGCAATAATTGAGTGGATAATAAACTAGATGGGATGAAATAACCGAAAGTATTTATAGAAAATCCGTGATGCAAGAACTGTAACTCACCAGAATAAGCGAGAGCATACATTACCGTCACGTAAAAAATGACAAGAACTCTGATTTTATTTTAAGAATAAAATTCACAGTGATCAATAGCTTGTAGCGTACAGGATACACTATGTATGCCGAGCGCAAGAGCCAAACAATAGACAGGAACGGTATCGACAGAAAAACCGTCAACACGGCAGCGGGTTTGCAACTCAAAGAAGCACGGCGGTGTCCGGAGACTGATCAATTTGAGTAATTGTGAAAAGCTCAACATTATCCTTATCGAAGGCTTTCCAAAATCTCTTGTTCAAGAGATATTGTCCTCACTGCAAAAAAAAATCGATACTCCAGCTTTTCTCCGGCGCAATGCACTATCCCGATAGGGCCCCGGATTAACAACGGTCTACCACCAGTTGCAAGAACTCTTACCTTTCGGGTTACTCATTTCGTTGAACTCTCTTTCTGATGACAGATTCGAATATACTGAACCTCCTTAGCCACAAAAAACAACAAAATAAAGCATCAAAATTCCGAACTAAAACTTAGAGGTAAATTCGGGGAAAGGGAACTCGAGAACGCCTAAAAGCAACATTTGCCCATAGGACAAAACCCATGTGATCGTATTTTCGAAAAAATCACGTCACAAGTAATCAATACTGGGTATTGCATAGAATGTGTCGTACGTTAAGACTAAAAGTTCATTTCGATTACATTTTCGGACTTTACTTATGCAACTAAATTATTCTCGCATGAAGTTGATGAACCACTTGATTAGTCTTCCAAGCTAACATGAATGCGTGTAGTGCGGAATCCAGATAAACGCACTGATTTACTATTTCAAACACGCTGTAAATCTGTGGGAGATGATATCAGGAAAGTTATTGAAACTGTTTCCGATTCTTGCAATTGGTCAATCGTTAAAATGATGTATCCAGGATGGAGTCTGAGCAGTCCGGAATGGAGTCCGGGTAGTGCAGAATGAAGAATGGGATTTAATCCGATCCCATTGTTCATCTTGGACTCCGTCCTGGACCGCCCATATTCCATCCAAGATTATCCAGAATCCATGCTACATAGCCCAGACTCCATGTTGGATTCTGACCTGAATTCCATCCTGGACGCCGTATTTTTTTTATGCGGGGCTGTAAGTCTGCGGGAGATTATATCGTGAAAGATATTGAAACTGTTTCCGTTTCTTGCAATTGGCTAATCGCTGGGGTTAGAACGGGTTGGTTCGATTTAATGTTTTGGGAACATCACTTCTTCGCCACCAAATGTTTTCTGCCTTCACCAAGCTACTTCTCGCTCGGTTGTCTTACCCCAACAGCTTCTATGGACAAGCCAGGATTCGCCTTTCAGTAAACTTTCGCGACCTCCAACCGCTGACCTGGAATAATCGTTTAACGGGCACGAATTATAATTGGATTCAGAGTGACTACCCGCGAGAGTATGAGTGAGAAGCGTGAGATATATATAAGGTCGTGCAGCAGCTGAGACTTGCCACCGTCAGAGAAGCCTCTGGAGCTTTTAGCATAGACACTTGGCAGAAGAAGCTGACGTGATACTCAGCGGCGCACTTGAAACCAAAATGTTGAAAGTTGTCGCGGACGAGATATGAGAGTAAAATATTCGTGTGGAAAAGCAAGTGTAGACAACCGCAAGCAAGCAGGCCCGTATAAAGTGAAACCTCAGAGCTTTACTGTGGGTTTTCATGCGACCCATCGAAATGGCTCTAATTTCAGACCTAATTTTCCAACGAGGCGTGAAACTGTAGCTTATTACGCCCTGTAGGTTTTCGAAGATCAACGAGACGATATCAAGTACCGTTTCAGCTTTATACAATATTAATATCCAGGTCAAATGGGGCAAAATGGTCACAACGTCTGGAATTCTGAACGAAATAAACTCTTTTCCCATGTTCATTTGCATCTAGCATAAAAAATTAACGAAGTCCATTTGGTTTCTAGGCAACGCGATTGGACTGACGATTGTTTGCTCTTCTAATCAACGGTCATAAGCAAGACGGTAGCCGATTGAGGCCCGCCTTACAATTGTTACCATTGGTTCAAATGGTGCAGGAGTTACTATTACAAATAGTAACTCCTTTCGAAAGGGTTTCGAAGGACAGATCATGTTCTCGTTTCATTCTCTCACTGCTTATACTGCAAGCGAAAGGTCAATATTTCGACACCCGATAGGCCCTTCGAGCAACGAAGCAATCTGCACCAGCTTCAATGGTTGTACGTGGGCTCCTCAACCTGCCGGCTGCTGAGTTAACCGGATGTACACTATACCGTCGGCTCCTTATACTTTCTCGGTCTCTCGACATTTCGGTTTTTTTGGAGCTTCCAAGTGGTCGCGACCATTCGACTGGGCGAACGAACGCAGGGCCACGTCTGGATGCAATATCTTTAGGGAAGTTGGCGTGACTCTCACGTGCCCGATCGAAAACTCGCGCAATCCCAATCACGAATTCGTTCGGCCGAAGCGAGAAAATCCAATCTTACCCAGGTCTCTCCGTACGAACCGGCCGTGCTGCTACTGCTACCGCTGTTCGAGGAACGCGAGTATGGAATAGAGGAGACGAGGTAAAAAGGAAGTGAGCGAGGCAAGGAATGAAAAAGAAAGAACGGAACAAAGAAAGAGAAAAGGGGGATCGTGCGCGTACTCAGCCCCCATCCCAGTTGCAACATTTGACGCCAGCAGGGAAAGAACGAACGAGAACGAACAGTCCGCGTTGTCGAACGTAACCCCCTTCGAATATTCCGCTAACGGTTGAATCCTTGGAAGAAAGTATGAAACGAGATCGTTGAGCAGTTCACCGGCTTGAAAGCTCAAGAATGGCGCAATTGCTCCGTGTGCACTCTAGGGCCACGGAAAACCTGAGCTCCAATGCGTTGAAACTTGTAGTGAACGCTGATGGTCGGGAAATTCTCTTGTTGAAAAATTTGTGAATTCAACGACTCTCTATTTTTCATCGCTGAGCTCAATTGCATGGAATAGAGATAGAAAACTAACTTGATCGCTTTCATCTGGCAGAACTTGTATTCTAAATTCGGCGAACATGGATAATGCTGTATTGTCGTAAATGTAGACTACATTTCCCAATGTAATATTGACTTCGACCTATTTATTGTATGCAGCAGAAGCCTGATGGAATGCTGCTTTTTTGCTAGGGTTAACCACATATTTTTCATTACTTCCAATGACGTATTGTTTTTCAGCCATTTTAATAATTATTAGTGGTTCAGTACGAAAAATGACCTAGAAATCATCTCGAAAAATTAATACGAGGAACGTAGTCACGAAATCATCTTTTAATGACAATGCATTGTGATCTTAATAAAAGCCATTTGGAATCAAAATGTAAAGTCGTTATAAAAGGAGGTTTTCAGTTCATAAATTTAATCGTACGTTTTACCTTAAGATTGATCTTGAGTTCAAACACGTCTACGTCTAAAAATGCAGTCCTCAACAATCAACAGTCCTTCAATGATAGCAGAGAATCTTTTATTCACTATCTGAGAAATCGAACAAGGGTATCTTACATGACTTTTAATTTTGAAAAACTAATATCGTAAGAGATTCAATGCAGATATACAAAAGTTGTGTTTTCGGGAAGTACGTTTATGATTCTACGGTTATTATCGAAGACTATTATGGAGACATACTTTAATACTTATATTTTAGCTTGTTGGTAAACGAACTCTCATTTAATTATCATATAACGATACATCATCCTTAACATCAGTCGTACCCGAATAGCTAATGTAGGATGATTTTATCAAAGTGTTTTATTCATTAGCAATTAGTCGTTTCACTCGAATTCACTTGTTCCTTTTTCCGTGTAGTAACATAACACACCAGGAGCAATTCACTCTACACCATGAATGAACCGAAGATACAGTGCAAAGCTTGGTTTGGTGTGCAGCGAATCTCGGGATTGCCGACCGCAGCGCAGAAACCGGAAAGTTAGTAGGCAGGGAGTAAAGAGGGTGGGTGAATCGTTGCGGAGTCCGTATTATATACCTTGAATATACGTAACTCTAACACAATACACGCGTTCGTCTATTTTACATGCAAGTCCTGTCTCTTGATTTCTCTATTTTAAAACGCAGATTAGGTAGCTACCGTGACTTCCCTCATTCTGCGACCGCCTCATGAAAAATTGATGAACTAATCTGGCGGTACCGCCAGTTTCTCTCCACTTGATTCTCATCCTCCATACTTTGTACGGCTCTACTTTTTCTCATGCTCGTTTATGATTACGTACGTTTTATCCAACCCAACCACTTAATTATTCGCATTGTTACAGCCACTCTTTTGAAAGTTGCATTAGCTGAGAATTAAGCTTCGGGACATAAATCTGTATATTATCCGCATGAAAATTCTGCAAAAGGCTCTTACTAAAAATTCTTTGAAGAGATTTCCATCAATGAGGAATTATCTAGCTGGGAATTTATGTGATAATCACAATCCTTCCAAGAACTTACAAACCTGTAAGCTGTAAGTTAATGACTAGGGCGTTCTATTTTTATAATCTTCATAAAGGAGGCCATTTGAGTTTCATCATCTACAATATTACACATACAAACCAAGGATGACAGGGTCCCTGCCGCATCATATTACTTATCTTTATCATATTACTTAGTATGGTATTCTGAGTTAAGAAAATATGGCACTGCCCTTGCAATAGAAGTCATGCGAGTTTAATAAGCGACAACAAAAGCACGCCAGTCACGATGCAATATACATTCACCCAGACAGACGGCATCACCATAAACAACGTTCCCAACATTCCACATCAGAAACTTGATTAAATCCCTTTACTTTTTTGACGTCCGTTTCATAATTTTTTCAGAAAACAGTCGACTTCATATCTATTTCACCGTTTCATACCCTCCGTGATTTCTATCCACCAAATTCAATTTAATCTGATCCACTTTAAACTTGATTCAATTAGAAAGCTTTTTCCCGTATCTCCGATTCTCGACCTAGCTTGGACGATATTAACTTCTTTATATTCTTTTCCTTCCTATTTCTACAGTTTATACTCCTAACCGCGCTATCTACAGTACATTATGTATATTCTATATCGCACATATTTTTATGTAGTACATAAACGTTGGATGAGGAAAGCTGAAAGGTTTGTAGGTTGAAGGCAGCAAATTGGCACGATATCTCGTTAAGGCATTCGCAAAACTTTCCGAGCAGCCTCTCAGCCTTCTCTTCAGCCTCTTCACTCTCAAGCTTGTAGCTTGATTTTCTCGATTTTCCTCTAGCCGATTCCCCCGATACTCTATATCCACGGACGTCAGCCATCTTTATCGAGAAGTCCGGTCGTATCGTGCAATCGGTTTCCGAGACCTTGCTATCTTCTCTCTCGAGTACTTCCCTTCGTTCACAGAGAGCTTTAAGATGGATACGTTATTCAGGAAAGGTGGAAAGAGACCAGGGCAAAAGGGTGATCGACATCGATAGAAGAGGTGAACGCATATAGGAATACGACCAACGGGAATAAAAGGGCGAGCAAAACATTGGTGTGGAAACTCTTGTACTGATTGCAAATCGTTTCGGGACAGTCGTACGGAAGATTCTACTCTTCCTCAACAAGTGGTCGAACTTGGGAGTTCTGCCATCGGGAGAAATGAGCTCGCGGTACCGGAACGAACCGCAAGGCTTTCAAATGTTTTAATAAAGCTTTAAAAACTTTGTCGCATAACAACGAAACTCATCGCGTTAAAAGTAAATTCGTGAAAAATCTGGGACAAATGTTCAATAAATATGTTATAAAATCGTAAAGAAACTACAGTGAGAAGAAGACTAAAGATTGTTGCAGAGAGGAACCTTGTAAAATGCTTTTTCATTATATGACCGAATGTCTTGCGAAAGCTTAAAAACTTAGTCGCTTCACACCGAAGATCATTATATTTAAATGAATACCCAGTAAATGTAGGATAAAGTCCAGAATTAATATTTTTAAAAAGCTTAAAGTAGCGATGATTAGTGTCAAAACAAAACAACAAGAAACTGCAAAATATAATGTTGCATGCATATATTCTCATTATTCAACCTCTATGTGAAAATACACTGATCAATTATAATTTTAAAATGGAAATTGTTGGCAATCTTAACTTATCCAATCTATCGTCGGTTTTTATGTTTTTCAGTTTTGAGATGACATAGCTTTCTGTGTTCTCAAAGATTTTTTCACCATTTTGACAAATTTAGAAAATAAAAGATTTCTGAAGATTTCAATGTAACTCCGTACCAAAGATAGTTGGATTTTATTTTGTTTATCTATACCACTATTACTCGGTAGCTCAAGTTTTTCAACATTTCATGCGGTTTTAGGTTTTTCAGTTTTTGTATGGCGTGAATTCCGACGGTTTTTGCCGATTTTTTACATTATATCTGTTATTCTAAATTCTCAAGGCGGTTTCCCAGCATTATTTGAAATGCAACACATGAGCTCTGTTCGTGACGTCATCATCAGCTAGGCAAAGAATTCGAAGTGGCGTCGCATATTTACGATGCCTGGAAAATATTGATTTTCTTGCAAGGAGTGATATAGATTTCCTTGCAAATAAAAATCCTCCCCAGCCGAGATTTATTCGTAGGATCACCGAGGCACGAAAATATATATCTTTCGTGCAAGTTTTGGCCGATGGGTTGAAGGGAATCCGAAGGGTTCCACACATTTCACTTGAAGATTTTCCGTTGTTTTGCTCTCTCGAACGATCAATGAATCGTCGTTCATCCCATCACGTATATTTATAGGAACGGACTATAGCCTTGTGTGGTATGTGGTCGTCGGTTCGCCGCCCTCCGTACTTGGCGAGAAAAGCCGCAGTCACAAGAGCGTGAGTAAAGAGCTATTCTAGTATGGCAAAGAGGGGTTGAATTTCACGTCCTTTTCTTCTTCTTCTTCTTCTTCTTCTTCTTCTTCTTCTTCTCTGCTCGCTTTTCTGTGGTGGCAGTAAACAGTGAAGTTTCGTGACCAGTAAGAAAGACCCTTGCACGCCTTATGTTCAGTTAGTCGGAAATACTAAGTCTTCATAAGGGGTGACGAAAGGTAGAATGAATGCACACCCTTAGGGGTTATGGGTGAGTACGGTGAGTATGCAGTGCAGCAAGTTTATTACTATCCCATCTTTAGGGTTATATGTTTCGAAGAATTCGGTACAGAATTTTATGTAAAGTACACGTGCTGCTGGCAGGCTTTTGTCTGAGATTTGATGGACTAATACTATTCCGATGCTTGGTGAAAATCAAACTGAAATTTATATACTTTTACCAAAAAGATCCCGTCCATAAAATTACACACACGGACAAACGACTTGATTGCGGTAACGAAAAGAATACTTGTCCCCAACGAAGTGACTTAGTACTCGAGCGATAACTTTTTTTTTTTAACAGTTGAATTAATTGTTTTAAGTTAGTTGGCTCTGTGTCGGTGTCTGAACTAAGTATCTTACTGTGTTAGAACCCGCATAAAATTCGTTGTACGACCTATTCGCGTCAACTAAGTCTGAATAGTAAATGTGACTAATCACGACAAGTCGTTCCACTGACAAATCTAATGTTTGTGGCAACAAATTGTCACAGAGCTAATAAATAGTTAGCTGGCCCAGCAAAGCCGTATTTTCCGTACAAACACTTTATGTTTGTTTAAACTCCAGTTCCACAATTTGTACCTTTAATGGAGTAATAAAATAATCTCCTTGGAGTCTTTCATTTTCATTATAGGAAATACTTTTTTTATTACATTGAAATAAATGATGTTGTTTTTATTGTCATGTATTTTCCGGCATGTTAAAAAAAGGTCTTTCACAAAATCTTCTTTTCCAGCATTCTGATCTTGGAAAAAAACCTTTATGATTTCCGTGAAACGTAGAAGATACGGATTTTAAAGTAATCAAAACAAGTATCTTACTCGCGAAAGTTGGCAACCCTTACAAAATGATTTTCGCCGATGTGGTTCGATCAGTCGATGACCAAACACTTTTCGTAAACTTAGGCATTCAGAAAAAATCTGTATATATATTCAATAAAAGTGGAGAATACCCGAGGAGTTTTTATAGCGAATAAAATACGTGGGAAGGGATGCGAAAAGAGTCGGGCAAAAGGATTCTCCAGTACTTTTGTATTCATACGTGAGCAGACCCATAAATTCTTCGGCGGTGACGCGTAAATTGAATTCTCCCTTCCTCTCTCTTTCCTCTCAGCGCACATTTCTCTCTGTACAAGCTCTTTTGCTCTGGCTTGCCTTTTCTCAACTACCACCAAAACCATCCGGGAATACACGTGGAAGGCAAGAATCGCGGTGAGGGGACGCTGGAAAAAGTTTTACCCACGATCAACGAGGTCGCGTAGAACGATTTCACTTTTTTTTTTTTTTTTTCAATGCAGCGGGAAGCGAACGAATTGCCAATAGGTACTTGGTACATTTATAGGTGAATTAAATCTCATAATGAGCGAGTGTGTAGGCGACTGGGGGCGAACCTGATGAGGGTGGCAAGCCCGATGAACGTGGAGTATAATTTATATATTTATGTCATTAACACGCTTTCGATTAAATAAAGCCTCAATGAAACTTATGATATTCTCTGCAGTAATCCACAGGTGAAAAGCACCATGAAATTAAACAATTATTTCAACGATTATTATTATAATTATTGGGAAATCGAGAGAGACAGTGGCATAATGGTACAGTGTTCGCATCCCTTTCAATGAGGACGGTGGCGATTCCTGTCGATACTAATGACATTTTTCTATGTCTCCTTTTTTGCGCTTCCTCTAGAAATGTAAAATCTACCGTAAAAAAACATTAGTTTTCAAACCTTAACCATAATTGGCATTTGCCAATTTAAGTTAAGGTCGAAGTGGTTGAGCATAGAAACTGTATCCATCAAAAACATGCTTGAAAAACCGAGACAAAAATTACAGTCTACAAAAATAATCGACAGAAAAAATAGCATGCGTAAATGAGAAATGATAGACATGAAACCGTGCAAAAACATCCGATTTGTAATTGAAGATTAGATTTCGGTGCGTGCATAAATCTGGAAGCATAAAACTTGCGATAAAACTTTTTCTGACAAGGCTGAGTTTGCAGCACAAGCCAAGGCAAGTGTTGTAATCAAACGAGTTGAGATAAAGTTTCTTGCACGCAAAGAGTGTGAGAAGTAGGTACTTCTCGCATAGAGTTGCATAAAATGTAGTTATATAAATCGTCAACGAATAAAAAACGTAGATATATAAATTAACCATTCGTTAATATTGCAAAAATCTAGCAGTTTCAATTTCATTTGTTATTAGTACATTCCTGAGTAGACTAGGTATTTTTTCCGGTGTTAAAGAAAACATTGCGAAAAATATCCAGTCTACTTACGAATGTACTGATTACAAATAATATTAGTACTGCTAAATACAAATCTGTAGAGATATTCACAGATTTTTTTACTCCATTCATCCTTTATGTCAGATTTTTTCCAGAGATATTTTTTCCTAAATTCAGTGAAACAGGTCGAGACCGCGGTATGTGGAAGGAACACATATTATTGCAGAATAATTTCCAGAGCAGCTACTAAATGTTAATAGGACACATACTGTTCTAATACAGAGCAGGATACGAGTGCAAATCTGCGAACTCTGACATATTATTTCTGAATCTATTAATCGCATTCTCTACGATTATGAAAATTTATTACAATGTTAAAAACTTGATGCGCGTGATTTTCATATGTCGCGTCTACGTGAAACAATTTAATGGCTTTCTTAATTTCAACCTCTCTATATTTCTTTACGAATTTCAAAAGATGGATACATTTCGAACCGCTTAGATAGAACATAAATGTGTTAAATGTTTTGAGATTGAAACTGAACAATTGCTGATTTGCCTAATTTTATATAAGTTAAATTATATTTTGATTCCAGTAATGATATTAAATTTTTACTTCATCTGAATATCTAAATCTAAAAACGTAATTTAAGCAAAAACAAAGAACTTTTTATTAGCAAAATTTATTGCTGAATGTCTCAAACAGGCCATTCATTTCCAACATACGATAATTTTTTATTCTCGGCATTTTTTATGAAAATGCATGAAAAATCATGAAAAAATAAACGGAGCAATATAGCTTCCATTTACCAACGATATTCTGAGATTGCTCATAAGTTTCCTTTGCTTGTCTCTTCTTTTAGTCAATGAATCAGCAAATTAATAAATATTGCAATTCTCACATGCACTTTTGTCTCACTAGACCATTGCATTAAATGACCACCACCTTGAAATTCTTCATGAAATATTTCAATAAACCGAACGTGAACAAAATAATCAATATCTTTTTTCTAAAGCCGCAGATAATAATTCCAAAATAAAAGCTATCAAGTCGATTACGCTGTAAATGTCAACGAAGTAATATAATAAAAGCCTACTTATACATATTTACAATACCTGCGATATATTTTATCGTTCGGAAGTTTTATTTTTAAGATAAGCGTGTATTTTTTTACAGGTTAGCTTGCACTGGTTTTCGTCCGTAATTATAATACCTTAAAATTATAAATTATTATTATATTTAACATTGTTAATTATTTATATCTATATCGGGAATAAAAGGTGCTCGTAACGCACATGCACTTTCGGCTCATTGCGCCATTACATCAAATGAACGAGTTCTCGTAACAAGAGTTCCCTTGTGCTTTCACCCTTGTCAGCTCGCTCAGAGGACAACCCTTTGCCGTCGTCAAAGTGTCGCTGACCCTCCTGTGCAAGACTCGTTCTAGTACACACGCGGATGCGTGTAAAATGAATCGCCTTTTCAGACGGTTGAGCAGCGCGGCAACGACCCTTCGCTACGCGCTACCTTTTCTCGGTACGTAACACGAACACACTGTGAAATAATGGAGGAGATGAAAGAAAATAGAAAAAAAAACGGAAAAGAATGCGAGAGAAAAATGAGGTACAAGAAAAGTGGACAATCCCTTGGCCATTGTTCTCGTGTAACGATCATCGCGCTAAAAGCCGCCCTCGCGTTACACTCTCATACCAGATACGTTGTGCCGAACGATCGCACGAGCCACGTAGTGTATAGCAGATTATTTTCTAAGTGCGAGTGGGCCAAGAGTGCATGCATATAACTTACATCTTGAAGCACAAATCTTCTGAATCTAGAGGTGGAAGTAGGAAACGAATGGCGTTTCAAAAATAGTTTGACTATTAACGATGTGTTTTAGATTTGCAAAAAATAACTGTTTTTTCAGATT
This sequence comes from Tromatobia lineatoria, assembly GCA_949699805.1. Lineage (NCBI taxonomy): Eukaryota > Metazoa > Arthropoda > Insecta > Hymenoptera > Ichneumonidae > Tromatobia > Tromatobia lineatoria. The sequence continues at coordinate 6,049,462 of OX453049.1, read as the reverse complement.
TACCTGTTGCGTAAGCAAACGAATCAGAATGGCAAAATAGCTTATGAAAATAGTTGAAGTTACTTTTGTGAGCGTTTCGAATGTCCCTATTAAAAATGCAATCATTACATGAACAAAAAAAAAAAAGAAGAAACCTGATTAAAAAAAAAACATTTTTGTCGATAAGATCGATTTTTAAACAGTAGTCAAAATCGGTATCGTCGTTTTTGCACTTCGAACGAACGCACCAATACAAAGAGAAAGCTCATAATATCATCGTGATACTTGAATCCTCCATGAATTCAAGCGATGTGGTATTCATTAGATCGCTAACAAACCCAATTAGAAATTGTTACCCCATCCATAAACAAGAGTATATGCATTCCGCAAAATCCTATATTATTTACCGAAGTATATATTTGTATTTCTCACTTATTAAACGCTATACTGTGTTTTTGCGCACTATATCCTAATGAGCTATTCATCCAATCGATAAATCAATATTTCCGATATCAAACACGTTTTTTTTTTGTTTTACCATTAGAATTTATTGAGATTTTTATAAAAAATATTTTATATTTGTAACGAAAGTTCTTAATGAGACAAGACCTTGGCATCACATTGAAATAAAAAAATGGTCCTTGTATCAAAATTTCAACAATGTTTTAAACAACACTTCTCCAACGTAGCAAATATCCTTCAGTCGCCTACAATAATATTGTGAAGTTCTAATTCAACAACAAAAATATTTCAATGTGTAAGATTAATCTACATAAATCTTAATATGTACTTGGCAAACTCCAATGTCTTCCAAGTAATAATTTTGTACCACTTTTTCTTATAGTGAAGCACATCTGCGCTTGGATAAAAGCATTACACTCAGCGTCACACTTTCTTGGATTTAACGAATAGTTGAAAAGTCGATGCGGACCTTCCCTGCCATAGTTATTGTTGCAGCATCCGATATATTCTAAAGTAGAAAAAAGTGCAACAACGTTTCCTGGTAATAAAAGCGATTATACACCATTTCATTCTAAAAAGGAGTCGTTGCAGTATTGTCGGAATTCAGAGAAGTACGTTGTAGCGCCTCTTTTCTCTTCGTATTCCCTTATTGTGTCTCGAAGTTTGTGACGAGGGGACGTAAGAGGGCAGCGGAAAAGTGAATCTCCTGGGTGCATTAGTCAGAGGGTGAGAGGAAGAGAGAAAGATTTGTTTCTAATCGGATTCCGCTTTCACTCTGCAGGGCTTCTGTTTCGTGTCTCGAGAGTTAAATGTCTTCTCTATCTCCACTTTACATCATCACCCATTCTGTTGGGTGAGAGAATTTCACTCCGCTTATATTCGCCTGTTTGCTGTCATCCGGCTAATGTACAGTTGATGGATGAAGTAAGCTGCAATACTCATGCTAACTGTGACAATTAAGCCTGCATCACGCCGATAAGACTTACTAAACATCTTCGCAAGATTTATAGTGTTGTAATTCAAGACAAAGACATAAATTTGCCATGCTGTAGAACATTTACATTGTATTTATACAATGTAAAATTTGACTTTACATTATATTTATACAATGTAAAACAAAGAATTTCAAAACAAAGGCCTTTCTAGAACCCGTATGCAGTTCCCTAAAAAATTGGTTACCCATCTAAGTATATTGACGACCAGAGTCGGCCAAGCGGTCCCCCATCTAAGTATTGACCGTTAGGGTCAGCTAAGTGGTTATCCATGTTTATATTGACCGCCTGGATGAACACTACGTGGTCACCGAACCAACTACTGATAGAGTCAGCCATGCGGTCTCCCATCCGACTGACCCTCCAGTGGTCAGGTCAGGTGGTCATCTACTCTAATACTAATGAACTAATTCGCGCAGCCAATGAACCAAGCACCTTATTTTATATTTCATATTGCAGTCATTCGAATAGAACAAAAAAAAATGTTACAATCATGTGATCTGAATGGCCGAGCGAGCTAAAGCGCAGCCAAACAACAGCATCTGTCAAGGTACACAAATATGAATATGTTTTTTTTCAGCAATTAATATGTACCGTCATGGAGAGAAAGGCGTAATATCTGATTGAAAGTACAAATTTGATCGATTGAATAAAGACAAAATAATATTATTTAATTAATTTTCTAAATTATTTTAATAGGGACTTAATAGGGCAGCCCTTATAGGCCCTTACTGGGAAATCTATAAAGGCCCTGAACTTTGCAGCGTGACCAGCCTGGTATGGCTGTGATTAAATTTTCATTCTGGGCCCCTAACAGAATTGGGGCAAATTAGCAAGGGCCAAGTGGGAGGCCCAACTAATTTTCGGCACGGGTAGTGTGTAAGTAAGATCATGAAATCGTGTTGTATGCGTTACACAGAGTATACATATTCTCATTTTACAGTGTCTATTTGTTCGTTGGAAATGTAGTGTACTCTTTGTTTAGCCATAGCACATGATGAGTGTAACTTATCGATGGCAAAGAAGTCTGCAAGCCTCCGAGCTCCTCTTTGCTCGAAGTTTCAGGTTCGTTTGATTAGCAAGGAAAATCTAAACTCTTGGTTCTCTAGCTCTTCGGAGACGGGTTATAGTAGACGCTATCCAAGCTGTACGTGTAATCACGAACTTCTCCGGCGTCTAAATAACATGGGAGAATCCTCGTTACCTTCGACATCATCATTCCCTTCGCTCCCAGTATGTGTACTGTACATATTATAGTGTGTATGTGCATATCACAGTGTATGTGTACATATTATAGTGTGTGTATATCTTCTTCTCTCTCATACCATACACTGTTTTGCCGTCGTGCAGACAGAATCACGCGAAAGCGTAATTTTTACCCGAGCCAGAAAGATATAACTCGCGTCGCTTTTTTATTGCACTAAACTTGCAAAGAGGCACTACGTGAGCATCGTATTTTATAGCTTAAGAGATGCGAATAAAAGATAAAAAAAGTTTCATCGCACATTCTCTAACAACGAGGACGCAGCTACGACTGGCATTCCGTCGGGCATTTGATTATGGTTAAGAATATTGCTCTTTGGTTACTCGAGCAATAGCAGAATATGTCAATCTCTCGACTCTTCAGCTTATGTACTTTGTTTTCCATTCACGATACGATCTAAAAGTCTTGTGCATATCCCCGTAAAATTAGGTTTAAAATTCGTCCACGCATGAATAACCACGGGTTTTTATACAAAAGTGCTGAATATATTGAGGGTTTATTGCATATGAGTGATTCCACCGAAATTCAGCCACAACAATTTTCTTTTTTCGTCAAAAAATTCCAAAAAATAGAGTTTTTTTATTGTAACATCTTTACCAAATTTCAGGACAATAAAATGGAAATCTGATGATGCATTAGAATTGATTTCACATACATTTCTGGAAAATAGAATAGTGTGGAATTTTATGGTAACAAAGAAAATTAATAACGATTTATGGAAGACATTTTAGTTTGAATTAACTCCAATTTTTTGGAAAAAATTATGAATAATATTGTCTTTCCACCAAGGGTCCCGTTAATTTGTAGCCAAATAAATTTTTTTAAGTTCCGTAGATTAATAGCGAATCATTAACATTTTTCTGAAAAGCTAGGGATTCGGAGTTGTTGGGCATTTCCAAGGCCATTTTTTTCTACTTTTTTTTGCGAAAACTTCGTTATACTTGAGACGAATTGATTATCTCGAATTATGCATTTGAATAACAAATGTTATGAGAACTTTTTGTGATAGCTACAGTATTCTCATTCGATCATGCCGACATGGTGGATCTTCGATGATTTTTCTGTGGAAAAGAGTATATCTTCTCAACGATTTATAATCCCATTACGAAAATCATTCTTCACATTCGTTATTTATATACATCATCTAAAGTAATTAATGGGGCTCGAATATAGCGAGGCTTTCGCACCAAAATAAAATTAAAAAAGGGTTTGCCTTTAAAATGGCCAATAACTCCGAAACCTATTTTTTCACAATCATTCGGCAAACAATCGTTCGGAGAGTTCATTCGACTAAAATGTAGTGGCAACTTCAGTGAAAAAATCAATTGATTGATAATTTTTTTCGGAAAATATTATTTCCAACCGAAATGTTGTATATGAATCGGTATCGATTATTCTTATGTAGGCCATAAAATTCCAAACATTTTGATTTTTCTGAAACGCATGTACAATGAAACTGTCCCAAGATAAAGCCGTTTAAATGAAGAACTGCAAAATTTTAATGTCTCATCAAATTTTTATTCCATCGTATTGAAATTCAGTAAAGTTCTTAAAAGTACAAAAACCGATTTTTCAAAATTTTAAAGAAATAAAAATTGGTGGCTGAATTTCGACCTAACCGCTTATATGCATTGTTCTGGACGAAAAAGTAAGTCCAGTTGGAATTTCCGTTGACGGGAAAGCGTAAGATAATTGAACAACGAGGAGGCAAAGTAGAACCTTGCACATTCCTACCTCATTATTTTTTCGCATTTTACAAAGCTATCTCTATGAAGAACTATGATAATCAATTTTGGCTTCCTCATTAAGGAAGCTTTGTAAAAACCGTAAGATAATGAGAAAGCGCAATGTGCAAGGTTCTACTTTGCATCCTCGTTTCAAATAAATAAGCGCACCCTCCGGCTTTGTTAAAATATAATAAGAATAAACTGTCCAAAAACTCTCTCGAATACTCTATTTTTTCTGTATTCTTCCTGTAGCCTATGGTAGAAACCCATGGTTTTCCGAAATTCATTGAATTGCTTTCCTTGCTTCCCAATGAAATTTCATTGGAAAGCAAGGAATATACGGTTAGTTTATACAACATAAATCGCCACTCTTCGCAACTATTGACTGTACAAAATCGCTATGAAAATAGAGTATCGTCCATCATTTTTGGGCTATATCTGACGTATTTTTTTCTGTTAAGGGGACCAAGTCACCTAAAAAATATTAGAAAATCACTTTTTATTTACTTTTCTTAGGTTTTTATATTATGTACCATACTCACCAAATTGCTGACTGAAATTCCAAAAAAATACGAAAATCACAGGCATTTTAATGATTTTGACGATACGGTGTTTATTTTGAGTGGTAAATACCGGTCTACTAAGTGTTGACCGGACATTTCGCCAATTTTCGTCTACGTACTGCATTACAAGTATAACAACGCATGTGAACAAGAACGTTCACTTTTTCCGCATTATGAACTCTTTTTTTTATTATAGCGCGGAAAAAGTTTTTGGAAGTGAAATGAAGTGCTAAGAGATGATCGTTATTATGAATAACCTCTCAGCGAAACGTCAGAAGAACTCTCAGGTATATTTCGTTAAAGTGTCAATTTCTTTAATTCTTTTTAACCAAGAAATTATTTAACTACAATCCGAATTGCGTATACTGAAAGAAAAAAAATGAAATTATTGAGTAAGACGTTAAATGACTTTTTTTAACAGACACTCAAAGTGAGAAAAAATATTAGCAAAGATCCAGCATAGAAGATATGTCAATGAAAAATTGTATTCTGTAGCAATCTTTGAAGTCCACCCCCCCCCCCCCCCCGCCCCGCGTAGAAAAAAAAGAAGCTTTTCGAGAATCTTGGAAAGAATCTTGAAAGAATCTTGAAAAGAATCTTGAAAAGAATCTTGAAAAGAATTCCGTATAGGATCCGGAGGAAGATTCTTTTCAAGATTCTTTACAGGATTCAAGATTCTTTTCAAGATTCTTTTGAAAATTTTTTTTTCAGCTTGATTTAATTGATCAGTCATATTTGGTTGGTCAGATCCGGAAAACGGCGTGATCTGATCAGATTGTAGCGATGAAATTGGGGAAAAAAAAAAAAAAAAAAAAAAAATGTCGATCGCGGGACTCGAACCCAGGCCACTCACCGTATTAGGCTGTTATCTTAGTCGCTCTGCCATATCATCTTTCTTGGATCAAGCAATAAAGCCTCCCTGCTTAACGAGGCAGACATTAACTTGGACAATGTCCTCAAAGATTCCAATGATAATATAATTATCTCATCTCCCATTGATAAACTTAACTTAATAGGAGCTCATTTCGCTGCAGCTAACTCTCAAAACCCCAAGCTCGGCAAACCTGGGCTTAGTAACATAATCAACAACGAAATTTAAAAATTACGGACCGAGATTGAAAATGACGCAATCAATAATAAATCACTAACAGTATTCTCTTCCGATAACCCACCAAATGCACCCACTGATAATCCACACTACTTTACAAATGAGGCCAAAGTTACAAAATTATCCAGAACATTGAGAGGGAAACTTTCAACCAGCTTTGATAACATCCCGCAGTTGGTACTCAAAAATCTCAACTCCCAAACAATTAAAGATTATACAATTTTATTCAACAACGCACTTAATAACATGTATTTCCCAGAATCCTGGAAAACAGCCAAAGTCATCGCTCTTCCTAAAAAAGGCAAAGATCCCTCAAATCCAGCCAACCTTAGACCAATCAGTCTTCTGCCTAATATCAGTAAAATTTTTGAAACAATCATAAACATGTCCATAAATCTTCACTGCATTTCAAATGATATAATCCCTGACTAACAATTTGGTTTGCGACATCAACATTCCACTATACATGCTATAAATACATTTACATCTGATATCTGCAGAGCATTAAATAATAACCAATGCGTTGGCGCCATCCTCATTGACCTAGAGAAAGCTTTCGACACGGTCTGGTTGGACGGGCTGTTTTTTAAGCTACTGAAAAAAGATTTCCCCAAACACCTTATCAAGCTAATCTGGAGCATGCTGCTAGGAAAAAAATTTTTAACGTCAGATGGGTCGAACCTTTCTTTAAAAACTTTCTCCATTTCTAATGGCCTACAACAAGACACCGTTAATTCCCCTATTTTATTTAATATTTACACTTGTGATTTACTTGAGCGATTTGGACTAAACTGTGACCCCAACAAAAAAGCTATAGCATTTGCAGATGACATGCTTATTTATATTAACGACCCTAAAGTTTCAATAATCAAATCCACCCTACAAAACACATTCAACAAAATCCAAGATTTCTACAACACCTGGAAGCTTAAAATTAACGTGTCCAAATGTGAAACCATTTTATTTCGTCCCATCCTCAAGTTCTGTCACTTAGACGTAAGAAAGAACTGGCGGAAATTCGTAATAAAAGGTAACAGCCGCGGTGACGTAACGGTGCAGCATAAAAATACCGTTAAATACCTAGGCATCAACATTGACAATAAGCTGAATTTTAACAATCACATCATCACACAAATCTCAAAAGCACAAAACGCTTTTAAAGCACTCCATCGTCTTTTTTATTCCAAACACCTCAATTATAAACTTAAAATCCGATGCTACACAGCTTTAATAAGACCTATTTGTACTTACGGGGCGCCTATCTGGTTCAACCTTAACGCAGAACAAATGGAAAAAATGCGGGTTTTCGAACGCAAGTGCATCAGAGCTTGTCTCAGCTTATGGAGCTCAGCCAAATCCGACTTCCAACATTTCATCAATAACCAAAAAATCTACAATAAGGCCAACATACACCGCATAGATAACTTTATTCTCAAACTGATCAGAAAGCATATATACAACTCTGCAAAAACCACAGGCAATAACCTAATAAATGGTCCTTGGTTCCCTCAACCTCTGCTACACGATAAAACAAGATTTAAACGCTACATACCTTCTGAATGTTTCGCGTTTCTAGACAGTCTAGGCTACATCCAAGATTCAAATAACATCCCCACAATATATCACACTCCCAGAAAAATGAACTGCAAAAACTTCAACTACCCTCCAACTAAGAATAGCTCTATCTTACTTAACGCAAGTCGTTACAGCATCACCATTCCTACGAGAGACATTAAAGATAAATACAGAACAAACATAAAAAAATACTGGTGGCTCCAATAGTACTTCTCTTTTCTTTTTTTTTACATCTCTAGTCGCCGAAGCCTCATAAGAATAACGCAACACCCCACCATCTCTCGTGGAATTACATCGAAAAGTCACACCCTGTATAATAGTGTAAACATGTATATATGTATATAGTTTTACTTAATCTTCCCCTTTACTCGCTTTTGTTTAATGTTTGTTTATTTATTATTAAGCTAGTCTGTAAGGGCCTCGCGCCAAAAAAAAAAACAAAAATCATAAATCAGGGACACTCATACAAGGCAAGAATGCCCCTTCAAGAGAAGTAACAAAAAAAACACGTAAATTCCTATGTGTTAAATATAACGTTTTTTTTTTTTTCTACAAAAACGATATTCCAGCTTAAATGCTTCATAACCAACATATAAAAAAAATTGATGTTCGCGTGTGCCGCCATCGGCCTTAGATCTCTCACTTACATTATATTCTAATAGTGTTTATTCTATTTTTGTTTAATTAACCGATATGTATCGCCAAATAAACAATTAAAAAAAAAAAAAAAAGCGGCTAAGATAACAGCCTAATACGGTGAGCGGCCTGGGTTCGAGTCCCGCGATCGACATTTTTTTTTTTTTCCAATTTTATCACTACAATCTGATCAGATCACGCCGTTTTCCGGATCTGACCAACCAAATATGACTGATCAATTAAATCAAGCTGAAAAAACATTTTTCAAAAGAATCTTGAAAAGAATCTTGAATCCTGTAAAGAATCTTGAAAAGAATCTTGAAAAGAATCTTGAATCCTGTAAAGAATCTTGAAAAGAATCTTGAATCCTGTAAAGATTCTTGAAAAGAATCTTGAATCCTGTAAAGAATCTTGAAAAGAATCTTGAATCCTGTAAAGAATCTTGAAAAGAATCTTGAATCCTGTAAAGAATCTTGAAAAGAATCTTGAATCCTGTAAAGAATCTTGAAAAAAATCTTGAATTCTGTAAAGAATCTTGAAAAGAATCTTGAATCCTGTAAAGAATCTTGAAAAGAATCTTCCTCCGGATCCTATACGGGATTCTTTTCAAGATTCTTGTCAAGATTCTTTCAAGATTCTTTCCAAGATTCTTGAAAAGATTCTCGAAAACATTCTTTTTTTTTCTACGCGGGGATACCTACATTTCTCTTCGGTTGTCATAAACTTCAGATCAAACCCAATGGCAGAAAATGAGTTTTGGTGGATCAGTTTGTTCCTGAAAGAAGGCATTTTGGACGGAATACAGGATCTTGGGCTGCAGTAAAAATTGAATTAATCACAGGTCAATATGTGGTAGGTTTTTGAAAAAGAAAAATTCTTTCACATAGTGAAATTGATAACTTTATTTTCCAGCATCAGAAAAAAAATCCTATATTCAATCTGGAATTCCTTCTCTTAGCGAAAAAATTATTCATCAAAACCCATTTTCTGCCGTTCGGTTTAATCTGAAGTTTACGACAAGTGAAAGAAGTTACACTTTTTTCCATAATATTATGGTGCACAATATCACTGTACAAAATTGCGTGATTATAGTGCCGAAGATATACTGTAAGTGGTTGAAATTAATTTTGTTTGCGAGCCGTATGGGTATTTTTAAATTGATGTTTTATATTGACATTTTGTATAACTGACTCGGTTGCCTTAATCATGAATCTGGCACTTATTTAACTCCCAGCTCGATATTTTATACCAAAATTCGCCTCAGACACAAACATTATCTAATCAAGACTTCATAAGAATTTAACGGTTCAATCGATCTCAACCTTAATACCTATCTCGAAAATTGAAAGAAATTATCGCGTTAACAGACACTTTTTAATGCATTATTAGAAACCGCGTAAAAATTTAACAATCATGCGGTTTCTAACAAACACACAGACACACACACACGCGCGCGCGCGTGCACACTCAATACAGCCAAAACACAAAGCCATTTTTTAAAAATATTTCTTTCTTTGGCAATCGGGTTGCAAGATGCCATTTCTTATATGCTCTTAATACACTGTCAATTACCTTGTAAACATTTACAACGAAACTAAGTGTGTCGAATTGGAAAAAAAAATATTTTCCCTTTTTATTATTTGCCTTTTTGATGCAATCAAAAATATAATATATACTGATGCAATAAAAAATATAACATATAATTTATTAAATAGGTTACAAAAAATAAACATTATTTTCCTGTTTCTATGTTTGTTTGCCCTACGTCAATCTTCCATGTTATACGGATTAAATTTAAAAAAAAAACTATTTCCGAAACAAGTGAATTAAAAAATCTCGAAAAATTCATAGAGTACCTTGAAGTAGTTATAGTCATACTTTGAAGTAACATTGGCAATTATTGAACAGAACTGAGAGGGTAAAAAAAAGTCGCTGAGCTGGTAGAAGATGACTCTTATTTATAATCGGCGGAATATTTACGATGAGACAAAACCCTAATACCAGATTGAAAAAAAAATTATAATAATTGAATCCCCAGTTTTGCTGAAATACTGTTTGAGGGCGCGGAAGAATTTTGCTGTACGAACAAAAAGGTTGGTTGGAACAACCAATTCATTTACTGAATATTCGCCAGATGGTCAGTTAAACCAATCTCGTTATTGATTAAAGCAACAAAATTCAGGGTTGGTATAACTAATTTATCTACCAGTGCATATTTAATAACTCGGCCGTCCCAACTAAACTGTTGTTTCCGTGCACGGAAATCATGCTCCAGCGTGAGTTTGTATGACCCGAAAATTCTAAATCTTCAATATTTCGCTGTTCTGAAAAATGACCGTGTGTACACAAAACCATCTTACATTGTTTGCTATTATCAATTATGATAAAATGTGATTATATATTGATTGCACTTCGTGTGAACGTAAACATACACTTCACATAATTCTATAACTTATTACACAGTGTACATTTTTTCAATTATATATATTTTGCTAGATGTACACACACTGTAAAAAAATCAACTTCAAATGTAATGTATAAGTATCAGAAGTTCTTATGCATAAACTGGTATACCAAAAAGAAAATACAAAAAATAAGATGTATAATTGAAACATGGAAATTTCCACAATTGTATTCAATTTTACAGTGAAATCATATTAATATTTTTTTCAAATTGTATGCCCAGGCGTTGATGCACTTGTCGACATCACTATCCTTATGTTAATACTATGCTGAGTTTTAGCATAGAATAACTAATTTATACTATAACAGTAAATTGTGGTCTACGCAAAATATGAGTCTCGTATTTTTTTTTTTCTATTTCTTTAAAATTGAAAATCTACTCTAATATACGGCTTACGGTTAATTTTATCAAGAGTCGCGGTAGCGACTCGACGTCTAGTAAAAATAAAATTAATAATGCGTATAGACTTTTTTCATAAAACTCTGCTATTCCTACATTCTCCAGGTGTTCAGTAGTAGAGCATTCATCCATTAGACCAACCATTAAATTAAAAGTAAACATGCTCTATCACTGCATTTGAGCGCTTTAATTTATTCCACTGGCAAATAAATGACAGGGAAAATTTTTCGTGCGTCATCTCTGCCCACCTTCATACAAATCAGTCACAATAATTCAAACGTGATATAGAACATAACACTAAAGTAACTGCACGAAAAATAAAAATTAATTTTTCGACCCCCGCAAATATATCTCTCTATACTATAAAAAAAGTGTCAGCTGACGCTTTTCGCGTGCTGACGTTTTGGCGGGCTGAGGTTTTGAAGGGCTGACGATTTGGAGGGCTGACGTTTTGGAGGCCTGACGTTTTGGAGGGCTGACGTTTTGGGGGGTTGTTGACTTATGGCTTGAATTTCTACCCGCGCAAAAAAAAAAGTATGAAAACAGTATAACAATAGTATTAAATAGAAAGTATGAGGAGTATGTCGTATTGGACGAAATTATACTGCAATTATACTAATATTTGAGTATGAAGTATGAAATTAGTATACACCAATTTCGAAATTTCGAAAATTCGATACTGAAATAGTTTTTCGTATCATAATTTCATACTTAATACTCGAATATAAGTATAATTTCAGTATGATTTCGTCCAATACGACATACTTCTCATACTTCCATTTAATACTATTCTAATACTCTTTTCATACTTTTTTTTTTGCGCGGGTATATAGACGAAGTGGAAATTATTACAAATTTGTTGGAAACAGATTGGAGAATGACAAAACAAATTATACCTTCGAAGTATGAGCTTCGATGAGATCATCATGACATCTTTTTGATTTTGGTTTTTCGATTCCGGGTAATAATTTTGATAGTGACATCGCTGGAGCATCGATTTTTGAAATATTTGTCATGTCATTTACGTGGAAGTGAGCAGAGTTTTCTATGAATAAACAATGTAAACAGTGTATTAAAGGGTAAGTTTAACAGCAACCATTTAAAAGACGTAGTTTTGTTTTAAATATCATTATCAGCGTTCTGGATGTTTCCAATTAGTTCGAGTTTCTGTCCTCTTTCAAAATTTATATTGTTATCATAATTGGCTACTATTACTTCTAATTTATAACGTCCGTCAGTAATAGCTCCGAAAAATTGTGATGTCTTCCGTAAATTTCTCGAAACGAATTCATTACGGATATATCCACTGACGCCTGTTGTAAAAATGATTACAGTGAACGTGTATTGTGTATTTTTTTTATTACAACTTACGAATATATCCTGCAGCTGATGTTGAAAAAACATCTTTCAATTCCACAGTGTCAATTTCACTGTAATCAGGTTCGTAGGTGGCCAGTTTGGTGATTTTTGAAAAATGTTTGATGATAAGTTTGTAAGGAACGTTGCCATCATTGAAATTCGTCTGTTTTGCGGTTACTGTCTCGATTAGAAGGACCTGTATGATATGAGATGACGAATACAAGTTAACCGGGAGCGTAGTTAAACGGGAATAGGTAGTTAACCCGAATAAAACATTTCATAAGTACCTCATTTAAATGTATTTTTCCGATTATTTTTTCGATGTCATTATTCCATGCACAGCACTGAACTTTTGAGCCTTCCGAATTGTTAATTAAAATTGTTAATTTCGGGGGGAGTCGATCTCTTCGACGTATCCAACTATAGACCTATAATTTGGTTAAATAAATAAATTCGTCAGAATATTCATTTTCGAAAACGAAAAAAAAATTACAGATTGATAGCCGACACCGATTTATTTTTATCAAATTTCTGACTAATTCACCCTCGAGATTCACATTACAGGAGGCAGCATTTCAATTCAAATTCGTCGATTCATTCATAATTCGCGACAAACTCGGGGATGAATTAATCAGAAATTTGATTAAAAGAAATTGGTGTCGGCTGTATTTTTTTTTTTTTTTTTTTTTTTTTCAATTTTCTGACTATTTTGAAATTCTGACTAATTTATTCCCGAGATTCACATTACTGGCGTCTGGATTCCATATCGCCTTAAAGGCATGTGAAACATTGAGCGCAGATCTCTGGAAGAGCGGTTTGTCGCGAATTGTGAACGGATCGAAGTGAAAATTGAAATACAGACGCCTGTAATGTAAATCTCGGGAATAAATTAGTGGTAATTTTGATTTTCGAAAAAAAAAATATCACAACGATGTAATTGGATTAAACATAATATTGATTAAAAATAATATAGACTTTTAACTTCGCAGCATCGTAAAGTGCAGCGTTTGAAAATTGACGTGTGATGATTGCAGGGAATTTGAAATTCACAAAAGAAAATCACTGGAATTAACAAGATACCAGAAACTCAAGAACTACAAAATAAATTTATATTTCTATTCACGTTCATACATTGCGAATTCCATAGAATTAGACTTAATAACTCCTCATTAATATATCGATTTTTTATACATTAAATTAATTTTTATTTTCGTACGTTGATGATTTTTTATTTCAAGTGGGAGGTTGGCGCGCGAAGCGCACAGGGGGCGAAGCCCCCCTAGTTGTATATATAAAATCTGACAACTCTGCCTCTGCAGCATTATCAGCAACGCTGTGCACAACGTATGAGGCACTCAAAACCGAATGCACTCGTGAGCGAACGAGTCTGCGAGGGAATATAATCTGATCAGGGATCGCCAAGTCCGGGTGCAACCGGGACAGGTGCGAGATGTTTTCCACGACTAGTTTCCAGTGGCCCGCGATGTCGACGCTGCGCTCGTCATTCCAATTTCTAACTTCCAATGAAGCGACGGAGCCAGAACCATGTGACGCTTTACTCCGTCCCATCATGTAGCTGTAGTAGTCCTTTTCGCCTATTCGCAGTCGTCAGCGTTGAGCTTCTCTCATGCGTCGTCGACTCCCTACATCTAACTATTAACCCCTGCTGCAGTAGCGACACCAGCGACTGCAGATAACGTTAGCTGAAGCCATTCGTACGTGCGTCGCATCAGCTCAAGAGATGACCCGATCCTTTCTGTCTCTGTAGAGAATACTTTACTGAATCTGCAATAGTTGACAGAAAGTTTGTCGACTAAAGTTAACGCGTTAACCAGAATGTGAGCAAAAAAGCTCAGATACATAGCATTGTGTGAGAATTCATATGCAATATAACCATAATCTTAATAACATTTATTATTGATAATCTTCAAGGTTGTAAATAATTAAGTTTTTTTTTGTATTTTTGCTTCCGTTTCTTGTGGGATTTTTTCGCTTTTTTCTTGTCAGTATCGTATGTATCCCATGTATCCCATGTATCGTTGTGTGTGTGTGTGTGTGTGTGTGTGTGTGTGTGTGTGTGTGTGTGTGTGTGTGTGTGTGTGTGTGTGTGTGTGTGTGTGTGTGTGTGTGTGTGTGTGTGTGTGTGTGTGTGTGTGTGTGTGTGTGTGTGTGTGTGTGTGTGTGTGTGTGTGTGTGTGTGTGTGTGTGTGTGTGTGTGTGTGTGTGTGTGTGTGTGTGTGTGCGCGTGCGTGCGTGCGTGCGTGTGTGTGTGTGTGTGTGTGTGTGTGTGTGTGTGTGTGTGTGTGTGTGTGTGTGTGTGTGTGTGTGTGTGTGTGTGTGTGTGTGTGTGTGTGTGTGTGTGTGTGTGTGTGTGTGTGTGTGTGCATCAGCAAAATACTGATTCATGTGATCATGATCTCCAAATATCGTAAAATTCGTTCAATATCTAGTGATTACAAATCGTATTAGCTCTGAACTTTGCTAACGTTCAAGCTTACTTGTGTTGATGCTCAATTTAATGTAGTGTAAAAATAAAAACCATCATGAACTCCATTCAATAAAATAAATGTATAGTAGATCAGTTTCCTGAAGTTTGCTAGACTCATACAAACATCAATTTCCGGATAGCGAAACGGAGACATAAAAGAACGTATCGTGATGTTCTTTTTCCCCAACAACAAAAGGAAGGACACCCCTAACACTATTAGTCTCAATCAACTTTATGACTCGTTCATTTCCGTGTTCGTGTACATAAAGCGTGAACATACAATGAAGCTGGAGAGTCATGCCGGAGGGTAAACGCCTAGCCTTGCAATTAATACACGAGTTTGTTTGCACCGTTCACAAGCTCACCCAGGAGTTATTGTGTTTACTCCATCTCATTGACTGGATGGTAGTCTTGATCCGAAAATTCAAGGGTCGCCGATTCGTTCCAAGATCGAAATTTAGTATTTGACCCCAATATAGCGTTGTAACTATCTCAATGCATTCGAACTCACTATACTTAATTATTGAATCTATAATTCACGTACGAATGATTTATTTTATCTATATCTTGTGTATTTTATCAGAAAAAAACCAAATTTTGACAACTAGAACCTTATTTTTCTATGTCTATATTTGAGGACCTAAATTATAATATTTTTTGCTTCCTCATAGAGGAAGCTTTGGTTTCGTGAAAATTTTTTTCTTTTCAGGATTTTCATGTCAGGATACTTAAAATGGTCTAAAACATCGAAAAAAATAGTTTTTACGAAATGTCTTTCTGCGTGTGTGCGTGCGTGCGTGCGTGCGTGCGTGCGTGTGTGCGTGCGTGCGCGCGCGCGTGTGTGTGTGTGTGTGTGTGTGTGTGCGTGTGTGTTCTAACAGCATTTTTAAAATTATGAAAAAATCGTTTTCACGCTATAACTTACACAATTGCAGAGGCACCGGACTGAAATTTCGTATATAAATAAATTACTCGTAAAACATCATGTATACCGAATTTTGCGAGAATCTGTCGAACCGTTCTGATTTTATTACAATTTTAATTTGTTCAAAAATGTCTGCAAATCCTATGACTTATGCATATTCTGATATACCCGGCTGCAATTGCCAATATGATTTTACAATTGTTGATTCCCAATTAAGATTATAGTCTAATGAACTGTTGAAATTTCAGAACATTTCGATTTTCATGAATAAAAATAAAAAAAAGCTCTCGAGAAAAAAAAAATTTCGAAATTTTCTACAGATTTATGTTAAATTTCTTTCACACTTTATTTGGTACAAACTTGACACCGATCGGTCGAGTGGTTCGAATTTTATGGCATTTTGAATTATTTGAAAAATCTCGTTCGAGCGCTTGCTCATGCAAATTACTAGGTATCGGGTTGCAATTTAGTTGACATATGGACTGTCATTACACAATTTCCAAGTAACAATTTTACACAAATCGGTCGAGCGGTAAAAATTTTACGTCACTTTGAATTTTTATAAAAATGTCTTCCGAGGAAAAAACAAGCCTGCAAAGTAGAAGCTTGCAAATTGCTTCCTCATTATTTTTCGCTTCCTACGAATCTCCTCTATAAGGAAGCCAAAATTGATCAACATACTTCTTCATAGAGGTAGCTTTGTAGAAAGCGAAAAATAATGAGGAAGCAATTTGCAAGGTTCTACTTTGCAGGCTTTTTTTGTCAATAAAAACAAAGCTCTAGGAGATCGCAAAAAGCGACGAAATTTAACGTATTACTGAATACATCTTCCTATCAGATTATCTAATCCATCTGGAGAATTATACGATGCTTATTATCAATACGATTGTTATAAACATGTTTACCAAAATATCGAGAGACGCGGTAGCGTCGCGACGCCAAGTATTAAGAAGAACAAAAAATTTTCAAGTTGAAAAATGCCCGCCAGCCCGTCGCTACTACTGCTATTCTTATTATCCGGACGATCGTGAACCACCGACTCTTTTCAAACTGCCTCTCAACTTTGCTTTAAACAAAACAAAATATTCTGAAAAAAAATTGAATTCCGTATAGCAGTAATTAACAAGTAGAATAAAATTAGAAATATTGTTATAGTTACAACTCTGCGCCAACATCCCGCGTAGAAAAAAAAGAATCTTGGAAAGAATCTTGAAAGAATCTTGGAAAGAATCTTGAAAGAATCTTGGAAAGAATCTTGAAAGAATCTTGGAAAGAATCTTGGAAAGAATCTTGGAAAGAATCTTGAAAGAATCTTGGAAAGAATCTTGAAAGAATCTTGAAAGAATCTTGAAAGAATCTTGAAAGAATCTTGGAAAGAACCTTGAAAGAATCTTGGAAAGAATCTTGGAAAGAATCTTGGAAAGAATCTTGGAAGAATCTTGGAAAGAATCTTGAAAGAATCTTGGAAAGAATCTTGAAAGAATCTTGGAAAGAATCTTGAAAGAATCTTGGAAAGAATCTTGAAAGAATCTTGGAAAGAATCTTGAAAGAATCTTGGAAAGAATCTTGGAAAGAATCTTAAAAGAATCTTGAAAGAATCTTGAAAAGAATCCCGTATAGGGACCGGAGGAAGATTCTTTTCAAGATTCTTTACAGGATTTAAGATTCTTTGTAAGATTCTTTTAAAAAATGTTTCTTCAGCTTGATTGAATTGATCAGTTATATTTGGTTGGTCAGATCCGGAAAACGGCGTGATCTGATTAGATTGTAGCGATAAAATTGGGGAAAAAATAAAATAAAAAAATAAATAATGTCGATCGCGAGACTCGAACCCAGGCTGCTCACTGTATTAGGCCGTAATCTTAGCCACTCTGCCATATCATCTTTCTTGGATGAAAATAAAATCAAATAGTATATAAGTGTCACCTGCTTCTTTAGGATTTATTTTTTTTCCGAAAATGACAGATCGATGCACGTTACCAATCCCTGATCGTCAAGGATGAATTTTGAATCGTACCAGATACTGTAAAACAGAGCAAAGTGGTAAAGTTCATCGATCCGTAATTTTCGGAAAAAAAACTAAGTCCTAAAAAAAGCAGGTGACACTTATATACTATTTGATTTTACATTTCTCCAAGAAAGATGATATGGCAGAGTGGCTAAGATAACAGCCTAATACGGTGAGCGGCCTGGGTTCGAGTCCCGCGATCGACGTTTTTTATTTTTTTATTTTTAAAATTTTTTTACCCCCCCCCCCCCCCCCCCCCCCCCTTTTTATCGCTACAATCTGATCAGATCACGCCGTTTACCGGATCTGACCAACCAAATATGACTGATCAATTAAATCAAGCTGAAATACATTTTTCAAAAGAATCTTGAAAAGAATCTTGAATCCTGTAAAGAATCTTGAAAAGAATCTTGAATCCTGTAAAGAATCTTGAAAAGAATCTTGAATCCTGTAAAGAATCTTGAAAAGAATCTTCCTCCGGATCCTATACGGGATTCTTTTCAAGATTCTTTTCAAGATTCTTTCAAGATTCTTTCCAAGATTCTTTCCAAGATTCTTTTTTTCTACGCGGGATGTCATTGGAATTACCATGCGCTTGAGGGGAGAATCGGAAATATCCTCTTCGAGTCGATGAGAAAGGAGAATATTACTTTTTCCTAGAAGTTTTACAGAGTCTCTTGAGAATGGCCTGGAAACCTTTCTACGTCGGCTTTCCAAGAGCTATCAATAATTTCCTCGGGTCACGGAAAACACGGAACAATAATGACCACCACTGCCAGCCGCAAATCGAGGTATACCGAATATCGGACGTACGTTAATGTGATAAATTAATAATAACGAGCTCTCGCGCTAGTCCCGTCGCTATATAACTTTATATACATACGATCTACATTACGCGGATAATAACGCTCGTCCGAACGTGGCCCGGTTATGTCCCAAAGTTTCCGGCTGGCATCAAGTTTGCCTCAAGTAATAGGAAGCCCGAGTTCATAGACACGGAGGTAGAGTTAAATGCTGTTGAAACCGAGTTCAGTGTACGGAATGCATACATTTAATATGTATAACGCTTTAGCGGTCTGTCCAGATTATTTCGGCACCGAGCGGGGAATTTCTTCGTTCTCGATACTGCCAGATACGTTGTACGGAATTATGTCACATGTTTACCATCTTCTATTCATAAATGTTAGACTTTTTAATTACTTATTTCTGAATTCAATTTATTAAACTCGGTCTAGACAATTTGTCATCTTTGTTTCCTTCGTAAATAATTTAATATTGTTTTTTCATGCATGTTTATTAGAAGTTTTTTAAAAATGTTATTTACAATAAAAAATAAAGCTTCCCCATAAAAAAATTATTTTAAAAGACGTTGAAAATCAGAGTAACGAAAAACCTAGTGGATGTCGTTGCGATATTTTTATGGCGGTTCTGAAGGAAATAGTAACGCGGATTTTCTTTTTGTTTGCTTGTACCAAAATGTTGACATTCCACTGGCTGTGAAATATTTGTGATAGACTACTGTAGAAAAATAGTTAGTATGAAATATTATATACGATAAATAAACAAGTAGTTTCAGTTTGAAAATAACGAGATCATTTCAACTTTGTCTTCATGACAGATTATGGTACTATGCACATAAAATAGGAATACTGTATTTGAAATGAGAAATTGCAATTTTTACTAATAATATTACAGCGATGAAAATATAGAGGTTTCACTTGCTATTTCACTTAATAAACGTCTTCATAGGGGTAGCTTAACAAGGTACCATAAGGCACGTATGTAACATTGAAGATTGCCTTAATAAAATTAAGGATACCATTAGCTTTCGCAATAAATTTCAGGCAGCATGTCGTCGGGGTTCAAAATAATTCAAATTTGTCCACCAGAGGTCGCAGTTCACGCCACTTAGAGCCACTTGCGAGTTTCCAATTGGATTTATCACTGTGCAAACTTCTGCACCGTGGTCCCTAGTGGCAGCTCTCCAAACCAGAACTGTCGTAATAGAAAACATTATTTAGCGGACAACTTCGCAGTAAAATGGATGCCATAGGCCTATTTTAACGAACAGGACGCATCGAAGATAATTCCACAAAATTGGTAATCATGTATTCCGAAAAATCAAAGCATTCTATTTATAGTCAAGCTATTTTTTTAAAAGAATTTATCAATCACTTGCATGGATTATTTTAATTCACAAACCATCTTATCAGCATGTCTAATAATGTAGTCTTTTTTTCTCTACTGCAAATTGGTAAAATCCTTTTTACCCAAACTTTTGTTCGGGAATTATGCGTAAAGTATCCATCAACATTTTTTTCTCTGGTTTATAAACAAGTATACATGAACATTCCGTGAACAACGTTCAATCCTAATCAATGTCATGTTCTCGTGGACAATAGAGTAAAGAGGTAAATGTGTACTTATAACGAAGCTACCGCATTTTCGTTATCGTCTAACAACAAGCAATCCACAGTTTGCAAAACGACCCAAAGGATCGAATTTATCAGAAGGACAGAAGCAGAGGACGATTTGTCTTTAAGGGTATACCATAGGGTCTATCTTCTCCGGTATCGCAGTTACACACCATGTATAATACACAACAACTAGGAGAGGTTAGGATTGCCCCGTTGAGTAGGGTAGAGCTGCTTTCTCTCGTATCGGCGACTTATTAGCGAAGACCTGAGTTGGATGCTCTAAGGTATCAGTGTAGTAAGTCGGTATTTCAGCTTCGCGAATTTAGGACAAGGCCTTGTAAGACCCTCGCCAAGGTCTACGTTCCTGGGCGATATCTCTCTCACTGATGGGACTCCAGGGAACAATTATAGTCACCTCCACTCCTCCTCCTGCCTCCACCACCCATTCCGGTCTCGTGGCGTTCCAAGCTTGCTGAGACCCTTCATCCAACGCCATACGAAGCTGCTTTATTGCCACCTATTGCCAAAGCTCCCACTACATACTTTCACAGCAACGTTCTCTCTCAAGTCTACGATTTTTCGCAGCTCACTATACGCTCTCTGTCTTCTCCGATGCTTCACCAAATGTCCGAATTAATCTACGAGATGGCGCTGTGGCGACTCTTCGGCAACTAGCGAACTTTCTTCTTTCTCTTTCACAAATGATCGAGACACTCGAGGGAATATTCTATACAGCGTAATGTCTCTTTTTTGGCAACGCAAAAATGTATTGTGATATTTATTAGCAATTTTTTTAAAAGTTTTTTTACCGATTTCGGTGGTTCATACCTGTCACCTTGTGAAATTCGACTGTATTTGTGTATCTGGCGAAGTATCTGTGAGAGACTGGGAGTTAGGATAATAGAAAAATAATATGAATGAAATAAATGGAATATATATAATAAATAAAATAAATAAAATAAATAGAATAAATAAAATAAATAAAATAAATAAAATAAATAAAATAAATAAAATAAATAAAATAAATAAAATAAATAAAATAAATAAAATAAATAAAATAAATAAAATAAATAAAATAAATAAAATAAATAAAATAAATAAAATAAATAAAATAAATAGAATAAATAAAATAAATAAAATAAATAATATAAATAAAATAAATAAAATGAATGTTTATTCGATAATGTAAAGCTGCGTTTTATTGCCATATACTTTTACAACATAATTGTTTTTCCTGAGTAGATTTTTCGCAGCTTTCTTTAGGCTCTTTCTTTCCCTCTCTCTGCTTCTCGCAAAGCTTCACCAAATGTTCGGATTGATCCACGAGATGGCGCTGCGACGATTATATGGCAACTAGCGCACTCCTCCGCTTCTTTTCCTTTCTCTCTCTCTCTCTCTCTCTCTCTCTCGAATGATCGAGTTTCTCCACAAAATGTTCTATACATCTTTCTGTATAACGTTTCTTTTCTGGCAACGCGAAACGCTGAGTTCTGCTCGATCACCCGAGAGGCTTTTTCGCGCTGTAACAAAGCGATCGCCGGTTGCCTGAATAGCCTGCTCCTCTGTCTCGCGCACCAGAGAGCGCCACTTAATTTTCACGCACTGCTTGGCGCTTTCGGCTTCGTTAGGACGTAGCTCGGCACTTTATTTTTTCTCCGTCTCCTTTCTCGGTTCTCACACTCCCTTCTATACTACCATCCTCCTTCCTTTCGACGCAATCTCAACGTTCCTGTCGACCTACCCACACATATATTCCAGGAATTGCAGAACATTTTTTGTTCCTCTTCTTCCTATCTATTCTCGTTGTCTCGTAATAATCCCTCGGCTAACTCTATTTCGCGACGGGGATAAATATATAAATGGCCGATTTAACGAGTTCTGTTCGCACACGTGTGATTTTTGTATAGAAGGTGGAAATGTGGGCCGGATATTTATCACGGACTTTTTCCTTTGTAGGGGAGAGCAAGGCCTAAAGTGACACGTCTCGGTTAAGATGAATGATTTTTAAAATACTCAGAAAGACGGAGATTAGATATATTTAGCAGTACATCATTGTAGGTACAAACACTACTTCTGATAAGAATTTCATAGCGAAAATTACTTATGCAGGAATTTCACACTATTTTCTACACTACGTAAATCGAAGCAAGATGCAAGGTTTTATTTTACATTCCTATTTTGATTACATTAAAAAAGACAAAGTTCAGCCAAATTTCCATCTCCAAGAAGTAATAGCCAAAAATTCAAATTTGACATTATTTTTGGAACATCCTTTCTTTATTTCTTGAAGAAAATAAAAATCTTCTTGGGCTTTTAAATAAAAGTTTTCGGCTTCACGTTAAAACGAATAGCATGTTTGTGTATGGCGTGAAAAAATACGTTTGTGTAGTATCTAACTGTTGGAATGTTGTGAAAAACAATATATGTTCTACGTTCAGAGCCAATGCAACGGCAACTCTCTTTCCCGTGCTTTTGTTAAACATTTATTCACTTGTTAACTGCCTTTTCATTTGAACGCATCGCTGTCATTTTCTTCTCCAATAAATCTATTTCAACCAAACTGCGTATATCCATTTTCTACACTACCAAGTACTTTGAAAATTAAAAACTTTTTTACAAATTGGCAAAGAAATACAGGTTTTTAACAGGCTTACGAAAATGGTTACAACTTTTAAAAAAAAATTTAGTTACGCTGGTTTATGCTTGTTTTTTCCAACTGGATGAGACTGAACAAATATTTTGTGTAGAACTATAACGTATTGAGTTTTTTTTTTTTCACAGACTTTTTCAGTTGGAGCATTCAGTATTCAAAATTTGGACATATATCCATTCCCTCATTTTCAGCTATGTTTCAAAGTAATTTTAGGGTCGAAAAAGTTGAGGTTTCGTTGTTTTCGTTGATTGTGAAATGCATGGAAAAGTGCGAGAACGTGAGAATATATTTTTATTTGTTTTTAATATTGAAGGAAATAAAAATATGGATATTTGAAAAAATATAATAGAGGCTCAGGACAAAAAGTGGCTAAACTTACAGAGAATGTCTCATAGGCAATAAAGGAAATCTACCGGGAAAAAAAGTATCGATTTGGCGGAATCTAAGTGAGAGGGATCTGCAGTTTGCATTATAAACGTTTTGGGGTTGTGGAAAGAAGGTGAAAATATATTTGCAGTAAAACTTGTTTTTCAAAGGGATATACGTAGGTGGGTGACTTTCTTGCCAATCCGATCATCATCGAATTCCCGGAGGTTCGAACTTACTACAGACGACATCGTAAACTCCCAATCTTCGCGAGTTGAGCGAAAGTGCCTGCGCGATTTGGCAAATTGCCAACGCTAGATGTAATGCATCTCCCGATAAGCCTTAAGGAGAACATCTTCCACTCACGTGGATTCCACGTTACGCGGGAATTCGCCCTTTTGACGATTTGTCGCGACGGTACATAAGACCATGGAGCATGAAAACCTCTTTATTTATTATTTTTGCGAAGATAAAAGCACTTTGATCGATGCTTGCAAGTCGGAGGATCTCATGACATTTTATCTATTCAAGGTTATTTTATTTGTTTTCATATATATTTTTTAAGAAACCTTACTGATTGCCTCATTCTTTAAAGCGTTTTGTCATTTGATTGAGCAGCAGGGCATAAATATTATGCGAATGAAATTGCATCAATACTCATCGGTTTAAATAAGGGTCTAATTGATAGTCCCAAGTTTGAACTGAAGTTCAATCTTTAACTATTTTGTATAAAAAAAGTTAAGTTTCAAATTGAGTTTAATTTTCTATTCAAACCTGGAACTATAAATTTAAGTACTGAAAAATTATATACCTAGGGAAAAGATTTTATTGATTCACGGCAATCTTTGCCAATGAAAAAAAATATTTGAGTTTCAATGAAATCTTTTTATTGGATGATTTTAAACTCGAAGAAAAGTAGTGACTTTGAATCGAGAAAATTGTCTGTTTTTTACATTGATTTTACTAAAGGCGCAGCGGCGGTACCTCAGCTCAGAATTTTAATACCTTTTTTTTCTAAACTACTCTGAGAGAGTGTACTCAAGTACGGCAAAAATGGACTAAAGTACAAGCTCCTTGAGACCGCAAGCAGTGGACGCGCAGTCGGTGTGTGGCTTCAGCGGTCCCCAGAGTTAACCAGCATTGTTTGCGGCCATAAGTTGGACGTATTCTAATACGGTAGAAACTCAGTGAAAATGAAGCCACCTGTATCTGCTAGGTTTTCCGCAGTTTCCCTGAGCCCGCGTGCAAATGCGATACAGTAGTGCATTAGAAAGAGTGGCTGCGGACAACACTCTAGGGGGGAACTGTGTGTAGAAACGGGGAAAGGGGAGACGAGTTACGTAAAAGCTTGAATAAGGCATACGGAAAAAAATATCCCAATACAAGCTCCTTGAGACTCGAAGCCGTTTATTCGGCAGAACCGGAAAACAAAACAAAAAAGTTAGGTGTAAGAGCGACAGCCCTATAGGTGCTTCCCATTGGACGATAAAATTCCCAGGATTTTCTGTGATCGAGTATATCTTTTTAATGAATCAAGGAGATCGTTTCTTGAATCAACGGAAATTTTTCTTTAAAACAATAGAACAGTTTCTTTATCATAAGCTCATTAAGTAAATGTTTTTTTACAGCCAATGAAATGTACTCTTTGAAATTTGAGTGCACTATTCCGTTGAGATCAAAGGAATATTTCATTGGAATCAGGAAAAACAAAATTAACCCTCCCATTTCTTTGACGTCGATGAAATTTTTCCTCTCTGTGCATGTAAATGCTAAGATTTTACTGCATTTTGTTTAAATATGAAAAGTGATTGAATGTAATTATTCTTAAAAAATCACGTTTTTTATTTCATTTATTATATTTAAATACATTTATATCTAAACTTTTCCAACACCTTATGCCCGGAGGATAACGAGGTGGATTATAAATATTGAAATAATGCAACAAATACAACGCTGTGAAATAATTTCTCTTCCCAATATTTTAATGAATGAAATTTGATACGAAACGACGGGTACCTCTTTATGGAATTTCGTGAATTATTCCACAATATCTGAAACTAAATTTCATTAACACTGCTATCGACAGCTTTTTTTGAAGATATTCAAGCAAAACATATCGTTGAGAGTTTCAAGTGAATTTAATGGAATTAACTGTACAGTTCAAAATAAATTGACCTTTTCCATGTTTTTCAACTGTCGAAAAAAGACAAGAATTAAATAACATAGAATAATTTTGCTTTGCCATATACCGGGAAGTTCTACCGTATACCAATCCACGATATACCAATGAATAATGTTTAAAATTGATGTTCCGATAGAATAGTCAATAATCCGTTTATCAGAATCCTATTATACGTTGCATCCCACTTTCCTTGTATGCAAAAAAAAATCCTGGAAGTGTACAAAATTCATATATTCAACATCAGCTGCTAATAGTCACGTTAGCGAGATTAATACAAAATTGAGATTGATAACTAAGAATCGTAACCGGATAAATATCCGACGAATGATGGAAATGAGAAAGTTTTAAACCAATTTTGGATTTTGTTAAGCCAATTAAAACTTTTGAAAAATTAATTTCACGACAACGATTAATAAAATTCTTAATTTTTCCTACAAAAAGTACATTGTGACATTAGTCCTAAGTTACAGAATCAAAAACCTTATAATTATTTCCGACAAGCACTCAGTATATAAGCGTTCCAATAGTATTTCGCTATAGCAATGTGCAGCTTCAATGAAATAATCATAATATTGCCTAATTATTATAACATACATTAATTTTCCATGAATTCCTAAATCAAACTTTACTTGAAACTATAATTTAATATTATTATATGCATTCATTCAGATAAATAATATTACATTCTCAACGGAATAACAGTAGTTCATAACGTAGGACGGCCTTACAACTCCGCTTAGTTGCAACAGTACTTCAATATTTTTTACCGTTTAAGAAACTCGTTTTGAACTCATCAGTATTAGTCGCAATTTGATATTCTATGTATGCAACGAAAATAGTATAGAAACGCGACTTGATACACAAAATAATTTGAAGGGTCCATGAATTTTTGTCGGATCAATTTCACAACAATAAACAGAATTTTTAGTTCATTCTACAATAAATACTACAGTAGAGGTCACAATATTGTGAAATAAGTACTAAGTAGTAGATTTGAAAGTCTTATTATCATTGCGATAATCATTCAATCTATAATTATATTAATGCTAATTAGCGACACATAAATTCGCGGCTTTTATGATAAAATAATAAGATTGCCTCATTATTGTAACAGACATTATTTTTACTTTCTCATCACATACAGAGTATGTAAAAGAGAAAGTATTGCAATCCAAAAAAAATTCGACTTCAAGATTTCAATGGAAATACATGTTTTGAGTGTCCTAGATGCCAAAAAAAACATTAACTCATTTCTGTCTGTCCGTCTGTCTGTCTGTCTGTCTGGCGTCTGTAGGTGCGATCCGAAAACACAATAACTTTTGAAAAAATCTGTGTACCGCAAAGAAATGTGGTGTCCACTTTCTGCATCTAAATCCTAGTTTTGGTATTGAAACCCAATCCAAGATCTCCATATTTCTGGTACTTTACCTGAAATGTGAAAAAATAGAAATAAAATAATGATTTGAAAACAATTAAAATAAAAATAAAAATTAATAACAATTTGAAAACAATTAAAATAAAAATTAAAATTGATAAAAATTAAAATTAAAATTGATAAAAATAAAAATTAAAATTGATAAAAATAAAAATTAAAATTGATAAAAATAAAAATTTATAAAAATTTGAAAACAATAACAATTAATAAAAGTTAAAAAACATTTTTAAGTAAAAAGAACAATCTATTGTCTCAAATTTATACAATTACAAAAACAAACAAACGAACATTACAAACTAACTTCACAAACCAACTTCACAGCCTTATTTCACAAACTATCTTCACGACAGTAACATGACGCCAGCAGCAATCGAGATGAGAAAGTCACGTGTTGCGTCACGCCAGTAGCAATTTTTTAAATAAATTCTTAGATGAATCTTCGCTTGGGATTATAATCCTCTAATTCTATTCTAGCATGCAATGTCTACCATGCAGATGAGGGACTTCGGTTAATGGCCAATTGGCCCCTACAAACTAAAATTTAACTGTATATGGGGCAATCCACCCCGGTTTGACCAGGTTTTGACCTCGACCCCACCGATTTAGCTGATAATTTTGTCTAGGCTTGGTTAGACTCTCAACTAGGCAAAAAAAAAAAATTATTAATTTTTTATCGAAATTTTTTTAAATATATTTTCAAAGTGACATCGAATGCCATACCTTAAAAATCTGAAAAAATTCTGAAAAATACTTTGTTTAATAACAAAATTATCTAGCTTATAGCCAAAGAGGGGAAGATTTTTCTTCTAACAGTTTTTAAGCTTTATTGATTAAAAAAATTATTGAAAACTACAAAAAATGATGAATGTACTACAGGCGATTGCCTTGGTGTTCATTTATGTAAAACCACATTTTTGCAGATTTTTTAAAAAAATTTCATATTTATCCGAATTATGCAAATTTTGTAAAAATATTTTTTTAAAGTGGAATATTGAATGCCAATGCGGTTTTACATAAAGAAACATTGAAACAATCGCCTGTAGTCGATCCATTATTTGTTATATTTTTCAATAATTTTTTTTTATCACAAAAGCTTAAAAACTATTAGAAGAAAAATCTTCCCCACTTTAGCTATAAGCTAGATAATTTTGTTGAGTTGAGGGTTTAACCAAACCTAGATAAAATGGGTGGGGGTCAAAATAGCGAATGACCAAAATAGTGAATGGTTAAAATAGCGAATTTCGAAATTAGGAACATCTGAATTTAGAATTTTCATCATTATGGGATTCGCTATTTCAGCCATTCCCATTTTTGACTATTTGCTATTTAAACCTCCATCTTATTAAAATACAATCAAAATAGCGAATGATACAAATGGCGAATAGCTGAAAAAGCGAATTCCATAATTGTGGCCATTCTATATTCAGACATTCCTTATTTTTAAATTCGCTATTTCAGCCATTCGCTATTTTGGTCATTCACTATTTTGACCCTCACCCGATAAAATGATGAGCTAAATCGGAGGGGTCGAGGTCAAAACTTGGTCAAAACGGGATGGATTGCCCCATATACTATACATATTGTAATGAGGTCACCTAACTGTTATCTATTACTAGTACTGTAATAAACATTATGTTTTCAATAAATTTTTAGATAAGACTTTGCTTGGGAATATCATCCTTTGAGTCTATTCTAGCATGCGATATTTACCAACACAATTACTTCATCGTGAATCCGTATTAAATGCATTCATTCAAATAGAAACCATAAACTTCTAAATTTCTCAACGCGATACAGTCCTACATCTCCGCTTTTCCGATTTGCAACGGTATTTCGATAACAGTTTCATTCAAGATACTCGTTTGAAACTGATCCATATAAGTTGCGATTCGATGTTCCATGTATGCAGCGACGGGGATACAGAAATGTGACTTGATACACTAGATAATCTTTGGGGTTTATGATTGGCGACGTCACAGCGTATCGGCTGAGGTAAATCGACGCCCCATCACATTCTACCCACGAAGTGGGGCGATCGTGAAAGCCGAAGCGAGAATGGACACATAGTTTCTGCAAGAACGGCGTTGGGCTAGCGCGTAGCTTCACCGAAACGACGCGCTTGGTGGTACACAGTACAACCGTCGCGTGGGATCTGCCCTTCAGTATCCGCCGGGGTTAAAACGCCCCGTGTTGGCCGTTCAGGCGGCGCGCCCTCGTAAATTGCCTGAGTAATAATTATCGGGAGGCGACCTGGTCAACCAGTTCGGGCGTGAACTAAAGTACTCGCGCAAAGCGATATACACTTACGAGTAACACAGTATGTACTGTGTGTTTCCGATACGATAACCCTCAGGCTAGCCAAACCGAGCTCAAGGATAGCACTGAGATAATCTGCTACAATCGTTAATATACCAAAACCGTTCTTCCAGTATATTGGGTACAGAGAAGACAGGAATTCGTTTACCATTAACCTTCGTTCAGACTTATAACCATGGCACTAATTTTGGTACCACTCTTTTCTTCGCATTCTAGATATTGGAGTACATTACGATACTAGTGCGATGAATCTTTTTCGCGACGAGTATGAGTTTGCAGCACGAGCTGAAAGCGAGTGTTGTTATCACACGAGATCATAAAAAGTTTCTCGTACGAGTATCGTATACAATTTTATACCACTAGTGCGAGAAGTGCCTGTTTCACGCACACTGTGGTATAAAATATTTTATAACAATGTTTTTCAATATTCCTAAACACAATTGTATTGAAGTGAGGTTAAAAAAATGATCGGTTGTTTTACAGTAATGCGAAATGATAATTTTGTTAATTGTCTCGAATTGCAGGTTTTCCGAAAACGATCAATGTTAAATTAAGAAGTGTGTTCGTTCAAACACTTTTGACAGATATATTTCTTTAAATATTTCATTATTTCTATTATATGTGGCATAGTTATGTAAATTGTTATCTACGAAATAACCATTCTATGTTGATTATCGAAACTAAATTTAAAGTGACTATTGATTTCTCATTACACAGATGCTCACAAATCTGACCGTATGTCCGTAGAATAACCAGGTATTTGTTGGGAACTGAAACTATTAATTTATTCATGAGTCAAATCTTAATTAAAATGAATTCTGTTTGTAATCCTTTACATATAAAATTTTATTATACATCTCAGTACTAATTAACTCTGAGTCTTTGGCTCATATTACAACTATCCGATTTTTTTTCGTCTTTCCTTTGAAATATATTATTTCATCTGCTTCTTTAACAGCGAGAAGTACTTTCGGGAGAAATAATTTTTTTTTTCTATAGATTGCTTTTAAAATTCCACGAAATGACTATCATTATGTTTATCCACTGTAACAAATGCGTGGTGATATAATTTCCGACATCAATGTTGATATCTTCGCAACAGCTAATTAGGTTATACGTTATATCTATTTGGTCCCCTTATACAGAAAACTATCGATTCATCGTGAACGTACTATATGATTGCCTGCCTGTCATGAAACTATTTCATACGAACTATTATGCCTCACACTAGTAAATTCATGTTATCACGTTATTCATACAACACACGTCGCAATTTATATCCAAGGTATCACCACAAATTTTGCGCAGAGGATAAACATAATGATGACCACTTTGTGGAATATTGAACGTCTAAGTCGTTTAAAAAAAACCAGTTTATTTTTCTCTCAAGTTCTTCCGAACAATTATATCGTGTAATTTCTACAACACAGAGAGCTATTATTTAGTAGTAGTATTAGAAGCGAGTTTATTGACAATACAAACCGTAGGACAAGTTTTCTTTTTTAACAAATTACATTGCATGAATAAATATTTAACATTTTTATCTTCCACGTAGTGCCAATTGGTCATCGGCCGAAATCCTTCAGCCTTATTTGTCATTCTTTTGCGATTTTACTATTGTTTTGACTCAATTTAATTTGTCATTCAACTCATTGTTGGTCGTTAGCCATTCTTGCTAGATGCTGATATGTCGTGTGTAATGGGGTATGTATGTTTACGTGTTACATTTCGATCGGATTGTATGCAAAGTGGTTGTATATTTTGTAATTGTACGGTTGCACATTGTTTGCTGACTTGCCATTATTTAATTTATTACTAACTTTGTTGACTTATCCAAATTCTCATCCATAAAAAAAGATTTCTATTTTGCTTGTCAAAACAAAATTTAAACTGATCTTTGATTTTTTATTCCGCTGATGTTTACAAATCCCATTGATCTCATAAATATGTCCATAGAATAAGTGGATAATTAGTGGGAACTAATCACCGTTAATTATTATATAAATCAAATATCAATGGAATAATATTCCGTTTGTAATCCTTAACGTATGATATTTTATTATATACCACAGTATCAATTATTAATGAGTCTTTGGCTCATGTTACAATTTTCCAATTTTTTTGAAATATTTTTCTTTGAAATATCGTTTTTATCTGTTTCTTTAACGACCTTGGTACACAGTGTCTATAGGCACCAGCAGCAACATTTTTTTTTCAATATGAGTGCCTTTTTGCTTTGGTTTTCTTTATCAGGTATTTGGACTGATGGTGTGCAGACGCACGCGTATACCGTGAACGTGATGGGCCGGAGCATACGTTCAAATGAATGAGGATTGCGTCTACGTGCCTCTCAGTGGTGGTAGGGAGGAATACAGGAGAGAGAGAGAGAGAGAGAGTAATATACGCCGCAGGGCTATGCATATCGAGGCTTGTATGCTCCTACATGCACCGTCGAAGCTTCGGCACAAATTGGATTCGTTATACATTGCCGCTGCGGTGGTTTTCAGATGCATCCAGCAATGCGTTGCCACTGTTCGACTTTGGCTCAATCCTTCCCCGTGCAGATATCGCGTTTGTCGGACGATATTCACCGCGCATACCTTAATATTTTTCCTGCATACAATTAGCGGA
Organism: Tromatobia lineatoria; assembly: GCA_949699805.1. Classification (NCBI taxonomy): domain Eukaryota; kingdom Metazoa; phylum Arthropoda; class Insecta; order Hymenoptera; family Ichneumonidae; genus Tromatobia; species Tromatobia lineatoria. Next base: position 6,017,513 of record OX453049.1, on the reverse strand, counting down.
AACTCAGACAATAGCTATATACGCGACTGGTAGCTAATAATCCGCAACTGCGATGGGTTACATGTTCCACGATCATTCGGAAATTGTATTTCATTGTTAGGTTGGCAATGCTGTTTTTTCCCTTCCTAATTAAATATATGGAAAATTTGTATGCAAAATGGAGAACTGGACCATAACTTATTTGGACCGGTTTTTATGTACTACTACCAGGAAAAATGTGCATTCTACGCAGTTCTGATGCTGATACAATTTAAATTAATTTAATTATTTTCCGACGGGCACACAAACGGTTAATATTTATCATATGCCAAATAGAATGCACTGTGTGATAGAACAACAAAAACCTGCTGGTTTTGAATAGTGGCGATATTGAATTTGATTCATGAAAAGGCTGAAAAAATATCCATCAACTAGTAATGCAAAAATTATTTCAGGAATATTGCAGGAATTTTTTTTTTCATGCATAATCTATTTGCTGATTTTTTCTGAACGTGGGAAATTTTAAAGCCTCACGTATTGTCGCGGTATATATTTTCCTTTCGATGAAAATATGTCTTAGACTTTTATTCAACATTCAGGTTTACTCATTTTTCCTGGGTAAAATTTATAAATAAATATGATATATTTATACTAAAATACTTTATATATTTAATCCTTTGAAAAAAATGTATTTCCAATTAACATGCTATTGCATTAAATGAAAATGATATGATTCAGCGTTTCTATTAATCAGGTCTCTAATAAAATCGTGTCTGCTGCCTTTTGAAGGCAAATACGTCGATTGAAGATTCGCTTCCTAAGATATATTTCATTTCCTTTGAACGTTTCGTAGAAATGGAGAATTGCGCTGACCGAGATTGAGCAGAATTTGATTCGTATTGGCTTGGTTTTGTTTTCGCCTATCAAATGTGTTTCGAATATGTAAGTATTATTTATCTTTAAGGTTAACACATTTTTCCGGGGAAAATATATTTTTTCAAATATATTTTCAAAATAGAATATATTATCATCTTCTGTCATGTTTACTTCCGACTATCCCCCGAGCAAAAGTCAGAAGTTATGCATTCAGCGATCATCAGCTGATCGATTCAGCTTTTGATATCTTCACTGTTCTCCGAAACCACATTAAATGCTTTAACGAAATCGAACCCATTGAATCCGCAAGTGGCTAAGGTGGTGGTTATTAAGTAAATTCTAGCATAATAAATCATTAACTCACTAAAACACTTTTTTTTCTTCAAATTATTTCAGAAATGTTTAAATCAAGAGAATTTTACAAATATTGAAAAACTCCCGACTAAAAAAATCATTTACTGGATTGACAAGTTGGTTAAACGAAAAAAATGTAAAGTAACAATCATTCGTTTTTGTTCATTGTTTCTCGTTTGTCTGACTTAGTTTATTAATTAAACTCCTTGTTTTAATCGGGAGTATTTCTATTTTCGTTGTTCATTCATTCTCAATCAAGATACTAATGGAATAAATAAAATAAGACGATTAAGTAAGTGATTAGAACTGCAATGAGATCATGTCTGCTGCCTGTTGAAGGCAAATACTTCAATTGAGGATTCGCTGTGTAAGACACATCTCATTTCCTTTGCAGTGCCACGTACCGTATTAAGGGACCAGTACGCCGGCGAGATTGAGCAGGATGAGATTGGACTCGCGCCGGAGTTCGAAGAGGGCTTCGACAGGACCGACTTCAGGACGGAGTTTAGTCCGAGCCCGAACTTGGAGGGTCCACAACCTCAGCCGAGGGATAACGCGACAGGAAACTCGCCGACCGTGAGCTCCTCACCACCGCGGGCAATGACCAATAACGAGAGTAAGTTCGACAAACTTTACCTTTGCATCCGCACTGCACTATTTTTGGCACCAAAACCACAAATTTAATAAATTAAATTTGCATGCAATCCCATTAGCCGCAAGCCCTTAACTTAATGGATACCTTTTTCACGAATTGTAATGCAAATCAAACTCAGTCTGTATTAATATCAAAATTTCAACGGACAGATACGGGTAATATTCAATATACGAAGTGCGAAAGAGTTAATAACAGTAGCAGAGTAGTGTTTGAAAATTATATATTATACGGTATTGAATACTTGCAAAAATATTTTAATTTGGAAAATTAACTATATAAAAGTCCTTTATTGTCATATAAAGTAAGGAATATGTAAATAAGACAGGTCGTGAAATAAGGCTTTATTAGATGGAGTGTATTATTATTGCTTGATCGGCACCAAAATCTTACGCTTCTTAATGTTCTTATCCGTTAATTTTAAATGATTTAATATCAGCAAATCCAAAACAAAATAGATTAAGAAGAATATCAGATTTGTCGTTGGAAATAAGCATTCTAATAGAATTCATCAATCGATCACTTTCAATTGTTTTTTATTAAGCTAAAAATAAATCTTTTGATAAAAATAAACATTGTTATAAACTTGATAAGTCAATCACTGACAGGGTCTCTACCCGGAAAATTAAATGACAAAATCTGATAAGGGGTTGATTTATTTTAACACAAAAAAATTGTATCCATAAGCGAGCCACAAATCATGCAATAGAGTTTTGGTAAATGAAGTGCGCATTAGTAATGATCGATCAGCACTGAAAATATACCGCTAAGTTTAAAAGAAAAATTTACAGTTCGTGATTGATAACCTGGAAAATGTATTTGCGGTTTTTTTTTCAACTGTCGACAGATGCCACGTACATTGAGGGTGGGAAGTTTACAGTCCATTTTATATGCGATATGGCTTCAATGGTGGCATGGATAGGAGGCAGGGTTGCTATACGACTAACGGGAGTGAACAAAGTGCAGGCAATAAACTTGAAATTCAGATATCTAATGAGATAACTCGATGAAAAATTGCAGAAAGAAAATGAGCTCTCTTGTTCCCGACTGTGAAGACACTCGATATCTCCTCACGCTTTTTGGTGACTATTATTCTTCAGTCACAGAGCTTTTAATTGGCACACCACGAATTATTTCTCCAATTCCAAGACCAAAGCCTCTTCCTAAAAGCGTGAATCAAAGGAATCTGAGAATCCAGATTACGCTCTATATAATCTCCCGTGAAATCCACTGAAGTTCAATTTTCTCGTTGGAGTCTTGAGGCCCCAATATCTTAAATGATTACAATCTTGAATCCAACGTTTTCTTTGATAACTAGAAAAGTTTTGCGCTGAGATAATCTTCCAAATTCTTCGCTCCACACGCATTCGTTTGATTTCTGATTAAACTTTAAATAGTAGATGAAATTGTTTATCAAAGTTATTAACGATTATTATTGTAAAACCTTGCAAATTGCTTCCTCATTATTTTTCGCTTTCTACAAAGCTACCTCTATGAGGAAGTATGTTGATCAATTTTGGCTTCCTCATAGAGGAAGCTTTGTAGAAAGCGAAAAATAATGAGGAAGCAATTTACAAGGTTCTACCTTGCAGGCTTGTTTATACTCGGAAGACATTTTTCCACTACACATTTTAAACTAAATTGGAACCCGATACCTAGTAATTTGCATGAGCAAGCGCTCGAACGAGATTTTTCAAATAATTCAAAATGTCATAAAATTTGAACCACTCGACCAATTGGTGTCAAATTTGTACCAAATATCTTTTCAAATGGTTGTCTAAGTGTGAAAAAAATTTAAGATGAATCTGTGGAAAATTTTGAAATTTTTTTTTTCGTGAGAGTTTTTTTTTTTTTTGTTCACCAAAATCGAAATCTTTGACACGTCAACAGTTCATTAGACTAAAATCTGAATTGGAAATCGCGAAATCATAACGGCAATTGCAGCCAGATATTTCAGAATTTGACTGAGTTATAGTATTTGCAGACATTTTTGAAAAAACTAAAATTGTAATAAAATCAGAACGGTTTGACAGATTCTCTTGAAATTTAGTACACATAATGTTTTATGAGTATATCATTTATATACAAAATTTCAGCGTGATGCTTTTTTAATTGCGTAAGTTATAGCGTGAAAACGATTTTTTCAAAATTTTAAACATGCTGTAAGAAAAAAAAATTTCAACCAATTCGCGTCAAATACAATCCCGAACTTTGTCATATGATAACCTACTCGAGTACCGAACTAGAAGAAAAAAAAAAGAAAAAAGAAAAGGAAATCTGCACATATACACGTGCACGCACACACACACACGCACGCACGCACGCACACACACACACACACACACACACACACACACACACACACACACACACACACACACACACACACACACACACACACACACACACACACACACACACACACACACACACACACACACACACACACACACACACACACACACACACACACGCACGCACGCACACGCATGCACGCACGCACGCACGCACGCACACATACACACACACACATTCCCCATGCTTTAGGCCATTTTAAGTATTAAAAAGTGTATTTTTCTCTAATCATTGCACTGTAAAAAAAATCTACTTGAAATTTAACGTACTTTGACTGGAAGTTTTTATTCATAAATTAGTGTATGAAATTTAGTACACAAGTGTAATGTAAAATTAATCTATTATGCAGCATATTCAATAATTTACTCTAATTTTACAGTAAAAAGACTAGTATTTTAGTAATTTGCTTCAATTTTACTGAAAAAGTACATGAATTCTATACCCAAATTGTTCATTAAATTTCGATGACGAGCTTATGAATAAAAACTTCCAATCTTTTCTAACAGTGTGTATCAGTAATCTTATTGTTTCACACTACTGTTATGTTGACACTCGAACTTCGTAATATTTTAAATATGGTTGAACATCTTTATTAATTTGAAAACTTTTCAAACGGCACTTGAAAATTTCTTGCTGGCTCCAAACACTCAACCTAGCTTTAATTTATCTGAATGGCGTTATTTTAAAATGAATACGTTTTTCTTCAATTTATTTTGTTGATCCCAATTAAATTCCTTACCAAATGTTCTATCATGTTTAATAAAATTTGATCATTTTTAAATTTGTTAAATCAAATTTTATATTATGTTTGCTGAGTAGAAAAGTTTGTCGGTGACGTCTACGATGATTTAGTAACAAATATTATCGATTTCATTACTTTTTGGTGTAGAGTAAAAATGTTTCAAATAAAAAAATATAGCATGCTTTATGCGAATCCATTTCGTATTACACGTTACAGGCGTTGGTAAACTTTATTCTAAAGATTGAAGCACATGAAGCGTGAGCGACATCGAATTTTTGCTGCTGCACGGTATTACACTTGGGAAACTCCAATCTGGCAAAGTGCATTTTGTTTACCAAAACAAGCTATAGCGGCTGGTGTTGCTGCTGCGCCCGACGACACCGATACAAGTGTATCGAACTTACGTCCCCATCGATAGTGACAGCTTTTATCATCTACTTCGAAAACACATTTCATAATTTGAATAAAATCAGATTTCCGTTTACAACCGAATTATATAACAGATGTGACAGAGGGTATTATTCTATTACTCCATTATTCAACTTACCTTTACGATTAAAAATGTGAATAAATATCAATATATACGAATCGTTATGATAATTCTGAAAACCATAACTAATATTATTGTATTAGTCTTTTTTGCCTCAGTTCAAAATAGCAGAAACAGAAACTAGAATGCAAACTATTTTTCAATTCGACACGTGAATAACATCAGACATTTATCAAGTTACTACAACCATAGTACAAAAACAAATAAAACATTCGAATTCTTTTTCAGCACCGCAAGAAATTTTTTTTTTAAGAAACATATTTAAGAAAATAACAAAAACAATACAACATTACTCGTTGCGGTACATTTCTTATGTGATCTACTCATGTGTGAAATGTTTGCTTTCTCCAATCACAAGCACAAGTATCATATTTGTGTATAAAAACGGTTTTTCTGTTTAAAATTTTACTGTATTTTAACTTGAGAATTAGTGTTAATTATTGATAATTTTGAAAATCAGTATATAATTTGGATACCTTCGATAACTTCGTAAAGGTATTGGAAATTTTTCATCTCGGTGCTTTAGTCAATTGAAGTCCACAATACTAGATTTTTCTCTCACTGTACAAATAGAATGCCTGATCATATACTCGGCTATACTCCTAACTCTCATACGATACGTCGGGCATTGAATCCCTACCGTGAACACGTCCGCCTCCAATACAACGCTATACGATTTATACAAACAAGACAGAAGTGTACAATGAACACACAGAAGTTGGAAGGAGTACTTTTAACTATATGTACCAATGTATTACGAGAGGAAACTTCGACCGTTCATCTGTTCAGTGAGCAATTCTTCAGTGTCTTTATCTACTTATATCGTGTAAATTTACGTCGGTACAAACCAGCAATCAATTTTTATGGACCAAACGTATTCACTTCGAATGCAAGATATTTTTTTCGTTAGGATTGTTTATAAATTTAAAAAAACCAAATAAAGAAAGAACGGTAGAATCCCGAACATTTAAATTGTAAGGGAATAAAAATAAAAAACCATAATAAATCCACAATATTCTTATATCAATGGTACTTGAATTCTTATGACAGTATTATTATTACAAATCTCAGTTGTTGAAGTAACTTAACATTATTACCTGAATAATTAATATCTAGTACAATTATTTCGACCCCTCAAGGAATTATAGAGTTTCGGTGCTGAACGTGTTTTGTTCAGATGGCTGAAAACTAGATTTGGGATTGTTGCATGAATTTATCGAGTGTTTGATATGCATATTAAGGTGCAGTTATGTTATATTATTTGAACTGATGCATGAATATGTTTAATAACACATTTTATAGATGCACGATTGTGTCAAGATCTTCGACAGTACTAAAAATGCTTTAGATATTGTTTACATTTAGGTTTAATTTTTTGATTTCCATTCACAAATGGTCAAAATTTTGAGCGAATATGAATTTTTTTTCCACGAAAATTAATCATTGCATACGCATAGATCGAACATCAAATCTGAATACTTTCATTACATATCAAATATTAACGCTGTACAAGCAAACAGGCACGTTTATTGCTGATAACTTGAATGATAAAATATGGATGTGACCTTCTGAATCAGGGATTCATTTTGAAAATATAAAAAATAATCTCATATTCATTAAGTCGGATACCAATATATTCGATATTTCGAAAAATCACTATATACTTCATGTAGTCGAAATTACAGCGTGACTTTCTAAGTAATATCAAAACGACTGCATACATTTTATTCAAGCTGTACTATATGAAGTAATAGTCCGAATTCATCGAATCCCTGCAATTATATCTTCATCAAAATTGCATATAAACACTGTGAATTTGCGATTTTGTTAATTGGCTTTTACCATTACAAGTTCGGAAATAATTAGTACCGCGTTGAATCACATAGTTAATTAACGGAAGGAAATCAGATAAAAATTAGCTGTATCTATTTGTAGATATATTCCCCTCATGCTAGTGCTGAAAAACATATATGTTCTTTGGAAAGTCGATATTCTGCTGATGTGAAATAACACATTTCGTTCCTCTGGGTCATCGGAAACATTTTTCTGTTTCTTTGATACTCTGCACATCTTCATGAAAAAGAATTAGTAAGCTTATAATTCTCTTCAATATTTTATTGAAAATAATACTTGAAATGTAGATTAATGTTATCCTAACTATTTTAAATCGTGGAATTCAAAATTATTTGGGAATATTTGATACGTGTTGACTCTGAACAAACAATTTTTTGCTGTGTCGGAACAGCATTTGACTCTTCTCGATCATCTGCAATATTTTTTTCTTTATTTTAACACTCTCCATACCTTCATGAGGTAGAACGGCAAGTTCCTTAGACAAATAGTAAACTTACAAATCATTTGGGAGTTTGTTGGAAGAAATTATTTGTAACCATAACATTTACTAAATTTTATATCTATGTCGAATCGCTGAAATTTCTTTCATTAAAAAAAAAGTTGTTCATAACACTCATCATAAGGGTGTGCAAAATTAATAAAGGGAGAAAAAATGTGTTGCCGGTGACCCCCGATAGTCACGTAGCAAAAATGCTGTGTCTAAGGGATAAAGATAATATTTTCATAAAATACCACTAACGAAACTCCCGAGACAAGCATAATTAAATACCGCCGCTTGTACACGACTACATAATTAATGTCAAGAACTTTATGGGAGTAAGTTTATCAAAATAATGAAAATTGATGTATCCAAAAATCTTATATAAAATATGCAAAATAATTAATTTACGGTTACTTTTTAAATCAGCTTCAAAATTTTCCTCAATTAGAAATCTCTATTTACTCATGCCATTTACACAGTGTATCCACTGTTGGCCTCGTAGTTTTATCGCTGCGTAAGAAGCAGTGTTTCGTCGTGTCAACGAATACGCGATTTTACGATTATGACAGAGCTCTCGTCGTAACGAGACACCAGTGTCAGTCAAAGCAGTCGTGGCGATAGCGACGCACGTTTCTCGAGCCTCGACAGCAGTATTTTCATAATTCGCCACGGAAATGGCTGCGGAATTGTGATTTTCAATGAAATATCTTGAGTACGTTCTGACACTTTCCGCCGGAATTCAGTGCTCGTTAGAGAAGGTAGTCGTGCATGATACTTTTCATTCGTAAGGGTACGTAAAGTTATGCATATATGCGTGTATTCCGTACAACATTCTACTCCTCGGTTATAACAGTGCGAAGCAAACGTATTGGAAAACTTTTGGTTTGCGCGCTTCGCCCCAGGCTCTTTACGTTTTCTTGCCATTGTTGGCGAGTGTCTGTTGTCGCGCGCACCTGCTTTGGAACCATCTGGTTGGTGGTGTTGCCTCCAAGTGTGTGCCATTCAATGTGATCGAGCTCACTTCTCTATCCTTTCAAATTTTTCTCAGAATTCCCTGGAAACCCATATGACTTCGACAATGGATTAGCTTTTACGAATATTTTATTACGCCATTTACAAGTTCGTTTTTTTATGTAAAACTTAATTCATTCTATTTTTAGAAAAATACATTGATATTCTAATTTCCCATTCATTGTGACCTTATTTGATGTACTGTGTTGAAAATATTTTACCTATTCTACGAACGACTAAGTGTTCATAAAATTTCACATATGTACGCTCGAAGAAGAATTTCTTGACTACTTGAATTGGCCGTCAAATAATTCTTTAGTTAGCGTGAAAACGTTCTCGATGACCTGGAGGATATCCCGAATTTCTTAACCAGCTCTTTGTTGTCACTTAAGGTGGAATTGCCTCAATAGATCTTTTCCAAAATCATTCGTAAAGAACAAGTTTTCATTTGAAGTATTATCATATTGTGGAATATTGTAAAAAAAAAATCATGTTTTCTTGATGACTGCTCGATTTTAATTTTTTTTAATCTGAAGAATGACGGCTTCTCAGCCATTTCTCTGAATTTGAAAAAAAATCACGTCTTTCAGAAAATATCAAGGGCTCATTCCATAAGGAAAATTTAACCTCTCTGAAAGTTTGTACAACTGTTACTGTTAAAATTAGTTTATTCACAACCAGGGCATTATAATTACTAAATATCAATGTTCTTAATCTATTTTTCTTCTTGTCGTAAAATCTGGAGTTCTATTCTAATCAAATATTAAGTTAGCAATGTATGTGGAATACATATTCGATAAATAAGATAAGTGTTATATTTGACAAGCCGTATCGAATTTTCGTAAAAAATTTCTTTTCTCAGTGTAATTCTCTCTGCCTTTCCATCTCTCGATATGTAAATCTACATGTAAAAAATGAATAACTGTAAATAATCGATTTCGCTATAAACACGCTCATTAACAAATCGTAATGTAAATAATCATTTTTAATTTAATAATGTATTTAAGAAACTGCACTTTAGATCACGTTAACCGTACCAAGTGTGTAAATTGTTTAAATTTGAAGAGCACCGGTCTGAATAAGAATAAAATGTTAGCGTGACGAGCTGTGATTGTTTTTTTTCTCTATTTATACGCGCGCGCACACACAAACACACTCATTGCCACATGAAGTTGAAGCTCGATACAAGTTAAACTCAGTCGGTACGAGAGGGAAAGCTCAAAAACGCTTACGCTTACCTCACGAGGATTCGAAGGGGCGGACGATGAGTGGCACGGAGGGTAAAAGCGACGAACCAGAAACGACGACTAACTGTTCGACTGTCGTCTACGCTATACCCGAGGAGGACCGAGTTGTTGTCGGCTATCTTAATGAGTGGATCAATGCGTATTCCTTTATCTCAAGTAAGTAATGTAGAAATTTTAAGTCATCACTGCAAATAAAAAAGTAAATCGAGAAAACAAATTCAACTGAACACATTTTAAAAAGACGCAAATAAAAAAATGGAAAGTGATTGCAAATTGTAATCTGTGAAATAACAATTATTCCTAGCATTTGGTAATAAAGATCGCGTTATTACCGGCCGTAAATATGTTACCGACCGAAGCGCTTTAGCAAACTTATCGACTGATGGAAAGTGATAACCGATAACTACAGATTCTTCATTATCAGGAATCTATCGATTGCTTGAGAAAATTCTTTATGCAGAAATTGCAATATGCCTAGTTTAAGTGACAGTAGGGATCGCAATTAAGTAGTTGCTTGTCTCGCATGATTGGATTTTTGATTTTTTTTTGTTTTCCGCATCGCTCCGAATAGCATCCTGCATCCTCGAAACTTTGAGAAAATATTTAATGCATTGATGAGTGAAACAGAGATGCTTTTTCAATGAATTTTATTCGTACTTAATGCCATAATATTTTACAGGAAAAAATTGAAATGTTTGTCTGATGAATTTATATTTTTAATGCTAATATAGAAAATCAAGAAAAATTCTATCTCTACATCATTGTCTCGGTGGCTGTTGGAGTTCTCTTATTCCTGGGACTCGTGATCGGTCGCCTCCTCGTCAGTCGCCACAGAGCCAAACGACAGGCCAAGTTCCATGCTAACAATGAAACTCTACCCAATGGATTCACCGACGAGATATCGGAGATTGACGCCGACATTGATCTTACGACTCCTGTTCCAGTGCCAATGCAGGATACCACAAGGTGAGTTTGCTATGCAAATACAGTGGAGGACTTATAATTTACAGAGCATTGTCAAACAAAAGTACCATCGCGAAATTCATATTCATTGAATTGCAAACTCCGAATATTTCTACAACATTCTATTCCAGAAATATACTAGAAAATATTTTATTTTTATATTATTCTTAGTTAACTTATTCACTCAACTAATTCTTGCGACCCATATCTGTGTATATTTCGTACTTGATATAGTTGCTCGTTCACTACATTGTCAATTTTAAAATAATTTTGGGAAAATAGTGAATGACAAAAAAGTATGAGGTTCAAAATGAAGAATAGAAAAAGGTAAATATTTAAGGTAGCAAAAGATAAACCAGCCAAACGGTCATCACGAAAGATAAATAAGACGAATGTTTGAAACGGCAAAAACTCAGATAATGTTGGAACACATTTTTTTTTTTTTTTTTTGAGTGAATAAATTTAATGGAATTTCTCAGAGTCACTACACGTCGTTTTTTTCTCATAAAATAAGGACAACAAATGTAAGCGCAGCGTGATACGTTGGAAATAAGAATAAATACCATATTATTTATGACGTATCTTGAAAAAATTACATTAAAAAACATCGAATGTTGATATCTCGACTGCCAACCTGTAATCATAAAAGCTCAAGCTTGAGGGCTATACCAGTTTAAATGCTAAAAAATTCGGTGATTATCAGACATTTTTTAAGAATTAATTATAACATGGAATCGTTTCAAGCTTCAGAGATGTTTTCATTTATAAATAAACTATATAAAATAATTTTTTAATACAATTATAATTAAATGCAAGCGGCTTATGAGCTATCTCCCGAGGCTCTCAATAAACAAGTTTCTTCACTGCTGCAGTGATTGCGGCTGCTGGACTGCCTGAAACAAAACAAAAACACAAACGGTGTTTAACATATATATATTCTTCGTACTGTAATCTAGGATTTAAAAAAAACATCAAACTCTGACAAATTAGCAAAGATTTCAAGAAGAAAAAACTGAACTCGTACCTTAAAATAACTGTTGTTCTTTGAATGCTATATTGAAATTTGCCATCGACTCAAGAAAATCCTAGATCATAGTATAAAAATATGTTTATAACACGCCGTAATAATTATAAGTCAAGCAACTGCTTTTTAGAAGGCTACCATTTTCTAAGTATTTGCGATTCGACCTTGAAATTTGTATATACTAGAAGTTATAAATTTACAAAAACAAAACAAAAATATTTTCTTCTATCCTAGAACTCTGTAGTTGTTCTCAGCACTTATAAATCCTGAACATGGGCCGTTCGTGTCTCCCGCTCGATTTAACTATGTTATTGTGTAGTCAAAATCTTCAGAAATCTATATATCTTCTCTGGACTCTTAACTGTACGATGAAATCCTTGCTATCTTGAAAATCCCTTTCCCAATGAACAAAATGATTATTGAAAAACTCTTGAAACATTTTCCACGTATACAAACGACCTATGTTCAGAGTTCTAGGGTTAAGGATATACACCTCAGTTGCCTTTTTCTACTCCTCAAACTGAAAATTGCAGGTATTATGAAATAATGAACGAAGTATTTTTTAAGAATTTTTAATTATTTTTTGCCCATACGGATTCCGAAATATGCGAGCAGAAAGTTTAAACATTTGGCATGGGTTGCACAAGTAGAAAGCGCTACTTAAACGTAAAAAATACATATTTTCAGACTAATTTTTCGGTACATTTTTTTCCCCAATGTCACATTGGACAGTGGGCACTGCCCGATTTTTTTTTCCATGAACACATGGAAAAATATTGCAGTTGAATAATGTTTTAGACCCATATATATACATATAGACATCGCGGCTTTCGAGGAGCGCGATGCTACCGACGTTCACAAATTGTGAGGTTATGGGCGTCTTTTTACAAAAAATAAGTAAAATATTGAATGTTACTGTTTCTAGACATATTAAAGATGTTATTTCACACTCAATACGATGTATGGATTGCTTCATAGATTCATATTCTTATACCGAACATTTTATTACTTTCATTTTTAACAGTTTACATCAAGGAACATATGCGTCAAATCAGCAACAAAGTTGATAGAAAAAAATGATAAAAGCGAACTTATCTGGTAAATTGTTAATTCTGCAGCATAGGAAGGTGCAGTTCTAGATCCCTTGAACCATTTAATGATTTTAGTTAACCTTGAAATGCGTCTCTTAATTTCTTCAGTTCAGTTGGTCAATGATTCAACAGTACGAGGTGTCTATCCTTAAAGCTTTATACTGCTTAACCCTTTAAGGCCATCTACCGGTTTTTTTCAGAACGCATCTATGACAACACCTGACCTACAAAATTAACTTTAGTCATCCAGAAAATCACTTAACGAGGAGAATTTGCTAAATCATTTTGTTCACCCGTTTTTTTCAGTATCCCAGAGACTCAACTAGCGGAGCGTCTTCACGCGGAGCGTTATTATGCTGACACGCGGATGCCGCTATCGATGGGCGGAATGCACCAGATGTCGCCGCACACGGGTATCCGGGTTGACCTTGGAAATCACATGGTTGGCACGAACAGCCTCCATACCATTTTGCGTCCGGAAAATTCAAGGAATCTTGTCAACAAGAGTTACTACTATGGCTGACAGGAGGAGGGGGTCGTCCCTCGACAAGGGGGTCGTCCCGCGGCAACCCTGAGTCCGGTGCCGGAGATCAGCACCCGAAAGTACTGCTTTTAATTCGACTTCCAGAAAACCGTACTCAGCGCTCAGGATTCTCCTTGGGTGTCTTCAGTTCCACGGTTGGATCGGAAGGGGGAAAAAAAAAAAACATGAGTGTAGGCGAAAAACTGTAAATAATAATGTTGACGACGACCGAGCGAAAGACGAAGAGCGAAAGAGAAAAAAAAAGAGAACGAGCGACTGGAAGACGGAGCCATTTTCTTTCATATCTGTATTTAGCCTGTTAACAGAGAGAGAGCGCTGTTCGATCATTCCATTTCTCGCATCTTCAGTCATCTACTCAGACGTGGCTATCATTTTCTGCGGCGTCGAAGATAGTTCACGGAGCTTCGAGAGTTAGAAGGATGAATTCAACAGGACTTAGAAAATGGAGTTAACTGGATGTTGGAAAACTATATAATGAAGACGCGAAGTTAAAGTAACTTTCAACGGATTCGCGTCTTTGGATAGCACGAGTTTGATATCTGTGAGAATTTCCAGTCTTTCAGGATTGTAAGTTAAGCTGCGATTCGCTCCTTACGGAAGGCAAGCAGGCTTCGAAGCGTATGCGTTTTTGCTTTATAATCTGGGTGGATAAACCAAGAGAAACGTCGTTCTCTCTCATGTACTGGCTGTGCGATGGGCTACAGTCAAGATTCTTCCGAGCATCTCGTACGCAGTCGAAAAAAAAATGCTCATCATGTAGCTTGGATTTTCAGGGTAGTGGTATACGCGGTCGAGTTCGACGCCCGATTCCACAAAATCGTATATTGCAATCCAACGCGTTATCATTTTATTTTAATTTTTTCTTCGTCTTTTTATCGAAGGAAATTCATACTTCTGTTTTTTTTTATCGTGGCCGTAATTCACATGATCTCATGACCTACTCCCAATTAATTTCCGAAGTCCACTTAAGGTGCGATCGCCAGTAAGTCAGGTCAATCGGCACATGGATACAGAAATTATTTACACACATTTTTAGGGGGTAACTAGTGAAAATGAACGTGGATCTGAATTAAACAGATCCTACCTAATATAGAAACGAATTTATAGCAATGAATAGACGGACAGACAATGCAGATTACCTTAAGAATGAATGGAACATATTGAATGAATGCCTTATATTGATTCTTAAATTGAGTAAAGTCCCTTGAATTTAGATCCTTCTTCGTTTACGCTAGATTCTCGTCGAGAATGTATGCAAACGTATTTTTGATACTTTAGTAGATGATTGATTTGACTGTACCAAATCAAGTCGATGCCACCTTAACATTCACCATTTATTTATTTATTCTTCCGAAAAGTGCCAGTGCTATCATGAGCAAAACCCAATCGTCCAATTACTTTAGCAACTTTTAAGAAAAGTTATGTGCTAATTCGGATTTTTCTTCAAGTAATTGAAACAGTGGTTTTTGCTCGTTCATAATAAGTGCAATGTTGAAGTAATTTCGTTTTCGACTTCATTAATTTTCTGTCTCGACAAAAAAAAAGAAATATAAATAAACTATAAATAAATAATACACTGCAAATGTAAATACATAACAATTGAACAGCGATCAATCGACGCTCTGTATGTATGTATGTATACTATAAATAATAATATCCAGAGCAAAAGATAATATTTATGAATGCGTGATGATGTACCTGTTAATTAATGGTAAAGTTGGTGATTCGATAAGTGTGGGAAAACGAAATGAAAAAGTAAACGGCGGAAAGAAACTAGAGAGAATAATGGAGGGTAAAGTTAGGCGAAAGGGACTCCTACCTTCGTCGCTAAGAAATCGTTCGTTACGCCACCGTGTTTTTAATTGCTCCGGCTAATTAAGGTTCTCGGTTCGAGGAATCTTCCTGCGCTCTAGCACAGCGCGAATCTCAATACTGCCAGCTAAGATATGTTTAATTGTTCGACGAACATTACGTTGTCCTTTGCCAACAATTTTTTTCTTACACTCTTCGCAATTTTTATTGTCACGCCGGCTCGTTATATTTTATTTTCTGTTCGCCGCGAACGAGAACGAGCCCGGGAAGTAGCGGAAAAACGTATATACTTCAACATCATTATCGTTTATATTGCCTTTTTTATGGAGCTACGTGCGCACGTGGAGAGGCATCGGGGCGAACGCGCAAGCTTATCGAAACGCACGAACTATGCATTACGATGAAGAGCGAACTTACGAACGAGCGAACGGATAGACAACGTACCAAAGATATACATAGTTACGAAATTCCATTAAACAAACATGATGTAAAATGATAAATTGTAATTATTAGTGAATTGTACCCTCACCGATAAACAAACGTATGCCGATTCAATGCCAGCAATGAGTGCTTGAATAAATATTATAAGGGATATATGGAAATTTGTAATTTATGTTAGGAGACACTAATACGATTTTAGTATGCAGTGCTCCGTTTGTTGACTTAATAATTAGTTTTCTGAAAATAGGAGGGAATTTGCAAATAAATGGCAATTTTCTGGGGTACGAAAAATTATATTCTGGGATTATCTCGAGACGGCGGCGCTCTCGAAACAGCAAATTCTGTACATAGTTATCCGTACATCTTTTATTTGCGGAAGCTTTGTTTCATTTTCCATCAAATTTTTAAGACGTATATATACATTTTATGGATAATTTTTTTTTAATTTTGTATGTATAAAACGTATTTTTAATGGAATCTTTATATCATAATACTGAGGTATATAAGTTCAACCTTGAAGTGAATTCATATTTCTAAGGATTTTTATTTTGACCACTCGCACGCACATCAGAGTTGTCATTACTCTCCAACTTACTTCAGTATTTCATTTATGCTATTAATAATTTGGTGTTCACTTTTTTTAACACTCTAGGATATTGATTTTAAAAATGTATAAATATTGGAAGTTACAAACGTTGATCATATATTTGTTTAAAAATGCCACCAACTTACAAATGATTTTTGTAAAATTCGTCAATGAATTTTTATTATTAAGCGTTTTTTTTTGTTTATGTGTATCGTGAATGATTAGATATTGACTATTTTTTTTAGAATATTTAGCAATCTTGGTAATAAAATGTATACAAATTCAATTCACATAAACCTGATTTAATTGAAAATAATAAGTTCACGTATGCATTTTTCGAGACATGCTAGAAAACTTAAATCAATAAATAACGAAAATATAATTACATACTCAATCTTGGAGAGATTTGACTCTTTTTTTTTTAAGGAAAAACCTGACTTTCTGTTTATAATATAATATTTACACATATTTTTTCCAATGGAGCAAAATGTTCTTTACGAAGAGCATATGCAATTATTTATGAAAGCGCAGAAAATACAGTAACTTCGAAACTTATTGGATGCTTACGGTTCTGTTTGTGACACAACATCACAAGAGAGGAAAACTTTTACGGTCAATAAAGTTTTATTGAAAATACTTTTTCCATAGATTCGTTGAAAAATGAATTACTTTCCTATTTTCAACTCCAAACTTGCTCACCTGGAAAACCCGGAAGTTATTTTAAAAAATTCATCGTCGAGTAGAGAGCCTTACTGAAATTTAGTTGTGTCGCCGTATCATAGTTTTGGAAAATTCAGATCGAAGATGTACAATTTTTTGTATTTATTTGACTGGTGAAAAAGCATTATGGATGCATTGCGGGTACAGTTCACTTTTTAATCACGCATCGACAATTCTATTCTTGTTAAAGTATTTTCTTCGGAGTGCCTGATATTTCGGAGGCATTGACGTGAATTGCGTGGGCTTGATGACTGGAAAATAAAGCAACATAAAATACGAAAAAGCTTACAATCAATAGGCCTTGCGAATAAATATTTCTTTTTTATGTCTTTATTATCAAAATTCGCAGACAGAGCTTTTAAATTCGACGATTCGTCATGAACTCGATCCATCAGATCCGTCACAATTTCCGTTTTACCTCCCGTTGAACAGGGAAACGCTATTCGAAGCCAAGATCCTTTCGGCGTAACTAATGAAAAAAAAACAAATATACCGGTTATCGTACGAACTCTGATTTCCGGGACATCGTTCAACGTACACGCGTGTTACGTAGCGAAAGATGTACTACGAATTTACATTTCAGCCTTTGTTACAACGACGAGCTCACACAAGTCACGAGACCTTCGCGTTTTTAGATGATACGAATATTTTTATTGAATAATGACATTATTATTATTATTATCATCTTCATTCTTATGATTGTATTGTTATCATTACTATTATTATTCAATCATTCGATAATACTTAAAGTGTCTACAATTTATAATAAATACACGATTGAGTACATAATAAAAGAAGGAACAAAATATCATGCACACATTATTATTGTTATACGATCATATAAAAATTGATTATAGTGATAAAAAATCGGAAAAAAAATTTCGAATTACATCGTGATTAAGTAAACTACTTATAATGAACACACTGTATAACACTCAAGACTCTTGTAAATATGTACGATCGGTTTAAGAAGATGTAACAGATAATCATATGTATAACACAATGCGATTGACTGAATTCTACGAGTTTTTGGTCTTTGTACGCGCGATGTTGCCATACAACATACACATGGACTTTTTAAAGAATGTGTGAAACCTTTATGATTGATTATTTTGAGGGCTAATATTGTGCGCCGCGTTTTTGAGTTGGAATAAGAAAACTATTCACAGCGTTAAAGGGTTGTAGGATGGAGAGCAAAATAAAGGTTTAATAGACCATAATTGTACAACGGAAGTACTCGAGGAGACACACAAACATTGTACTTTCAAATTTGATAATATATTCAACAAATGTCAGAGCGATTCTATGTTTTCATCACAGAGTATTTCTTTGCGATTATTTTTAGCATCGGTGAAAAATTGTGAGGGCAGCATCACGTTTAAAGAACGTTTAAAGGTTTGAAAACTGAACTCTTACTTCTATCATCAGATCTTACAAATGATCCCGACCCATTTTTTTTTGTAATCAAATGGCGATCAGCATGGATGATTACAGAAAAAATGCTGATGGATTCCACTGATAATATCTGAACATTTAAAAAAAATTTCATTCTCTAAACGTTCCCAATAATGAAAATGAGTACTTTAGGAAATCAAAATCCGAAATAATAAAAAAAAACGTATTGGATTTCGAAATTCCTACGCCTTATTCGAAATTATTCATAATTATAAAAGCTATTCGAACAAAATCCTCTTCAGTTACAACATTAAAAAATGTCGCAATAGTACATAAGATAGCGCGACCATGGAAAAACGGATCTCTTTTCATACCTTTCCAATATCTTGCGTAATAGTAAACCTTCGACTTTTTCCAATGCAAAAAATATCCGCTGTAGATTTCTCAAGGTTATGTCTGATTGCGAAAAAGAAAAATTAATCCCTCGACGGCGTCACCTTCAATACTTCACAAGATTTACGGATGCCACACCTTGTACATTCCCCCTCAATCATTTTCAATCTAAGTAGCCATATGTACCCTAGTTTTTCGCTTCAAATATCCCACTTGATTGCACAGAAGTATCGAAAGCTAAAGTCCGACTCCGATCAGAGTCTTTCATTTCTCATGGCTTCGCATTCGTCGACATCTCTGTTATTAGAGCCTGACTTCTGCCAACGAGGTCTGCGCTGACTTACCCAGCGGGCAGTCTAGCTTTTAGTGTATCTTGTCCAGAAGTAGCTCTTCCATTGAATGTCTTTCGTACATCCCGATATTTCTCTCGGACGTGTGATATCGGCTGGACGAATTTGTATCGACTTCCAATATATATTTTACCCATCTATCCACGGCGTTAGGTCCAGTTTTTATAGCAATGTTTCTGTCCCCTTCTGATAAATAATTCACAAAACCCTGCTGAAAGCAACAATAATCAATTTTAGCAAATGTCATTGTATACTTATTCCCAAATCGCCTCAAAGATGCGGTACACAACTGCATGAGTGGATGGAAGAAAGCGCAAAATAGTACTAAAAAAATATACCACAAAGTATCCACAATGTCACTTGCTCCAAGAGATAAAAATAAAATGAATCGACGATAAATTATATTTTTCGTGTAAAAATTTTTTCATGATTTTTTGTGACACTTTTGTATATTTATTTCAGAAATTTTATAGACCTCGAAGAAAATTTTCACTGCGAATGCGAGATGGAATTTTTGGAACGTAGTTGGCAATTTCTTGAGAGTGAGCGTGAAGAAACGTGAGAATAATGCGAATGCTACACGAGCAAGTAAGTTTTAAGTTGATTAGAAGACCGCGTCGCCGACTCACCGTATTACTCGCTAGTCTCGTTGCAGTGAATCCACAGCCCTCCAAGCGATAATCCAATCAGGGCAAGATAAATGTAATAATGTTTCAATTGTGCCAACGGTTACGCGATGCTGAGTATGAGAAATGGTAATTTCGGAAGTTTGCAAGCGAATAGCGATCCATCTGTTTGCTGACACTTCGGGAGACACGCGACCGGGGTACTCGAGACAATTTTTAAGAATTTGTGGAGAGACGAGATTATAAGCGCTGAAACACGAATCACTACCATTCGATGTCGATTACTCATATCTCACTTAGAAACTTTCCATAAAACAACCGATAATCCAAGTTTGTATTAAATGAGACAACTCAATTATCGACAATGCGCGACACGACGCACCATTGTACTTATCGAATAATTTAGTAAAAATTCACCGATAATTTGTAAGTCACTGTTGTTACATTATCGAGAAAATGAAAAATAAATATGGAACCTTGTCATAAAAATTGTTCATGTCATTATTGTCGTTGCCTTTCCATATACATAGTTGTTTCTTTGTAAATAAAAATGGAGCCGTGATCAATAGTTCCCTGTCGCTTTTCGCGAATGACAGTTTTTATTTCACTTGAAATTTTATGTTCAATAAGTGAACGATTAATTTCACGTACAGTAAAATGCGAGATAACGTGACATCTTCAAAAGATAAGGCCAGTAGAAACATAGAAAATGCAATTAAAAAATGGGAAAAAGATTAATCATGTGTAAACATTTTCTAATCGTACATGTTCAGTATTAATCATCAATTACAATAGCTATGTATATTTCTTCGCTTACATAAATATTCCATCAGATCGACATCTGTCAGATTGGCGGTTAACTTTGTTATGCTCCTGAAGACATCTTTCATTCAGTCTTCAGGCTATTCGACATAAGAAAATTGGGCAGGGGACCGACTCTACACGTCCCAAGTCTACACAAAGATAGGTCTACACAAAAAGTCGACACAGAAAGACTGTACACGCAGACAGCTCAACACCGAAAACTCGGCACGAAAAACTCGACACCAAAAACTCTGCACGAAAAACTCGAAACCGAAAAGTCAACACGAAAAACTCGACACGCCGAAAAGTCGGCACAAGAAACTCGACACCGAAAACTCAGCACGAAAAACTCAACACCGAAAAGTCGACACTTTGATCGATTTTGAGGAATTTCAAGGCCCTATCTGATGTGAAATTTTCCGTTAATTACAATTTTTATTTTATTCGGTGCGTAAAACGTGGTTTTATTTCATTTTCAACCCACTATTTCGATGTATTTTTGCCAGCAGACAACGAATATGTTATGTTTTTAAAAATCGTGATATTTTTCACTGAAAACACAGAAATACATTACTTTTTTCATTTGAAACAAAATATGATCTATCCAGATATCCCCTTGAACGATAGTATCATACTAGTGCGACAAAACTTTTTTTGACTTGTGCAGGAATCTCAAACTTTCTGCTCTTGTAGTGTAATATACTATTTCGCGCGAGTATCGTACCTATTTTTATTTCACGACGTGTGTAAACAAAGTTTCACGCACGCTTCGCTTGCGCAATCGCGATTTGCCCACAGAGTGAAATAAAAATTGTAATTAACGGAAAATTTCACATCGGATAGGGCCTTAAAATTCCCCAAAATCGATCAAAGTGTCGACTTTTCGGTGTCAAGTTTTTCGTGCCGACTTTTCGGTGTCGAGTTTCTTGTGCCGACTTTTCGGCGTGTCAAGTTTTTCGTGTTGACTTTTCGGTGTCGAGTTTTTCGTGCAGAGTTTTTGGTGTCGAGTTTTTCGTGCCGAGTTTTCGGTGTCGAGCTGTCTGCGTGTACAGTCTTTCTGTGTCGACTTTTTGTGTAGACCTATTTTTGTGTAGACTTGGGGGGTGTAGAGTCGGTCCCCTGCCGAAAATTGCATAAAAATGAGCACACGCGCTCATTTTTGCTTCTTCATAGAGGAAGCTTATTTGTTTTCTTGAAAATTTTTTTTTCAAGATTTTCATGTCAGCCCGCGTAGAAAAAAAGAATCTTTTCGAGAATCTTGGAAAGAATCTTGGAAAGAATCTTGAAAGAATCTTGGAAAGAATCTTGAAAGAATCTTGAAAAGAATCTTGAAAGAATCTTGAAAAGAATCTTGAAAAGAATCCCGTATAGGATCCAGAGGAAGATTCTTTTCAAGATTCTTTACAGGATTCAAGATTCTTTTCAAGATTCTTTTGAAAATTGTTTTTTCAGCTTGATTTAATTGATCAGTCATATTTGGTTGGTCAGATCCGGAAAACGGCGTGATCTGATCAGATTGTAGCGATAAAATTGGGGAAGAAAAAAAAAAAAAAAGTCGATCGTGGCACTCGAACCCAGGCCGCTCACCGCATTAGGCTGTTATCTTAGCCACACTGCCATATCACCTTTCTTGGATGAAAGTGAAATCAAATAGTATATAAGTGTCACCTGCTTTTTTTAGGACTTAGTTTTTTTTTTCCGAAAATTATGGATCCTTTTTTTTTTTCTTCCTTAATTTTATCGCTACAATCTGATCAGATCACGCCATTTTCCGGATCTGACCAACCAAATATGACTGGTCAATTAAATCAAGCTGAAAAAACAATTTTCAAAAGAATCTTGAAAAGAATCTTGAATCCTGTAAAGAATCTTGGAAAGAATCTTGAATCCTGTAAAGAATCTTGAAAAGAATCTTCCTCCGGATCCTATACGGGATTCTTTTCAAGATTCTTTTCAAGATCCTTCCAAGATTCTTTTCAAGATTCTTTCCAAGATTCTTTTTAAGATTCTTTTCAAGATTCTTTCCAAGATTCTTTTTAAGATTCTTTCCAAGATTCTTTCCAAGATTCTTTCCAAGATTCTTTTCAAGATTCTTTTCAAGATTCTTCTAAGATTCTCGAAAAGATTCTTTTTTTCTACGTGGGAGGACACTCAGAATAGTCCAAATTGTGTGTGTGTGTGTGTGTGTGTGCGTGCGTGTGTGTGTGTGTGTGTGTGTGTGTGTGTGTGTGTGTGTGTGTGTGTGTGTGTGTGTGTGTGTGTGTGTGTGTGTGTGTGTGTGTGTGTGTGTGTGTGTGTGTGTGTGTGTGTGTGTGTGTGCGTGTGTGTGTGTGTGCGTGCGTGCGTGCGTGCGTGTGTGCGTGTGTGCCAGGCCTGCAAAATTCAAACCACCGTATCTCGAAAACAGCTTTAACAATTGAGCTGAAATTTTGTACACAGGTAGAGGTCTGACGCCTCTTCCTATGTATACATTTTTTGAAAATTAAATGAAAATTTCAGATTTTACAAGACTGAATTTTTCGAAAAATGTCTGTATGTTCTCTAGCTTCCGCAATTTTCAAGATAATGAGTTGAATAGTTCTTGACGAATAGAACAATGAAAAATAAAGGCCGCTATTAAATTTAAACGGTATTCATATAGCGGTTTATATTTTATGGAATTTTGAATTTTTGAAAAAAAATATGTTTTTGTTATAATTCACTTTAACTTCGATCAAACCTGATCAAATATTCTGCAAGGTAAAATTAATATCCAGTTGTAGTAGATATTAAATTTGGTGAAGATCAGCAAGATGGTTCAGATTTTATAAGATATTGAATTTTTTTTAAAAATCTCTATGTTCTCAAGCTGCCACAATTTTATAGCTAACGAGCTAAAATGGATATCGAGATATCACTGACCGTAAATAAAACACTGATTTCAATTCAGACATGAAAATAGGATGCAAAGTAGAACCTTGCACATTGCTTTCAAGATATATTTCGCTTTTTACAAAGCTTCCTCTATGAGGAAGCCAAATCGATTGATAATGTTCCTCATAGAGGTAGCTTTGTAAAAAGCGAAATATAATAAGGAAGCAATGTGCAACCGGTGTGATGGTCTAGTGGTTAGAGTACTGGCTTCTAAACCAAAGCATCGGTAGGTCGCGGGTTCGATTCCCGGTGCCGTCGAAAATTTTCGTCGAAAAATAAAAACATGGACATGATTAAGCTCCAGATGTATACGTGAGGCACACACAGGTAACTGTGGGGGTCACACGTATACAGCTGTAGTCTGTGTTTACATTCTCGACGAAAATCATGACGTAGCTTCGGTGCCGTGAGGCGAACTCGAGACCGGCTATTTCGGCATAAGGTTTTTCCGCAATGTTTTCCTATGCCCTTAGCAGAAATGTTACGGCAAATGCGATATAGAGGGGGAAGTCGGATGCGGCCGCATGGGGGCCTGGTTACTGATCCGGACCAGGCCCTCAGGGGGGACTGGCTACTGATTCGGGCCGACCCTGTAATAGGCGTGATGCCTGCAGACGGGGGGAAAATGCGAAAAAAAATATATATATATATATCAATAAAAGAAGGGAAATATGTAATTTTACTACACTCATTTATGAAATTTTATGAATCAGTTAATGAATCAAAGTTCCGGTAACGTGAAGTTGCAAAATGTTTCAATCGCGCATATACTCTAATTCATTTATCTGAAGCAACATTCATTTATCCGAGTTTTCCAAATATTCCGCGCATAACCAAAATATCCAAGCGCCTCTATCGACCATTTAAAATCCCCCCACGAGTTTCAGAGATTAAAAAATGCTCCGATAAAAATCATTCAATCCTTCTTAGTCCTTACAAGTACTGTTCCGAATATCCGCATATAGCCTCAGCATCGCCACAGTATCTACTTCACTCGCGCATGGACCGAACAATATACTCTTCAGCTCTCTTATATTCAATACGATAGCGAAAAAGGATTTCAGGGAAAGAGCAATAATCCTCGGATTCTTTGAGTCGTGCAGATTTCGTATTGAAAGAGAATGAATGGATGGGGAACAGGGTAGAAGGGTGTGGAATCGATACGGTCGATGTGAGCCAATGGACAATTCCTATACGTAACGTATATATGATGACACGCTAGTCTTCAGCTTCGTTGGATCGTTCACTGCAAAGGGCTTATGTGTATCAGTATAATCCTGTGTATATACGTGGGCGTTGAGACACGATGTATGCAGCTGAATTGCTCTTCAGAAAGCGTTATATTCGTACCTCTTTGTGTATTTCGACGAAGAATCGTGACCGAGTTACCGTCTTGGCCTATAGAGACTTTGATATACGACAGTAGGAAATTCTCAATTGTGATGTGAAACTCTAACCGCTTCGAGAGTTACGCTTATTAAAAGTGTAATGAGAAGTTACAAAGTTTTTTTGAAAGTTACGCTTGACTTTGTACTTTGCTTTTGCAAGGAGCTTTAATATCTGCCTCCAGAGATAGAAAGAGAGGGTAAAAAAAAATGAAGAGTCATAAAATGTTGGTTCTGGAGAACCTTTTCAGTCTCAGCTTCTTTAACCCCGGGTATCGTAACGTACACCATCCGTCTACAACGACCATCAATTTATGCATTCAACAAAGGGTTATTTTTCATAAATTATGCATGAAAAATCAACAAGCCCAAGATACTCTGCGGCTCGTGCATTAAGTTCAAGGAGACTAAGCGAGTACCAGACTGTCAACCTCGCGAGCTACGAATAATTATCGTTAGAGTTAAAACAATTTAGTTTAACGAATCGCTGACGAGCTATCGTCTTTTCCACACTTTTAACTTATTTTATTACGTTTATTTCCTGTTCTATGAGATATATACTGCTTTAAAGATAAATATGATATTTTTACGTAAAATCAATTTTGTAACAGCTTTATTTCTTCCCCGATTATCTATATCATCACCAAAACGACATTGTGATCGATAAATCTTATCACGATTTCCTCGTTCAGCCTTTACCGCATTTAACTAAAATTTAGTAGGGTTTTTCTAACAACAGTATCGCTCACACATTCAGCACAAAATATCTGTCCAGAAAAAGTCAGTTTTGAATAATCATATTTTTATTTAATTCAACGTCATATTGTAATTTCATAGCACACATATTTTAATCTTATAGAAGATAACGCATTTTCGTGTCGAATTCAAAATGAGATGGCCAAACTCTAAAAAGGAATGTTTCAACCATTTGAATTCACATGTCTAAAGGGTAAATAGTCTCTTCATGCATTTAACATGGTGCGAATTGTTAAATCATAAACGCTTGGAAGTGCAACCTATAATTATGTTCCGCACTTTACAGACCTAGGGTAGTATTATAAGACTAATTACAATACCTATGAAAGCTATAGGACATGTAGTAAGTACTTCAAAGTAGGTCTACAGTTGAAAAATGCTCAAGAATTATCATTACAGTTGCTACGGGGAAAAAAAATTCTAATTACCTAATTTGAGGGGGGCCGTCAAGAATCCTTAGAATAATTTTTTTTCTACCCCAAAAAAAATGTTCACATGAACTAAGTCGGTTTCCACCGTCCTTCAAGCGAAATAGTTAGAATAATGAATATCTTGGTTATTGCCAAAATATTTTAGATAACTGAATGTAATAATTATTGAAGAAACTCAATTTTTTTAAATTAATTAAATTTTTCTAAAGAACAATTTGTTTGAACGACGGTGTGCACCGATTTAGTTCAATTAAACATTCGTTTCCTCGTTGTATAGTAGGATTCTCTAATATCAGTCGATCAAGCCTCTTGATATTTTTCTAAGTGGTTTAATACCATGATTTGACACTACGAGAAAATTTTGTAATGTACAATAAAGTTTTTACCGACAAACGATTTAAAAAAGTGTGTTGCTAATTTTTTGAAGGTTTGTAAATGTTTAGTTCCATAAAAAAAATGTCCAAAAATTATTACTTGCACGTTAATCCAATTTACATTTTTTTACTCTCAATTTTAGCCGAAATCATCTAGAATTCCGCCAAACTTACGAAATTTTGTTGTTTTCATTTTTTCAAATTCACAAGTACATCTATGGCATGTACGAATCTTTTTCAAGTTACCAATCTTGTGTGTAATAGTGAATAACGCTAAAAAAATCATACAGAAAGTTTCGGCTGAATCTCTAATTAGGCGAATTTATCGAAATTCTAAACAATTAAGTAGTTTGTCTCACACTGCCATACACTCATTTTCTAATCCCTCATCTTTTTTTCGTAACCATTACGTTCAAGATAAATAACCGACGGCTTTGCATCACAAGCTAACAAAGGTCACTCTATCGTCATTGAAATATATCGAATGAAGATCACATTTGCATGGGATTAGCTTGGTCGCTGGCCAAGATAGAGGAAGATCAGATGTGTGCGATGCCTCTAATACCGTGGCAGAAGCTTTCACCCCCGAAGGCTCAGCTTCCAAACCACTCTTACCAGTACCAGACACTGATACCATGGTGAACCGAAGGATAGCTACAGCGTATCCTACTCACCTACTTATATCTATAGTATACCAATATCTGCACTTCAACGGTAAGAGAAATGAGGGAAAAATGGACGGGAAGTTGAATATCGAAGTTCTTATCCTTCCCGAAAACGACTTATTATTTTTTTCCAAAATTTCTCAGGCATAATGTTCATTGGAAACACAATTTTTTTTAAATGCACATTTCGATATCTTTCTCGACAAGTGTATTGACATTTGATTACGGATTCTCGATCATTTCTTACAGTGAAACATAAAAAAAAAAAAATTTCACTGCAATCGAGTCGAGTCGATATCGTTGGTGAATTAATGTTTTTAAATACTATAAGCGAATTAAGAATGTTTATCATTTTTATCATCAGAAAAAAAAATTCGAATCGAATATTATTCTTTCCTTATATCCATCAGCTTGGTTTTCTAAATGATATTCTGCAAGTATCCCAGAATTTTTGGCAACTTCCGATGATGGATGAGAAATGCAGTCAAGGGACTGTTACAACTGCTCTATGTAAAAGAGCAGCTATAACATTTCAGCGATAGCGTTTTCCATAAATCCGAGGGCACCCGAAATTCTGTTTTGTATGCTAATATGATAAACCTATTCACAACGCGTGATCTACGTTCTAGATCGAAAATTTATTTCTTTAAGATCCAGTGTTTTTATTGCTTTTGAGCATTTTAGTATTGTATATTCAGAAATCCTTAACTTTCTTTATCTATTTACAGAAATCAACAAAATGAATCCAACGACAAGATCTGGTGCCCACCCTGTCAAAAAAGTCCGCTTATGTTAGTGTAAAACAAGCGTTTTTAAATATTTTTGATTTCTTCTTCATCATAAAAATCCACAAAATTGTTTCTCTTATCGAAAAATATAACGTTAAAATTTTGTTATTTATTCCAAATTAAAATTTTTAAATTTACTTCTCGCTCTTTTTTTATAACGTATTGATCCATAAAAATCGATTTAAAATCGATAATCGAATTCAAACGATAAAAAATTATTTTTATAAGGAAAGTCAAGATTTTCACATTGATGTCCATTTTGGCCCCACTTCCTTCACTTAACTGTACACTAGAGTATTCGCTCTCTGTGTGTAGCTAGTAGAGTTCGCACTTCGTTATACCCACTATAAGTACTATAGTATACGTACATACCAAAGCCGAGCATATACATCGTGGGTCGATATAACACCCGAGGCACGATCCCCGCGACACGCCTGTCAACCCAATCCCGACCCACGAACCGTCTATGCCTCGCTCCCGTCTTGCCCACCACTACAAGCAACCTTTCGCACCACGACCAACCGTAGCCTCTTCTATCTTTCGCCTCATCCGGGAGACCTACCACTGAACAAGTAAGTATGTGAGGCATTCTCTGTCAACCGAAACACTTTTTTTCCAGCTATCTTATAGCTGTCCCATAATTGGCTAAATTTTTATTGCCGGTTTAAAGCACATTCGGAAATTTCCTTAAAATTTTAAGATCTAATCGGTTAAGAATACAGTATTTTTTTCAAATTCTACGTCCACCGAAAAAAAAGTCTGATTAAAGTTGCAGTTTGTTTGGTGAATTGTTTCAACGGAAAAGACGTTGACATCTGAAATCTGAGAGCACAAAAACTATCCTTATTGAATACAATTTTTATATTTAAAGCTTATAGTTTCCGTCATACGTCGTATCCTCTCCTAATAAGTTCATGAGTGAAGGATTAAATTAAAACACCACATTTTCTGAGTGTTTGGTTTTTCTAAATCGAAAATAAATCACAAAGTACGCCCCTTAATCGGTAATTGAATTTTTCCAGTTCGGAAAGGAATGAGAGAGAACCAAAAAAGGTGGCGTAATTGGCAAATATTTTAGGATTGGATCTTACCGTTATCGAGACCAGTTCAATTTGTATGAAATACTGCATAATCACTCGGTTAACATTTTTTTTCTAATGATCTGAACAGGGGCTATTTCTATATAATTAAATTTGAAAAAATTTTAGTGCAGAAACAATGCTCTAATTCTATAACAAGTACTGCAGTTGATCAAGAATGCATTTATCAAATCATTCTTTCCTGATAGATTGCATTAAAAAAGTTGCAGACTGCTTTCAGTTGCTGCTGAAATGTAAAATCTACTTAGCTTAACTAGGAAAGCAAATTATTGGTTTAGTTGGCGGCATTGTTATTCCGAGTTATATTGAATTCAAATGAAATATAGCATTTCGAAATTTTTTTTAAATCGTGTGTTTTTTTTAAAATTTTACTTGGCAGTCGATATTTTGAAACTGATCACAAGAAGTGCCTTCAATTAATGATTGAATTTAACAATTCATGGTACAGATCTGAAAAAAACCTATAGAATAGTTGTCCAATTGAAAGAGAATGCCTCATGTGTCTGTTGTATCCTATATTCACCAACACCTAACCGAGCACACCTCGCAATCCCCAGGCCTTTCTTCCCTTTGAATTCAGATACCTGTACATGTGACTTGTGCATCAGTTCGTATGCGTGAAAAAGCGTTGTGTGGGCGCAAAAGGCACACCGCGTCGAAGTAGCAGAGCACACCTTGTGGTCGCTGTGAAAAGGCAGATGTAATCTGATTTTTCGCAGTACCCACTGCCTTTACCTCGTTCAACCTCGTTTTAAATTGCCAGCGGTCGTCGGAGTGACCACCGATGTGACGTCACGGAATAATGGATTTAGGGATTAGTTGCTCTTGGGAGAAGGGAGAATATAATTCTTCTTCCGTTCGTTAAATCTACATGGTTTATTCAGTACCCTTTCGAGGAACACGGATTTATGTCTCATTCATAACTATTATTCGGAACTGGGGATGCGTGAAGGTTGGGTAATTGACTATGCCGAAAGCCGAGTGATTGATGAGAACGGTAATAACTCTGTATATGAATGATTCCGCCAGACTTCAGTGAGCCAAAAAAAAACTACACCTCAATATTTTTGTAAATGCCGGAATGTTCGAGTGCAATTATTTATACGATTGCTGGAGCCGAATGTTAGTGCCTTAGCCGATAAGGTACACAGGAAAAAGTGAACGGAAATTTTTGTACTTTAAAACAAAATATCTTGTCCCTAAATTAACAAAAAAACTTTTTGTTAATTTAAGAATAAAAATTATGTCAATTTCAAATTTTCTAAAAAACGGGTGTGAACGAAATTTATCTTTTCGTTTTCAATTTTTGGTTTTGAATAAGGCTGATAATTTACAAAAATAATCTAATTTGCACCATCTCTAAGTTTAAAATATACGTGAAAGCTGTGAAAACATTATTGGCGGCGAATCTAATTTTTGCGACACGTAAAAAAATGTTGAGGAGCAGCTTGATAAAAAAAGCCAAGCGAACTAATAGGCGTTTCCGGGATGGCTGAAGTCTGGCGAAATCGCTCATATACTACTGCGCGTTCTGTCCAGCCACTCGGAATGCGAAGCTGGAGTGGCGGGGTCGTTAACGAAATTGTTCATCGATTTGGAAAATTCCTCTTTTTCTTCATTTTTTATTTTCATTGGAACCGATATCGAACTTGGTATTATCGCTATGTGGCAGAACAGGTGGAGTCCGAGCTAGAGAGACGTTGTCAGCGATACGACATTCGTTGTTACTCTTTTCGGAGAAATCCTTACTTTTTGTTCGAAGTCTTGAGAAAAGATAGTTGAAAAACTTAGAAGTAGCAAAAATTTGTCAATAGAAAAAATTCGTCAACATATTTCGAACCCAACTTTTTTAAGATTTTGAAAAATAATGTTATTGCATTAACCTCGACAAAACATAGGATAGCGAAGTCAAACTTTAGACATGAAATGAGTACTATTTATCAATAATAGGAACACAGTTTTTTCATGATTCCTTGTGTGGTTTAAATTCCGCAAAAATGTAAACTATATGAAAAATATAGCTGCAAAGCCGAACTTGCAAATTGCAGCCTTATTCATTTTTTTTTTTTTTACAAAGCTTCCTCTATGAGAAAGCCAAAATCGATCAACATACTTTCTCATGAAGCTTCGTAAAATAACGTTGCAGCTTTACTTTTTTTCTAAAAATTTAGTACATAATTGATTTTTTATAATTTGTCTATATTATCGGGAGCCTTTTTAAAAGTATGTGCAAATTCATTAATAATTGTAAAAAACGTGTAACTATATTTATTAAATATACTACGGTTAATTGAGCGAAATTTTTATTGCAATTGATTTTTTTTCACTTAACCATTAACTTTACAAACAAATGTTATATTTTATTGTCTTTTTTGTTGCTTATTCGTTGAAACTGATATTGGACTTGGAATTATTGCTTTCAGATAGAGCAGATGGTGTGTGAGTCGGAGTGACGCTGTCAGATACACGAAATTCATTGTTACGCTTTTGGTAGAACCTTTTATCCATTCGTACTTCGTATGCAAAGACTCGTCGTTTAAGCGCTGAGCATTCGTCACTCGGTCAATTCCCGAAAGCACTATGTATTCCGGACACCCCAGCGCCACTGACGTCCCTCTGGCTAACTTATAGGTTTTTCGGTGTATGCGATAGCGCTGAAGTGAATTTACACGAAGGACTCGGCGAGCATTCTAGGGACGTGGCTGCTACTCGTTGAAAGGAATTCACGAGTCTCGAGGAGCATATGTGTGGGACAAAGTTAGCGTGGTTCTTATAAAAGGACCTCTTACCTTTAAAATGATAAGAAACACCACCAGACCCAGCCCTTTGTGAAATATGATAATATAGTACATAAATATATATCATCCTGACTTATAATCCTCTAAACGTGAAACGGAACGGTTTTATGGACAATTCATAAATTTTGAAGAGTCAAAATCATGATTTCCATTTATTATAGTTTAAAATAACTTTTTCAGAATCCGCATCGCTTGTGTGAAAAAGTATCCAATACTATTTGTGTTCGGAATTTGTTCCCAATTTTCGTAAAAGTGTTCGATTAATGGCCTCAATTTTAAATATGTAAAATGGACCTTTATCCAAAAACACAATAAATTTTTATTTGAAGTGAAAAACGTAGTTTTTAAAAATACTTTGCAAAGTAGAACATTTCTAAAAGTATGTTCGACATTCAATATCAATCTCGGTCTGACGCTCAACCTCTTGGATTTAATTCTCGTTTTTTAATGTTATTATTGTATGTCTAAGCAACAACCACAATTTTTTTTTTTTTTTTTCTCAAAATTTATATACTCATGATTATTTGTAAGGAACATATTGAATTCCTTACCGGTTTTTGAAAATCTAACAGAATTCTTATAAATCTTGTATTAGATATCAATATTCCCAAGCTTATAGGCATAAAGTAGGCGAAACCTCGCTTCTATTTTTTACGAATTTGTTTTATAACGGAAATTTAAAAAAAGTTAGATTCGTAATGATTCTTTCACTGTAAATATATCAGAACTTCGGGAAATTTCTTCCGATTTTGTTAAGGCGATTTTTCTTGTTATTGGAATGAACAATTAATAAAAAATTCAAATAATCCGTACGCTTTTAAAATGTTCACAAAATTTTATAGGAATGCATGATTTTTCTGAAGTTTTCAGATTGTTAAATTATGGCTTTCAATATGTTCATCATAAATAATTAGAAGAATTATGATGAAAATTTTGAAAAAAAAAAATTTATTTAAATAACAAAACGCTCCAAGAAAAATGACAAAAATTCTCTGAAGCCTGAGAAATATAGAAATGTTCAAGCGAAACATTGCGGTGAAAGAATCCTAACGCACCTAAATTTTCCAATTATTGATATCCGATTCAGGATTTATGAGAATTTTTCTATGTTAAAAAAATGGCCTTCAATAATTCCGTTATAAATAATCATAAGTATAAAAATTGTTAAAAATGAAATCCAATAAAGTTGTGCTTACTGTTTAGAAGTAGAACAATAACATTAAAAATCGTGGATGAAATCTAAGAGGTCGAGGGTCGGAGCCAAGTCGTGTTGGTATGGAATGTCATGCCATGTCTAAAGTATTTTTTGCACTTTTATGGCTAAGTGATAATAGATTATCAAGTGACAAAATGTTGTCATTCGTAATTTGAAGAAAGAATTTTCTAAAGCACAGTTGTTTTGAATAATAATAGTGAAGCCGAAAAATTACTATCTAATTGATAAGAAAAAATTGCTGCATGAAAAAACTTTTAGAAAATTAGTTTTATTCTAACGTAACGAAATTATTGATTTATCTAAAACTTTCAATTTAGAAAAAAATATCTAATTCAATTCTATCTAATGAGTTGCAAAGAAGATGTGTTATGCTTTCGAATTTGTTGGTCATTCTGATATTTATAATTCAAACAATTTTTCACTTTTAGTCCAAATATTTATATGTAATCATTGCTTATATGAAGAATGTTTCAAGCAGCTTAAGGCCGACTATCAAAACAATCTCCTAGAAATAGTAATGCAGAATGAACGATCGCTCATTATGAGTTTCGTCGTAGAAAGTTGTGGGACCCAAATCTACCCTTTCATTGTGAAATAAAAAAGAAAGGAATCGTCGTACTGCAAATTTCTGCAATTTGCTATTTGGCTCATGAAGAGATATACATAACCATACTAAAGATATGATCGTAACGGCGGTTGCTGGGCTGTGTGCAATACGCCTTATCGCTAGCCGCGCGTTCTGCGACTGACGAGTGCAAGAAATGAAATTTTTCATCCCGGCATTTGGCCCGTAGAGTCCCGTCCGTACGGCGGCCGTTTCGCGTGTCAGACGGCAACAGAGTTCTAGGGTCGACGAGGGTGGAACGACGATAGCGATGCATTCATGCTCGATCGCGACTAGAAAGAGACCTACTACTACCTGTATACCATCTATCGTTACTAGCCGCACATGCACTACTCTCACCCTCAATCTCGTACTCTCACTCTCTCAGCTAAGCGAGAGCGAAGTGAGAGTGAGACTTCCCTTTTACGATGCGACACATATTGCATCACGTTGCATATCAGTAAACTGAGTTCGAAAAAAAACGGAAAGATAAATAAAAAGCCAAGGGAGCAAATATTGTACACGCAGGATTCCCATACTCGGTAACGCTATCTGTTATAATTGCGATGAAACATCGATACTTTTTCCGCATTTATTTCGCATGACTATGAGATCGTATACAATGCATAATCACAACGTTGAGAAATACTCAATTAAGAGAAATAATTTATTTTTGTACGTATAGAGATATTTCGGAATATCGAAGAAAAATTGGTTTGGATCGTAACGAACATAGAAAGGGACATCCACAGAGTTGGAAGCCGCGTTATGTTAGACTAGTGTTTATTATATAATTGAAAAAATAGTTATATTTCGTCATAAATAGATATAATACATTCAATGGTAAAAAATTATTGGATCTTATAATAATCGAAATTAGAAGATGATTTTTTATTGATTTTCTCAGAAAAATTCGGAAATTTATGAACGCTGATTTTAGTATTTGGAAAAAAAATTACTACGATTTGGAAGCAGCAACAAGATTTCGATCTTATAGGATCATCAGTGGAATTTTAAATTTCTAGTATTTTTTCGGGATAGATATTTCGAATTAAGTAGAGTTTCTAATTTATTCTTATACAGTAGAAACCAGTTTCTTGGTGGCCTTGTGGAAGTGTAATATAGTTTTGTATTAATAAATATTGACTGAAGACGAAAAGCACTCAATAGAACGAAGCAATAATTATTATTTTCGAAAAAATTTCTGCACTATCGAAGAGAACTTGGTACGATTCACAAATGTACCTACTGCTCGATTTTTTAGTTAACTATATATTTTCCTTGCAGCTATTAAATTATTTAAACGATACTAGGGTTAGTCAACACGGGCGCTTAAGCGTCCGTGTCTCTCTACGTCGGTTTTGACATCTGACATAAATAAACAAATTCAATGCATGAATTTGGTCCTGATCTCAGTGGTGTCTGACGACACCACTGACGAATCAGAGTATGTTTTAACCGGTGGTCAGAATCCGTAGTACGAAAAAAAATTTCTTGAGTATCATATTTCATAAATTTCAGAATATTTTTATCACAATTTATGATTTAGAATTTTGTTTTGTTTTCGAATTCCAAGTGAATGTTAACTACATTTCTCGGCAAAGAGGATTTCCTGGCAAAAAAAATTAATCCGTCGTTTTATCGCGTATTCATTTTTGGTGCTTTATTGCACCTTCACTATTTTTTATGAAGCAGAAATCCCGACAAATGGGTCAGGGACCTACTTTCGCAGCAGCGCGGCGCAAGTTCTGAAAGGGTTTGGGGTTCTGATTGGCGAGCCCGCGGTGTCGTCCGCCAGTCCTGCACCCCCCGGAGCTATTGCAGCTCTCGTCGTATACCTATCTCCTACCATCGTCGCTTCTCGATAGATACGCCTCTTGACTCGTCAGCATTGCACCAGGACGCGACGTTTGCTGGCACCAAGGGCGCACAAAGGAACTGTCAAGAGTCCTTACTCTCGAGAATACCAGTGAACGATATATATATATATATATATATATATATATATATATATTCCGTTCACTGGCATTCTCGTATATATAAAGATGTATATATATGGCGGCATTTGTACAGAATCCAATGAGAACAGCCCCGATCGCCGCTCACGCGTGACAAATTGTTCCCTTTGGTCGTCAAAGCTTCGATGAGAGAGACACAGATTTGACATGCTCACGTGCCAAAATGAAATTCCCTCCTTTGCTTTCTGATGCTCCAGAAATCATTGATGGGTTCGAAGTATACGTATGCACAGTATAAACGAAATTAAAGACTTTTAACTATTTTAGAAACAAAACGTACGTTAGGGTCGCTCAAATTGCTGATAAAATTTTTTTTATTCCTACACAATTAAAAATACTTTTCCCGTGAAGAAGCAATTCTTGCAAAATATATTTTCAAAACGATTTTTTGTCTTCATTTTAATATCTCATTCTTAATTTGTAGATTAAATAAATAAAGAAATGTTTGTTTCTTTATTTTTTTCTCAGTTGTCACCACTGATTTTCACTCATTATAGCACAATTAACAGTCTCACGGACAAATTCGAAAAAAATAGTTCTTACAATTTTTAACCTTTTTGAGCGAACTCTAAATTATTTTTTTCACAAGCTCCATTTTTCGCCAGTATTACTTTCTCATCGAAAACATATTGTTTGTTGGGTGAGAGTAGAAATTTAAAAATATCACTGAAGCTTCGGCCATCCTAATTTACATGGTCAAGTTTACAGAAAAATATTGATCAATTTCAGGTTTTACAAGAAAAAAAAAAAAAAAAAAAAATAGAAAAATAATTTGATAAATGACAAATATAAAACGATGGATTGCCTTAAAATATTCTGTTAAACTTTCCAAATGTTTCTGTAAACGTTTTGAGAATAAAAGTTTGTTTTAAAGGCCAACCACTTTTTTTTATTGATATTTGAAAAACTTAAAAATTTTGTTTTTGCGGTTATTGTGAAATTTCCAAAGATCTTAGAATCCTATCTGATAGGAAATTTTACACTAATCGAGAAACTGGCCGATTTTTGGGAAATGTTCCAAATTCTGGTAAGACATGTTTAATTCAAGTTTTTACAAAATTTTAAAGTTACCAACGAAAAATCGGTAGTTTCAGAACAAACAGAAATTTTTCTGCGAAATATGGGTTGGAAATTTAGCGAAGAACGGAACATTTTTTCTGTCTCCGAAGACACTAAAGAATCAGCAACACGAATATTCAAAAACACATAATTTTGATTTGGGTCGACCGATTCCTAATTTTTCTCTATCATTGCAAACAGCTTGCTTAAACAAAGCGAACAACATCAATCATATTACAGTACCTCAGTTTTTGCACCGTTATGATCGCTTTGTAAATGCCTGAACCTAAGGCGTACATGTAACTGTGTTGACTAAATCGGCATTTCCCGACATACGTCTATTTTTTTTGTCACTGCAGCATTGGAAAAATCGTTTGTGCAGCAATTGTTTGCCTAAACATTTTGCCGAACGTTGGCAAAAGTGAATGTACTCCACTAAATTATGATTTTGTGCGAAAATTGTCTCATTTTAAAATAACGATTGTATGGAAGAATACCCTAGTAACAAATAGAGCAGTAATACAGATTCTTAGATAGATTTTTACTATAATGGATAAAAACTTTACAACAAATTGTCATTGACATAAAAAAATATAAACTTGACTCTAAAAACAAAACGAAACGTAGCAAAATATGTAAAGTAACCGCGGAATGGAGGAGGTTAAAAGATGATGCGATCAAGAAATGTAGTAAAAATTCGTTAATAAAGATTGTCAACTTGCAGAAGTACAGAGATCGTGTGAAGTAGCATAAAAATTGATTAATTCAAATTTGAGCAAAGGAGTAGCGCAAAGAACACGGTAGTTAAAATCTAACAAACATATTAACTGACTGACTAACGAATCCAAAATAGAAATCACCTTTGTTGATATTCAATAATTCTATTGTCTTAAGTTCACTTCAGTGTACTTGCGACAAAGGCTGCAATTTTTAGTTGAAAAGCCAACAATCCGTTTTTTGTTTCTTTTTTTTTCATTTTTATTTCGTGAGTGCTTGGCAGAAAACAGTACTCTTGGTGCACTGGGTGAAGCTTTTCGTGTCTCTCTTTATTTTTATATATTTTCACACCAGAGAGAGTGCCTACCCGCAGCAGAAACGTGCCTCAAGTTTTAAGGACAAGTTTTAACGCCACGAGCCTCGAGTGCTTGGGTGGGTGGTTAGGGGGCGTGCTGTTGGCCGAGCAGCAACTCAAGATCCACGGTGTTGACTAATTTTCCACTAAAGCGGATTACACCCCTCTGCACGGCTCTCGAGATTGCCATTGGCCAGTGTAACTCCAAGTTCGCACACACGGAGCCTCTAATTTTACCCCGGTGTATTTTCGCCAGTGGTAATAATTTCCTTTTTTCCTCTCCCTCTCTCACTCTTGTTAACTCACCGAGAAAAAGTACCTTCGTCTTTCCAAGAAAAAAAAATGAGGGAAGCTTTAAAAAAAAGGCTTGCCCCAGGTTTTATCGGTTGTTTTATGGAATTCCTGTGATCCAGCAGTTAACCCCGTTAGAACGCGATACACGGTGAAAGGGCGTTCAATGTGCAGTACTCGTGTGGGACGATTCAGCGAGGCAATTTCCAACGTACGTGTCTTGACGTAACTTAAGTGCACAGCGACGCTGTTCAGAAAAGCACAGAAATAAATATTTTTTCATGGCTGATCTCTCCCGCTTGCATCCGCTAACCGCTTACCGGTAGAAGTTTCAAGTCCTTCAAGTGTGAATGTAACAGAACCGCTGTTTTCATTACTGGTTAACGGAGCGAAAATTTTTTGTTGTTTACTGTAATTCAATTTGATATTATTTTTGTGATGTAAAGTGGTGAAAGAATTTCATAAAAAAAGCTTTTTACTTAATCCAAACCTTGCCCCACGATTAAAACTTCATCTAATAGATAGAATATCATTAAAAAAGAAATTTAACTTCTGACTGAAAAAAGTGTTCAATTGATAATAGAAATTGGGTAATCGAAAAATTGGCAAATAATAATCATTTGCGTATTGTAGTCATAAGATTCTCACGGTTTTGACGAATTAAGGGAGTCGATCTACTAGTCGAATCGGTGAGAATTTTTCAAAAACGTTGCTAACAATTTTGGTGCTTCTATTAATGTTTTTGAAGAGTAATTTCCGCATTTCCATGTGTTCATTATTATTAACGAGCTATTGCGCGTCACAACCAGATGATCAACGTTAAGGTAAGGAATATTCATAAATATATGAATATTACTTATCTTATCTGGTTGTGATTCATAAATATATGAATATTCCTTATCTTAACGTTAATTATCGTCCGGTTTTGACGAGCAATACCTTATATTTGCTATAGATTATTGAGCAATGTGTTATTGACTGATCGAGGTCATTTTTGTATTATTCTTTGTATGACATTTACTTCCGGTGTTTTATCTAACGTAACCTAATATTAGACATACTAATACTTGTAACTTTTCAACAACAGCTACGAACAAAGAATGCTTTCGGTGAATCAATGAAGTATCATTCGATGAACAAAATAAGATTTCTTTTGTCATGATGAGATGAATATTATGGTTTTTCCTAGTTTTGAACCAGATGATAAAAACTTTATATCAGACATTTGTATATACGAGTGAATTTTTAGGATATTTCTTTCGTACGCCCAGTCCAGCAGTTGACGCGGAAACCAGGGCGCGTCTAAGCGGTCACCCATCCAAGTTATGGCTGCGAGCAATGCTGTTCTGGAGATCACCGAAGCTGTACACTTTTTTTAAAGGTTTATTGTGAATAAAATTTACATTCAGGTTTAGTAGTTACAATTAACGAAATAACAAAAACCAATCGATAAGTTGAGTAAATCGGCATGGCAGCTCGGTGCAACTCTCGAGGATACGTTTTAGGCGCAGATGAAACTTCTTCGTAACAAAATATCATGACCCGTGAAGAAATCTTATCAGGGTTTTGCAAAGGCCCTGATTAATTTTCCCTAAATATATTCGGGGCCTCATATAGAATAGCCTTATAGGGTAAGGACTGTCACGCTTTTTTTTCGAGGCTTTTAAAGGCTGAATATTAGGAGCTTTTAAAGACTGCCCTATTAAGTCCATAATAAAATAATAAAGAAATTTAATTAAAAAATGTATATTTGTTATTATTTTGTTGAGTAATGCTTCACCTATAGTGGGATATTTTGTCTTTCTCTACACGATGGTACATATAAATCGCTGAAAAAACATATTACTTTTTTTTTACATTGACGGGAATCGAACCTAGAACCCTCCGGATAGTTTAGTTGCGCCGCGCCTCAGTTCTCTCAGCCATTCAAATCATATGAATATGCAATTTTTTGTCTATTCGAATTACTGTAATATGAAATATTAAATAATATTAATGTCATATAGTCAGAACTTGACAAATTTACATGACTGCGTCTAATGTGTAAAAATAAGAGCACATTCAGTAATTATATTTCGAGTCTCGTTCTTCGAGATTACATACGTGTAGTACCGCTACTTTCCACTAGAGGAGTCACAATATTCAGAGAGTAAAAGAAAAGTAGACGCTCTTCCCACGTCCGCCATCTTGCTATCTTCATAACGTTCTTTGTGCTAGTGCTAGTCACATGTAAGAGAGATTTTACTGAAATTTTATCCTTATATGAGGAAATTAAGACGTTCACGGAGGTTTCTTCTGCCATGGGGAAATCCAAGAAACATTCTCGAGATCGGAAAACGTCTAAAAAACGCTCTCGGGAGAGAGATTCGTCTCCAGATTTACGTAGGAAAATACGTAGGTTAGAGAGGCAATTGTTGTTACATCAAGCCGAGTTTACACCAGGTAAGTCCAGTGAAGTATTGTCCTTGGTGATTTTTCGACGGGTTGTTCTTTAAAAGATTGAGACACCACCGTGCGATCAGGCTGGTTAATTTTGCACGAAGGAGGCAATAACCATCAGTGCTTCAAATTATCTTTCCGTCCTTACAGACGTTGGAATCCCCGAGCAGGACAAGGAGAATTATTCTCAAAATCGAGATGCCACAGTCACATCTGAGGAACGGTTTCTTGCACAGTGTCTGCAGATAGAATTACCTGTTGTCCAGGATTCACTTGTGCCGCAGTCTGGAATTTTATCTGACACTCAGATTACAGCTGCGCCGCAGTCTGATACTTTAGCTGTCACTCCAATATTGAGTGCACCGCAGTCTGAGTTTTTGTTAATCAATCAAAATTCAATTGCTCCGCAGTCTAAGATTTTGTCAATGAATCAAAATTCAGTTGCTTCGCAGGCTGAGATTTTGTCAATGAATCAAAATTCATTTGCTCGCAGTCTGAAAATTCAGCTGCGTCTCATGGATCTATTGAAGAAGTTCAAATTCCTCAGTCAGAGGAATCTAAGGTCAGTGAAAAAAAAAGTCTAGATGATGAGACTCGTCACGCACTTGGAGAGGATCCTACTAACACACAAAAAAGAGAACTGACCTTGCACTCAGAGCTCGTTGCGATATGGTCTACATGGATATCTACGGATCTATCAAAGGAGTCAATAGTACAGCTCCTCAACAAATATCCTAGGAAGGGAAATTTACTTCTAGAAGCACCAGAACTGAATCCGGAGATTGCAGTCATTTTAAATGAGTCAGGTACTAAAAGAGATAAACTTTTCATCCAGGAACAGAATTATGCTGCTTCTGGAATGTCAGCCTTAGGCGAAGCTATTTCAATGATCATTAACGACAATGAAGAGCCGGTAGATCGTCTAAAACTGCTACAAAATTTGGGCGACGCAGGAAAGTTGTTCGCACAGCTGCACTTTCAAATTTCGTCAGCCAGAAAAGCATATATTGCTCCCGTTCTGACAAAACAGACTAAGGAACTACTGCAAAAAACATCGCCAAGCACTCTTCTCTATGGTAACAATCTAAGCGAGATTATAAAGACCGCAAGGTCGGCGGAAAAACTGGGAAAGGATCTGAAGTACCAAGCTCCAGTACCTTCATCTGCGGAGATTCCGAAGAAGAATCCTCCGCAAGCAGCACAACGCTCTTGAAACTGGCGGGGCTCTTATCCGAAACGGGGAAAGTCGTATCAGAGCCAGCGAGGCGGTCAGAAGTCGACGTTCTCTAAAGGGTTGCAATACAACAATCAATCGCAGAAGAATTAGTTCAATCAGAACAAGGGCTCGGCCAGTCGACTCAAGAAGTTTTTGGGTGCATGGAGAAATATTACGTCAGACAAATTCGTGCTTGAGTGTATAGGGGGTTATAAAATACCAGTCCATACGACAATAGAGGGACCACTGAATCGAATGGTTACTCTGTTCGGAACGGAAGAGCATGATATGGATATTGCAGTTGGAAAAATGTTGGCAAGCGGCGCCGTTGTTAGGTGCGAGGCAGTTGAGGGACAATTTCTTTCGCCGTATTTTTTGGTGCCAAAACCGAATGGTAGTAAGCGTTTCATTTTGAATTTGAAAAACTTGAATACATACGTTGAGACTTCACATTTCAAATTAGAAGATAGGAAAACGGCGACAAAGCTTATTACACCTAACGCATTTATGAGCAGCTTAGATTTGAAGGATGCTTATTTCCTGGTTCCAGTTGATATGGAGGACCGGAAATTATTGCGATTCATGTTTAAAGATCAAATTTTTGAGTTCACTTGCCTACCTTTTGGCCTGTGTACAAGCCCTTTTGTGTTTACGAGGATTATGAAGCCGGTCATAAATAAGTTGCGTCAGCAGGGCCTAATATCTACAATATATTTAGATGATATTTCATGCATTGGGGAAACGCGTGAAGCTTGTTTACGTAATGTCAAGGCGACTAGGAAATTGTTAGGGTTTCTAGGTTTTCTTATTAATGAGGAGAAAAGTTCAAGTACCCCAGACAGGAAATGAACATATTTAGGGTTTGTTTTTAATTCGAAGGATATGTCGGTTGAACTACCTTCAAAGAAGAAACATGCGTTACGGATTTTGATAGATGAATTTCTAAAAAAGGAAAAGTGCAAAATTAGAGATTTTGCGCATTTAATTGGCTCGTTAGTCGCAGCGTGTCCGGCCGTATAATATGGAACGCTATATACAAAGTTTCTTGAGCGCGAAAAATTTTTGGCCCTGTGTGTACACGACCAAGATTATGAGCAGGAAATGCTTATTAGCAACGTAACGAAAAGCGATTTGCAGTGGTGGAAAAAGAACATTCCGCAAGCAAGTAAACCAATACTTCAGTCTAAATTCATAAAAGAAATTTTTTCGGACGCATCCCTTACGGGGTGGGGTGCGCACTGCGAGGGAAAAAATGCGCGTGGATTCTGGACAGATTTTGAGAGGAATTTACATATTAATCACCTGGAGTTGATTGCGGCCTTTTTAGCGTTAAAGTGTTTCGCTTCAGATAATCAAAATTGTGAAATTTTGTTAAGAATTGATAACACCACTGCGCTGGCGTATATCTATAGAATGGGTGGGGTACAATACCTAAAATTAAACAAATTAGCTCGAGTTTTGTGGAAATGGTGTGAAGTGCGAAGGATATGGGTTTTCGCTTCATATATTCCCTCAGTAGAAAATGTTGATGCCGATAGAGAATCAAGAACAACAAACATTGATACTGAGTGGAAGCTAGCCTCTTTCGCTTTTATCAAAATAGTGAAAATATTCGGTCAACCCGAGATTGATCTTTTTGCATCAAGATATAATGCAAAAATACCCAGTTATTTCTCATGGAAACGAGACCCCGAAGCAGTCGCCGTGGACGCTTTCGCCGTAGATTGGGGCAATTTGAAATTCTATGCTTTTCCCCCATTTTCGGTTATCTTAAGAGTTCTGCAGAAGATTAAGATGGATGAAGCTAGCGGAATTGTGATAGTGCCCTTCTGGCCAACACAACCGTGGTTTCCAGTTTTCATGTCCATGGCCATTGGTAACGTGAAAGTTTTGAGCCATCGCCTAACTTACTTCTGTCACCTTGCAGGTCTCTAACTCATTCTCTCGCGAGTCAGCTTACCTTGGTTGCCGGGATGCTCTGTGGACGTTCTACAAAAGGAAACTACTCTCGGACAGGGCAATAGAGATTCTAATTGCCTCATTAACGAACTCCACTATTCGTCAATACAACTCCGGGTTAAAAAATTGGTGGACATTCTGTGAGCGTGCGGGATATGACCCGTTTGAGGTCAACGCAAAAAACGTGATAATCTTCTTAACAGAGCGATATGAGGGCGGAGCCTCCTACGGCACACTTAATTCTGAAAGATCAGCGATTGCTTCAATCAGTCAGGAAGACCTTTCAAAGGATGCTAGCATCCACCGTTTTTTCAAGGGTGTTTATAAATTACGTCCGACAAGGCCCAAATTTGAATCAATTTGGAATATTGAGCAAGTTTTGATCTGGGCAGAAACATTGGAACCCCTAG
Source organism: Tromatobia lineatoria (assembly GCA_949699805.1). NCBI lineage: Eukaryota > Metazoa > Arthropoda > Insecta > Hymenoptera > Ichneumonidae > Tromatobia > Tromatobia lineatoria. The sequence continues at coordinate 5,973,169 of OX453049.1, read as the reverse complement.
AATCATTGGATCTCACACAATTAACTCACAAGGTAGTGATTCTGTTAGCGTTAGCAACAGCTCATAGGGTACAGACTCTTTCACTGATAAAGACCGGCAACATTTCGCAGCTCCCTCAAGGCGCAGAGATTAGAATTACAGATGCCATTAAGACTTCACGAGTAGGTGCTCCACAACCAACATTTTTTCTGCCTTTCTTTAGAGAGAGACAAACAGCTTGTGTAGCAAGGGCCCTCAATTTTTACTTAGAAACCACGAAGTATTTGAGAAACAGGATTGATAGTCTTTTTATAACGGTCAAAAGACCTTACCGCGCAGCTTCTTCCCAGACGCTAAGCAGGTGGATCAAGACGTGCTTGTTACAATCCGGTATAGACAGGCGTTTTACGGCACACAGTACTAGACATGCTGCCACATCCGCAGCTGAGCTTAAGGGCATAGACATCAGCGTAATTAAAAGCACAGCCGGTTGGTCCGATAATTCACTAATGTTCACGAGATTTTATAAGCGCCCAATTGAGCCGAACAGAGGTGCGTTTGCTTCCACTGTTCTTGGCGACATTTCGTAATTTTGTTTGTTTATAATTAACCTAAGCGTTGTTCGACAATTTTGTCGTTTGTGTTATTAATCTCAATAAAAGATTATATTGATCAGTTTGATATAAATAAAAAGCGGGTATTTCGTTAATGTTTGGGAAACAATTGCTCTAAACATCTACAGGTATGTAATCTCGAAGAACGAGACTCGAAATATAATTAAAAATCAAACGAACTTACCTGTAAGTGAAGTTCGATTGGAATTATATGAGAGTCTCGTTCGAGATGATTACATCCCACCCTTGCCCTCCCAAATTAACCCCTTTTTATTTTGCATTATATATTAATTAGCTCTAAACTTATGAAGATAGCAAGATGGCGGACGTGGGAAGAGCGTCCACTTTTGTTTTACTCTCTGAATATTGTGACTCCTCTACTGGAAAGTAGCGGTACTACACGTATGTAATCATCTCGAACGAGACTCTCATATAATTCCAATCGAACTTCACTTACAGGTAAGTTCGTTTGATTGTTAATTTTTTTACAGAAATTGAGTATATCGAACAGAGTTATTTAATTATTCGCGCGAATTAGTCCGTTCGTATCTAGGTGCATGACTGTCTGACTGACCGGAGGGCTATTATTATAGAATAGGAGACCACGTGGCTGACTTTAGCGGTCATTAGTTGGATAGGTGACCACACATTTTGCCATGGAAACCTCGGATTGCCATATAAGACCCTCATCTGGCAAATTTATTATTGATTAGTTTACTTGGTGCCATAATTAAGCGTGAAAGGGCCCTCAAGTGATTACCCTATCGAGCCCTTTATCAAACTTTGCCATAGAAACCTAGAATTGCCTTATGAGAACCTTATCTGGCAAAATTATTATTGATTTGTTCACTTGGTGCCATGCTTAAGCGTGACTGGGCCCTTAAGTGATTACCCTATCAAATCCTTCGCCACGGAAACCTTATCAGGGCCCTCATTGGGAGTGATATGGAAAACCCTTTTAGGGTGTCCACATTTAAGCCAGAAAGAGCCCTACTTTATTTTAAGGCATCCATAATAATTTTCATCACGGGAAGTATAGGACATAAAAGCAGCTAATTACGTCTGTCAATCACATTGTGCTCTGGAAACACTTTCGAAAACAGGGAAAAAGAAGTAGGCGTGTTAATAAATAAAAAAACAACTTGCTTGCCCTTCTCCCGTCTAGATAGGACTTGGACCTAACGAATTAAAAACTAACAATAATCTACGAAATATATACATATTGAGAAGATGAACAGAAGTCTAACGCTATTTGTATAAACTCATAAAAAGAAGGAAAGAAAATGTCATCTTATTTATTTTCAGTCGATGACGTTGAGCGTGGTTCAGTTCTTCAAAAGCCGTTTGTCTATCTGCTATAATGCTTAGAGACGCTGACACTTAATGTTAACCAACAAGTACTAATTTAAATTGACTCTGTATTCGTTCAGGTAATCGTATTTGAGGATCGTAGTCGAACCGCGAAAATTTCCTTCGTGAGTTGCGAAGTCTTTGTAGGATAAACAGATCCTTTTGTTGCCGAAGCCACACACCGACCGCGAGTCCACTGCTGCCGGTGTATATATCAGTGTTTTTTATTCTTAAACCGTGTCTGTAGATGTATTTATGGATAAAGAACACATGCCGACTCGGAAGCCACGCTCAACGCATTCAACAACATTAGTAATATTTGTAGAAATGCAATGAAAAATCCAGCAGTGATTTTAATAGTCCATAGCAGAACGACTATCTAATATAACATGCAGTTTTTTTCGTATTGATTGATCATAATAGACATCAAGAGACGCGATAGCGTCTCAACGCCAAGTATTTAAAAAAAAATTTGTAATGCCTTACGAGAATCCCCACGACCGAGACGATAGCGCTACTCTTATTATTTGAACGTTCGTCCATTTTCGTCCGCTACGAAATTCTAATTGGGATTATCTCAGTCAAAACGTCGCGGCCGCCAAATGTGTCAGGTTCATTATTTTTCATTTATTTTTCTCTTTCGAATGAGCCCCGGTTCAATCAAATCGGTGCCCGCGATGCTAATATCTGGCCACTTACAATTTGGACTCTGTCAAAAAATTTTCATTCTGTCACACTCACACATCGAATTTGTCCGACGATATACGTGCATGGCGCGTATCAGCACACTCATATGTCGTCTGTAACTCTAAATATCTCAGGCAATACATCGCTGACGCTAAATGTATCAGCGCTAATATTTTTTATTTTTTCCTCTCTTTTTAATGAGACCGGTTGCGATAAAATCGGTTCTCGAAGTGTTAATATCTAGCCAATATTCCAAATTTGTCCGAACTCACACATCGGAACAGATTTGTCCGATCGCATGTACGCGTGCATACGTGTGAAGAAAATCGCATACATAACACAACTGGTGGCGCCGAGAACCCGCAGCGGCAGCCCGAAGAAGTTGCTGCGATCATCTGCTTGCCGGCTCGCAATTATAGTAGCCACAAGAACAGTCTGGTAAAAACTTGTATTCGTGCTACATGAATTTAATAATAATCTCGTAAAAAGTTTGATTGAAGATTTTATGCAGAGGAATAATAAACACGAATAAGTAAGTACAAAATACAACGACACTATTTACTTTTGAAGACTTGAAGACAATTTCATTTTCAATTAGCCATAAGTGGGACGTTCAGCCAAAAGGATTTTTTTTTTTTCATGAAGACCACTTTCCCCCTCACAAGACAATCGATTAGGTTGTCATTTACTAATCCATCGACAGGCTTGTTCTAAAAGCCCCTGCGAGTGCTTTTCATTCCACACTGCATTAAAAAAAGGTTTGTTTATTATAAGGGTCACTTTCTCCTTCACAAAAAAAAAGACCAAAAATAATTACCTTCTTTCAGGATGAACCTAAATGATTTTTTATAAGTGGATCAACTGATTGGGTCAACTGGTGGCTTCGAAATGGCTGCGCCAGGGATTGATGTTCGCTAGGTGACATTCTCTTCGCAGCACACACCATTCCAGCAGAGCATTTTTTTCAATGGTCTTTTAGTAGGATGAAGAGTCAAAAAAGTTTTTTTTTACACCAAGGACACCTTTCACCCACAGCGAAAAAAAAAAATTAGAAATTACGGATCGATGCACGTTACCAATCCCTGATTGTCAAGGATGAATTTTGAATCGTACCAGATACTGTAAAAGAGAGCAAAGTGGTAACGTGCATCGATCCGTAATTTTCGGAAAAAAAAACTAAGTCCTAAAAAAAGCAGGTGACACTTATATACTATTTGATTTTACAGTTATCCAAGAAAGATGAAATGCCAGAGTGGCTAAGATAACAGCCTGATACGGTGAGTAGCCTGGGTTCGAGTCCCGCGGTCGACATTTTTTATTTTTTATTTTTTTATTATTTCCCCCTCCCTATTTTTATCGCTACAATCTGATCAGATCACGCTGTTTTCCGGATCTGACCAACCAAATATGACTGATCAATTAAATCAAGCTGAAAAAACATTTTTCAAAAGAATCTTGAAAAGAATCTTCCTCCGTATCCTATACGGGATTCTTTTCAAGATTCTTTTAAGATTCTTTGCAAGATTCTTGAAAAGATTCTCGAAAAGATTCTTTTTTTTTCTACGCGGGATCCTTATGCACTATTGTTATGTACTGCACGTAATGAAGTTTAAATGTGACATTTTCAAAAATAACGGGATTATTTACAGATTTTTTTTCTTACGACTTTTTTTGTGACTCGGTCCGCTTAATAAGGTTTAAGTGTATCGTATTTTGAATGAGAGCTATCATTTACAGATTTTTTTACTTTCTCATCACATACAGAGTATGTAAAAGAGAAAGTATTACAATCCAAAAAAAATTCGACTTCAAGATTTTAATGGAAATACATGTTTTGGGTGTCCTAAATGCCAAAAAAAACATTAACTCATTTCTGTCCGTCCGTCTGTCTGTCTGGCGTCTGTGATGCCGTCCGAAAACACAATAACTTCTGAAAAAATGTGTGGACCGCAAAGAAATGTGGTGTCCACTTTCTGCATCTAAATCCTAGTTTTAGTATTGAAACCCAATCCAAAATCTCCACTTTTTCTGGTACTTTACCTGAAATGTGAAAAAATAAAAATAAAATATGTTATCTATTTTTGATGCTTTTGATTCAATAAGCAGTGAACAACAAGTGATTCAATATAGTGAAGACTTTGTTGTCTTTTTAGTTACTCACATGACATTTCTGAAACCATCCGCAACCAGAAATTTCTATTGTGAAATATGGATTGCCTTACAGGTCTACAAAAAAAAAAGACTGGTATCAATGATCTTGAGTAGTTTTAGACTTTTCAGGGAGAAATACACTATAAATATTCACATAAAATATTCTATCTAGAAAAGTGCAGAGACAGAAAAGATTTAAGGTTAAGTTAACACTCATGATGTTAGACTATAAAAACCGATACATCCATAGTTTTTATCAGTCACATAGCATTTCATATGAATTCTAAATCCTGCGGCGGCCTCATATACACCATAATATGCGAAACCTTTGGTATATGAATAACAAATATGAACCGACTTGTCAAACTATCGCAGTGCTGACAATAACACCAACAAAAAAAAGAGAGATGTGGCGTGAAGGCGCGATCATAACGTGCACGTCCTCGAGAGGGCGGGTGGTCGTAGCTTGAATTTGAATTCAAAAATGCGTTCTTAAAAAATTATAGGGTGAGATGTAGATTACAATAAAAAAAAACAATAAAAATACAAATAAAAATAAAAATTGGAAAACAATTGAAATAAAAATAGAAATTAATAAAAGTTAAAAAACATTTTTAAGTAAAAAAACAATCTATTGTCTCAAATTTATAAAATTACAAAAAAAAAAAAAACAAACGAACATTACAAACTAACTCCACAACCTAACTTCACAAACTAACTTTACAACCTAATTTCACAAACTATCTTCACGACAGTAACATGACGATGCAGCAGCAATCGAGATGAGAAAGTCACGTGTTGCGTCACGCCAGTAGCAATTTTTTTTATTGCGACTTTTATTTAGGTGACTCAGTACCCTTTATCTGGAAGCCACTGCGAATGCTTTTATTAAAGCTGCTCGTGATTGGACCAGTACATGGATTTTGCTTTACGATTTAAAGAATGTACATTGATTATAAAACTAAAATACTAGAATGACACGTATGTAGTTGGGACAAATTTTTGCAGCAGTGTTTGTTGCGTGCATACCACGCAAAACGATATTTATTTATTTTAATCGGACACCTATACTCAACACCATTGTCAATAGTTATAAAGTTAGGTTCTTAAGCCAGTACAGCTTTTTTCCACGTGCAAGGCTATAAAAAAGGGACTACCCGCCGTACAATGGTTTACAATTTACGTGCGGGACTGTTCACATTTGGCGACCAGGCACAACTTTCTTTGTAAGCCTTTGCACATTTTTTCTAGATGCATTCATAAATTGTACTACGCATAAGCTGTAGTAGCGTACTGGTCACTAAGTACGTGACCATCGGCAAATAGCCACAGCCACGCGCACAGATGTGCCTGATATAAAACAGACTCGACTCTCGAGTCAAACACAAGAACCTTTTTAAGTACGCTGTAAAAAGTGCATCTTGACTGCAGATGGACTGTAGGGCTGTCCATCACTTTTCTATTCCCAACTATATCTTTCGTGATTGGTGACCAGAGAAAGTACTCCTACTCTCGCCACTGAATTGTTGCCAATCAGAATTTGGCATTCTGATGTTTAAAAATTGGTATCATCCCACTTTTGGGGAGGAAACTCTCGATACTGACCACGAAAGATAGTCAACAACTACATCTCATCAGTTAAACACCAATCGTCCTCGCGACAACAGCAACTGAGCTCCTTGTGCCAGTTTGCTATTCACATCACGAATTCATAACTTCATTTCACTTCAATAACTGTAACCTTTAATATTTGTAAGCATTGTTAAAGTTTTCAAATATATAATTTGTTGTGTGTGTAACCAAGTGTAACCTCACTATCCTCTAACTAGCCACACAAGATTAAGTTGGCGTGTGGTAGTACTGAAAAGCATCGTCTCCAAGCAACAGAGCATCGGGCCTTACAACCCCGTAGATTTAAACGCGAATCGCGGTGCCGACGGTACAGTGTTCTTTGTATTACGTGCAGAGTATTAAACTAATGAATTTATGGTTTCATCGCAACTGGTTGACGCAATCGGCTGGTCCATTTACAAAAATATCCTTCATACTTATTTCGCAGAGGGGATTTTTTTTATGAGGGGAAGGGATTCGTCTTCATAATAAAAAAAAATTTCAACTGACCTTCCTCTTATGTCTAGTTGAAAATAAAACTAACCTAAAGGAAAATAGTATCTTTGGATTGTACTTCCTTATTGGCCATCTATCGCGCCTGTGTAGTAGATCTTCAATCAAGCTCGTATTTGTTACAAATTAAATGACAAATATTTTAAATAAATGTAGCAAAAATAGCAAAAAAAACTATCAGCATCGAATCAGTGCCTACATTTCCGCAGAAAGTCAACAATCATAATTAGAAAGATACAAGTGTGATATCGATTATAGTGAGACTGAAAATAAACAGGATTCACATTATACAACAGTGATGCGAGGCAGAGACACTGCTTGAATATTCGTCGACGATTTAACAGTTAAGCAGGGAAATGCGTATTGCAACGCTGAAGACGCGTAGATATAATATTTAGAATAAACGAGAAAATGATAACGTTGCATAGCACATTTTGAATCCTCTCGGCGCCTATACTGAGTCTGTCATTTCAATTATTAGACGAAGCATCTATTAAATTCCTACTGCAGCCTGTATACATTTAATATACAGTTTTTTTCATGGCGTTTAGATTTTCAAAAAGATGGCAATACCCCCAAAAAAACTTTCCCCCAAAAAAAATTGGTACGCCAAGTATTAAAAGTGTTATGATCCCATAAAAAAATCACTTGGAATGAAAAAAATTTTAGCTAAAAAATCTTAAAAAACAAAATTGACTTTCAAAAATATTCAACTGAATCTTATTAGCCAAGTAAAAACCTTTGGCAGACAAGTAATATCCCATGAAAAAATCACTTTGAAACAGAAAATACTTCGCTGAATCATTTTTTGTAATAAAAAAAATGAATGCTAAATATTTAACCGAATCCTATTGGCCAAGTAAAAACCCTTGATGAATGTTCAACAAATGAAGATGTTTCTCTAGAAAAAACTTGGCGTCTCTGTGACTAGTGATAATACAAAAAATCAGAGGGGCGTCAGGGTAATTGTACCGAAGTGTCGCGTCAATAATGGCCGATAATTAAGAAAAAACTCTAAGACAAACAAACGAACTGAATTGACAAGTGAATTATATTTTTGTAAATTGAGTTCAAGTTAAGATAAGGGTAGTTAATGCCATTCATACACTCCACGTTAAAGAGTCGGCATGGAGGTAATTTTATAAAAATCGATTTTCACGCACATATACAAGAAAAAATTATAAAGCCTAGGAACAATCAGTTTGTAACATAATCTTTAAAAATATAGAGATTTGAAATGAATAAAATAATCACAGTCAGTCTTGACATTGATTCCATGAACAAGAATCGCGACACAATACAATAAATGCAACACATTCGCACATATATTAACCCATGATAAGCCATGACCTAATCATACCATAATCTATCACAGTGATGGATACATCCGACTACAAGTTCTCTCAATATTAAATTCAATATTTATAAGGTTCGAGGAGTTTGTTTTAGAACTGATAATAACGATAAAGATATTTTTTATCATAATGCACACGCCAGACAATCTTCAGAAATATTCATGAAGAATTCAATTGAACTCATTTACAATAACAAGATAATGATAAACTTTTCTTAGATAGTCGCATGCTTTGAGCGAGTGGAATGGAAGGCGAGCGGCGCGTGGCGCGTGGGCGGATGCAGAGCTGAAACGAGGACCCACGCCTGTGGTCTTGATTATTTATTATCGCCCTCGCTCCGCTCTTCTTTTTTGTCTTTCTCTTATAATATTGTTATGTCTTTTGGTATAGGATTAATAGGAGAAGCCCTCCGCGTTTGAAACACTCCCAGATAGATTTATCCTCAAAAGAGCCGGACAAATGACACTTTCTCCAATTAGGGTAAAATCACCGCGAATATGCCGGAAATTTTCCCTTATCTTATTAAATTTATCTTAATAAATTATTGAAATGGATCCACCAAATAAGCCCAGCCACCAGTCGTCCTTCGTTTTGATATAGGAGGCAGAATTCTACGAAACAAAGCACAATTTGCTGAGAATTGCACGGACAAATATATAATAGGCTAATGTGGTGACTCTAAACACTGTAACGTGTGATATCCTCTGCGGGGAACCGGTGACTGGGAAGAGGTCAGGACGAATTTTCGGGAGCTCCCGTTATATAAAGGCCCATTCGCAGCGCGCGACAATTATAATCATACATTCCAAGTAAATAGAGAAGTGAGGCCAGCGCGCGCGGTCTCGTGGAACAATAAGCGCCACTAGACTCCCGTATCGGACAAATCCTTAGATTGGGATTTATATATCGGCAACGACAAAGACGCACGAGCGTCGCGCTACAAGTCATTCGCTATTTTTCCATTCGCTAATTTGACCTCCGTCTTATTAAAAAGCAATTAATATGGCGAATGATCAAAATAGCAAATTTCGTAATGACGGCCATTGTAGATTCAGACGTTCCTTCTTCTGAAATTCGCTATTTTAACTATTCGCTATTTTGGTTATTCGCCATTTTGATCCCCACCCCATGGGGAATGAAAGAGAGATAAATAAAAGGCCTCCAGGAAAGACGTAAGTCGTAAAACATAAATAGAGCTTTTATCGCCCCATACATTCAAGGCGTTTGATTTAGCCCGCAGGTATACAACGAGAAGCCAGTTCGTTCAAATAGTACTGCCGTTGAATTGATCTGGCAGCGTTCATCAAATTTGCAGAATATCTTGTCGCGAGCATAAATTTGCAGAATGTGTTCTAGGGAGCATAAGCTTGCAAAATCTTTTCCGGCAAGCTGAAATTTCAAAAAAAAAAATTTAGAAGGGTGCAGGTATAATTGGGATTGGATTTAAAAAAATTACTTTGTGATGATTCAAATTTCTCTGAATTTCTGATTTACAAATGAATTCTAAGCAATGCAAAGAATACATAAGAGAACCTGCTTGTACATTGCAATCTCATTGATTTGACTTATTAAAAAACTTCCTCTATGAGGAAGTCGAAAACGCTGAAAAAAATTTATTATCAATAAAAATTTCCTCATAGAGGAAAGTATTTTTAAACATTTTTTTATTTTAAATAAAAACAGTAAAACTTATTTCATTCCCGGTGAAGTCAAACTGAAACAGCATTAATCGAAACTCTCCTGCAGGAATCATGAGATTTTGAAAGTGGAAAGAAAGATAAATAAAGGCCTTCCGGTGGAAGACGTAAGTCGTAAAACGTAAGTCGAGCTTCTGTCACCGCGTGCATTCAAGGTGTTTGATTTATCCCGCAGGTATACGACGAGAAACCGGTTTATGCAAATATTATTGCAGTTGAATTGGTTTGGCAGCGTGCCCGGCAAAGGGTGAGAGAGGGCGCGCGTGAACGCGAACAAGAAACGCGCGGGAGTGTGGGGCAGAGGGCGCGCAAGACAGCAAGCGTGCACCTTCTGAATTTTGCAACGGCGCTCGCGAATTTATCGTCTCTTTATGACGCTGAACGTCGATTTTATCGAAAGCAGTGCTATCCTATGTACGTACGGAAGATTCCCTAAAGGGATTTTCAGACAGAGAGAGAAACGGAAAAACCGTGAATATGCTATTCATGTCACGTATGCGAGCTACCAATTTTCGGGCAACAAAGTTTTTACGTATAACTGTCTTTGTGATGCATTAATAAATTCTGTCGGTTGATCCAAATTTTACGACAAAATTATTCCTCTTTTCTCTTTACGGACTTTAAAGCACACAGAGAGAACATATTTAATTCACGCTTGAGAAATGGGAGAGTTGATTTTATTTTCCCGAATGTTCAATAAAATATTTCGTTGATTCCAATCGAATAGTGCTCTGGAATTTCGACGGGAACATTTCATTGGTTGTAAAGAAACATTTACTTAGTGAGCTCATAGTAAAGAAGCAGTTTCATTGTTGTAAAGAATTTCATCGTCCCCTGTTAAGCAATTATATATATCTCGCATATAACCTTACTGTTTTGTTTTCCGGTTCTGCCAAACAAGCGGCTTCGAGTTTCAGGAAGTCTGTACTTCAGTCTGTTTCTCCAGTACTTGCGCAGGCTCTCTCCAAATATGAGCTTTATCTGCTGAGTAGCTTAGCAAAAAATAGGTCTCAAAATTCTGAGCTGTGGTGGGGGAAGTGCCACTGAGTCCTGATTGAAATCAATTAAAAGAACAGAGTCGATTTCTTTTATTTAGAGTCACTCCTTTTCATTGGGTCTATGATCATTTAATTACCCACGTAGAAAAAAAGAATCTTTTCGAGAATCTTTTCAAGAATCTTGGAAAGAATCTTGAAAAGAATCTTGAAAGAATCTTGAAAAGAATTTTGAAAAGAATCCCGTATAGGATCCGGAGGAAGATTCTTTTCAAGATTCTTTACAGGATTCAAGATTCTTTTCAAGATTCTTTACAGGATTCAAGATTCTTTTCAAGATTCTTTACAGGATTCAAGATTCTTTTCAAGATTCTTTACAGGATTCAAGATTCTTTTCAAGATTCTTTACAGGATTCAAGATTCTTTTCAAGATTCTTTACAGGATTCAAGATTCTTTTGAAAATTGTTTTTTCAGCTTGATTCAATTGATCAGTCATATTTGGTTGGTCAGATCCGGAAAACGGCGTGATCTGATCAGATTGTAGCGATAAAATTGGGGGGGAAAAAAAATAAATAAAAATAAAAAATGTCGACCGCGGGACTCGAACCCAGGCCACTCACCGTATTAGGCTGTTATCTTAGCCGCTCTGCCATATCATCTTTCTTGGATGACAGTAAAATCAAATAGTATATAAGTGTCACCTACTTTTTTTAGGACTTAGTTTTTTTTCCGAAAATTACGGATCGATGCACGTTACCACTTTGCTCTGTTTTACAGTATCTGGTACAATTCAAAATTCATCCTTGACAATCAGGGATTGCTTTCTCATAGACGAAACTTTGTTTTCGAGGAAACATACTTTTTCAGATTTTCATGTCAGGTCACTCAAAATGGTCCAAAACGTCGAGAAAAGTGGATTAGAAAAAATAAATAATTAAATTCCGTAAACCAAAACCTGTAAAGACATGATCGTGCATCGATCCATAATTTACGGAAAAAAAAACTAAGTCCTAAAAAAAGCAGGTGACACTTATATACTATTTGATTTCACTTTCATCCAAGAAAGGTGATATGGCAGAGTGGCTAAGATAACAGCCTAATACGGTGAGCGGCCTGGGTTCGAGTCCCGCGATCGACATTTTTTTTTATTTTATTTTTTTAATCATTTTTATTTATTTTTTTTCCCCAATTTTATCGCTACAATCTGATCAGATCACGCCGTTTTCCGGATCTGACCAACCAAATATGACTGGTCAATTAAATCAAGCTGAAAAAATAATTTTCAAAAGCATCTTGAAAAGAATCTTGAATCCTGTAAAGAATCTTGGAAAGAATCTTGAATCCTGTAAAGAATCTTGAAAAGAATCTTGAATCCTGTAAAGAATCTTGGAAAGAATCTTGAATCCTGTAAAGAATCTTGAAAAGAATCTTCCTCCGGATCCTATACGGGATTTTTTTCAAGATTCTTGAAAAGATTCTTTCCAAGATTCTTTCCAAGATTCTCGAAAAGATTCTTTTTTTCTACGCGGGTAATAAGAAGATAGCATTGAAACCCAACTATTTCTTTTTATTGGCGAAGATAGCCGTGAATCAATGAACTTTTTGTTTTCGTTGCCGTAATATAACCCTGTTTTTAGATTCATATTTTCATAGATTTTGCGTAGAAAAAATCGTAGGTCATCTGCGAATATAATCTAGAACATGCTCAATGTACAGGAAATACTAAACCGACATGACATGCTCGGGCTTGTCAAAGGGTGTGACTATAGAATATGAGTATAGCGGTGATCTTCAAAATGTCAAAAGGGGATTGCAACGTTATTACTTGAACATTTACTCTCTTTTTTAAACTTTTGTAGAATTACTTCTACGAAGAAGTTGATCGAATTGGATTCCCTCAGAGAGAAAGTAAGTTGATCAGATTTCGCTTCCTCAGAGAGAAAGTAAGTTGATCAGATTTCGCTTCCTCAGAGAGAAAGTTCTGTGAAAGATGGAAAATGCGGTGAAAATGTGCTTTGCACCTTTGCTTAGAGAATTCTAACGCCCCATGCGTTTCTACGAAATTCGGTATGAAATATCCATGCAGGTTATTACGTACGTGTCTAAATTTCCAACCTGTTTTGTTATCAGCAGAAACAGTTGAAACATAAGAATTCCAAATAACAATAGAATTCAAATTTCGTAACTCAAATTGAATATCTGCTGAAGCTGAGTATTAATTCGTTAATTGCTGTAGAACTTTTGAGCTAAATTATAGTCAAAGTTCTTCTGATTGACAACGCGTTCTTTATTTTTTGACATTCAAATTTCTATTCTAAAAAATTGGTAGCTCGAGATATCTCGAAAATCTCGCAGTCATTGTAATCGTTTTATTTGCGCTGTAATTGGCTGCCGGCCATGCAAGGAAATTTTTCGTTATGGCAAGTGTCAAAACTCACAATAGGGGATAAATGTTACGGGCGCTGCAGCGTTTTATTTATTTATTTAGACCCGTGTCAGTCTAACCCTAGTTCTGTTAAATTATCCTATAATATGACTATGCTTGTAACAATCGCCCTCCAATATTACTTAATTTGTGAACAATTATTCAGCTCATCAGCTAAAAAATCGCAGTCACTAGAGCGCGCAGACTTTTAAAAAATCCAGAATTTTACAAAATCAGACCTAGTGGTTGAAAAACTGCGTTAATTATATGCATACAGTACACACACACTGAAATTGAACGAAAAAAAAAATCTGAATGCATAATTTATGCAAATGAAAGAAATTTAACAAAGGCTTCCAATAAGTCATTTTCATTAATAAATATGATTCATAACGAACATTGCATATTTCAAATGAAAATGTATGAGATTTATATTAAACTTGATATATAAACATTATGTAATGTAAGTTAATTATCAAATGACAATTTAAATTTGAAAAATGGCAAAAAAATTGTTCGAAGAGAAAAAATTCAAATTATGTTTCGGAATAATTTTAATGGGAAAATTCACTGATTTCAGCTTGTGTGTTGAATTCAATAAAAGTTGTAATGGTCGAGTATTTGAAAGCTCGAAGCTACATATGCAAACCAGTGTGAGAACTTCAAAGAGCCAGAATAATGAGATGCGCAATATAATATAATGATGTTGAAGAAGCAAAGGGGATCGGCCTTGCCACATTCCGCACTTGGTGCTGCTTTCGTGACTTCTCTACTTGCGACAATGTTGGCCCATCCTCACCTTGGCTTTACAGTACATATATATTGTTTACACATATAAATACCGATACTATATTTACAAATATATATATGGACATGTATATACGTCTATCCCTCACGTCACTTATAATTGCCTGAGGGCAAAGTCGAAGCTCTTGCAAGTTTCGATCGTGAGCTTGAAACTGAGAAGAGCTGGTGCATCGCGGTGGTGCTAGGTACGTACTCCGGACGATGGGCGAACAGCATCTATACCTCCTCAGATCGCTTGAAACTTTCTCGCGTGAAAAATAATTTCCGTTGCTCTGGGATACACGAGGTCTTCCCTGTTTTTTCATATTGTTTTTTCATTTCTCCGCTACGTTGCACCACTCTAGAAATCAAGAAGTTTGTAATTACTGAAATTAAAAATATATAGGATACGATGGTCGATTCGTCGAGTGTGAATTGAAGTGGAGTTGGGAGTGTACAAGTAAATTTACCTTGATTCTTCGCGAGTTGTTTCTTGGTTCTAGCGAATTCAACTGTCATGGAAAACAATTCCTACAATTTGTAACAACAGATAATGAAAAATAAAAAATACATGCTGCGGACCGTGGGAATGGTCTTTGACGTTATTTACACTCAATTGGAGAGTCTGCTTGATTTGATACTGAGTTATGAGAATTAAAATTTTTCTTGATGACCATTAGGAACGCTTTACTTTCTGATCATTTTTTTACTCGGCGCAACCTAACCAACCTTCTGCTGGATTCGCAAAGGAAAACTCATTTACAAGTCGAACAAATAAGTAATGTAAGGCGAGATTGTAAAAATGAGAGTTCCTTTATATTCAACATTTAGGATCCACACTAGTTCAAATGGTAATAAAATTCTTTCAATTTTGAGGGCATTAAAAAAAGTTATAACTGGTTTCATATCAATTTATTTAGTTCACTTGTTTACGTAAAAAAAATACACACCCAGGGAAATGGATCGGAATTATAGAGTGTATTTGAAATGAAAAACATTTTATTCAGATCAGATAGAATTTATATCAATCAGATGAAATTTTATTTAGATGAAATAAAGTCTATTTCGATTAAATAAAATCCTATTAGGCGGGCCATTAAATAAATAATTTATTGATTGGCCGATCTAATAGTATTTTATTCAACCGAAACAGACTCTATTTGATTGAAATAAAATGTTATCTGATCGAAATAGACTCTATTTAATTGGAATGAGATTTCATTTATTCCAAATACACGACATAATTGATTCAAATAAACTCATCAGACCCATTTCTCTGGGTGCATTTTCAATTTCTATACACATTAAAACTTAGTAAGAAGAAAATAGTTTTCAGGAAATACGAGAAAGTTTCGAAATTCAATATATTGACTCTATACAAACGCTTTTGGAAATGCTAAAAATTGAGTTTTAAGAAACAAACATTTAAAATATAAGTAAATACAAGGAAGTAAAAATTCTTGAAAACTAAAATTTAATAGATTGCAACATTTTTTGCTTACGAAAATAATTGATCGCTTCTTAAGCCAGGAAAAATGAATCAAGTTTTCCAAAATTTTGTTAACACAATTCTATTCCTATTGTTTTATCAATAATTTGTCATTTTGTTTCATTTCTAAATAAATAATGCAATTATTTTCAACAACGTAGATGTTTTCAATTTTCCTTTTTTTTCATCGCAAATTGGTAAAATAACGGTTTAGTCGAATAAAGCTTTTGGTTCGAATTGTATTGAGGATGCATCCGTAAACGTAGCAACTTAATGACACTTTCCGAGGCTTTGTCGTAAAAAGAAACTCTACTCTTTGTTTTGCTGACAAGTGCGCTGTGCAATTAGTCAGTGATGTAATTGAATTCGACTTGAAAGTTTGGTGCACTGATCGGTCCAATCGAAAACAAGTGTCAAGGAAGAGTTGGAGCACAGAGATCTATTCGTATACTATATGCCTGAACGGGAATGGCTACCAGAAGCTCTAGTTCTCATTCCCATTCTATCGCTCTCGTATCAACATGGAAAACGAAGCGATAAGAATCGGCTGTTGGCTGGCCCGGAAAGGGGAGTTTGTCTTTCCAGTCGCACCTGTTTACTCAGCGGATCGACTCGCGCCTCGTCGACGAGGACTATTACCCCGCTCGAACGCGTGCTCTCTCTTCTCGCTTCCGAATCGATTTCTTATGCAAGCTCGCTCCCTTGCGTACATCCAGTTACTGTATATATAACAACTGTTCTGTATACGCGATCAACTGTAAGGACCACCTACCATCAGTCGAACGCAGGAAACATGAATAATGCGCACGAAACGATTTCCAGAGCAACCAGTTGAGAATTCCGACGAAAATAAAATAAAAGCTTTTTGCTCTTTGATCGATCAATAAAATTACTCTCATTTTTTATAAACTTATTTTTTTGCTGTGATTAAAAAGACGCGATGAATTTTTTGTGTTTTGTTTATTGCATAATATGGTAAAGCAAATAATTGATATTGAGTAAATAGGTGATTCTCGTGAATTAGTCCGTTTACAGGCCAGAGAATAAAACAAACAGTAGTTGTTGATTTTTACTCAAAAACCTCTGGATAACCACCGATTTAAATTGCCTAAGGGAGACAAAAAACTGGCAATATCACACAAAAATGTTTGAGAATTGTCCACAGACAGTTTAGTAAATAAAAGACAAGTCGGAAGTCTGGGGTTGTGTACTGTTGATGGAAACGAAATACTTGGCATATCTTTACAAACGTGAGTTCTCGCGATACTGTTTGTGGCCCGGCCACATACACTCCTTTGTAATGTCAGTGTAGATTGTGCTTATAGCGGGCTACACATAAGTGTTACACCGCGCACAGTTTCCCGAAGACCCATTGGCGCATAGTATAGAATAATGTGACGTATAGTTTTCACAATTAAAATATATCGCACTAGGAATAACAATAAATATAACTATTATAAGTTATTGAAAGCATACAGTTTATTTTCGTATTATATCCAATGTTCATTGATACAATGAAAACCATCCAATGTTCATTGATATAATGAAAACCATCCAATGTTCATTGATATAATGAAAACCATTACTTATTTTATTGAGGTCAGTGATCGTAGCGTAAGCCAAGGATTACGGAATAACAATTCTGTTTCCTAATTTTTATTATCTCAGACTTTGAATGCTTGGGCGCGCGCATCGAAGTAAGATTCGCTTATTTGTGTAATTAATATCACGAATGCACTCAAAGAAAAATCTGGTAAATCAAAAATAAATAGTGTTAGACCGACGATAATCTAACTATAAAGTATATAAGTCCCAGAAGGAAAGTCTCTATCTTATGATTCCAGTAAATATAAGTAAATAGTTGAATCAACCATTAATATAATAAGTATGATATAATTATTAATATGATTAACATAATTAATTGACGAAAAAACAACTAAAGGCATAAAGCTGGCGGATTAACGATTTATCGATTCGATGAAACAAAATGAAGACGACACTAGTCTGACCTCAAAGGTTTGCTAATGCTGGCTATTGCCGTAGGTATTAACTGATTTCCATAGAAACAGGGCGATGATGCAACAACCCAACTTCAGAGTTTCATGTGACGCATCACGTGTGTTATATTATGACGCATCTGTGCAATATTAAAAAATATATACTACGGAAATACCTTAAATATTAAATAGTTTTAGGAAATATGTATGATTTTAATATTAAATGATTTCAAATACCTTTATAAGCTATTAGTATACGCGGAAATGTAAAAAGTATCTGCCAGGGAAATGACTTTTACATATTGAATACAGAGAAAAAACCTTGCAAATTGCTTACTCATTATTTTTTTATTTCTACAAAGCTACCTCTATGAGAAAGTATGTTGATCAATTTTGGCTTCCTCATAGAGAAAGCTTTGTAGGAAGCAAAAAATAATAAGGAAGCAATTTGCAAGGTTCTACTTTGCAGGCTTGTTTATACTCGGAAGACAATTTTGTAAAAATTTAAAGTGACGTCAAATTTTTACCGCTCAACCGATTTGTGTAAAATCGTTACGCAAAAATTGTGCAATGATAGTCCATATGTTAACTAGCGCTCGAACGAGATTTTTCTAATAATTTAAAACGGAATAAAATTTAAACCACTCGACCGATTGGTGTCAAATTTGTATCAAATATCTTCTTAAATGGTCGTCTGGGTGTAAAAAAAATAGACGATAAATCTGTGAAAAATATCGAAATTTCTTTTTTTTCGTACAAGCTTTTTCTTTCTTTTTGTTCACCAAAATCGAAATTTTCTGACACGTCAACAGTTAATTAGACCAAAATCTTAATTGGGAATCAATAATCTCGAAATCACATCGGCAATTGCAGCTGGATATCTCAGAATTTGCATGAGTTATAGTATTTGCAGACATTAAAAAAAAAATTAATATGTTAATAAAATCAGGACGGCTCGACAGATTCTTGCAAAATTTAGTGCACATAATTTTCTACGGGTATTCCATTTATGTACAAAATTTCAGCTTGATGCCTCTTTAATTGCTATAGAAAGTATTAAAGTTATAGAGTGAAAACGATTTTTTTTAAATTTGAAAAATGGTGTAGAAAAAAAATTTCAACTAACTCGCGCCAAATACAATCCCAACCAGTATTCTATGATAGCCCACTTGTATACAAAATTTAAAGAGCATTCATCGAAAATTGCGTGCGTGCGCGCGTGCGTGCGTGCGTGCGTGCTTTCTCCTCACACGAACATTTCGTGTGAGGAGAAAATAACAGTTTTTAACCTTTCGTAGCTTTCAGATCAAACTGCTGAACAAATATTAGTATTCAATGTCTTATTTCATCTGTCGAAGAGTCCATTCTAACATAAGTGTAGGAATCTGCACACCGAAAGAAATACATATTAAGATTCTTAATATCCGATATACTAAATAATATATACTATCGGGTAGTATTTGGATAGTACCGTGTATTGTGTGTATTGTAAGGGTTACTATACGGAATGTACTTGGTACAATCAGATATTAACCATTACTATAATTATACTAACTGTTGCACTCCAGAGAGTGATCCCTATGCGAAGCATCCAATATACTATCCGATAGTATACTTTTACTATTGGGTAGTATCAATTTCTTGCGGTGCATTCAAGGTCTTTTCGACAAAGCTATGATTTTAAACATGTAAATACATCTTTCATTATTCGAAACTCTGTTAATAATTGGTAACAGTTAATACAATTTCCACTGCATCTAGGATTACTAAGTTCATCCTAGAATACACTTTTCGACCGATGAAATAAGATATTGAACACAAAAATTTGCTCATCGATTTTATCTGCAAGCTACGAAAGATTGAAAATTTTACTTCTTTCCTTACACAATTTTGGTGCATTTGTATTGTCTTTACAAAAGTAGAGTAAAAGTGGTCCCCGATCGTCTTGTAACTGTGACATTCGTTCAAACATGTCAAGCAGGCGACACTTCATTTTATCCAGATTTTTAAATTCAAAACCGTGTGTCTGGTCTACTTATTGATTTTTAGAAATCTAAACAAATTCGATTGAACAATGATTTTCTTAAGCATGTAATCGTCAATATAGAAATTCCGGAGGGAAGACTTTTTTTGTAAAAATATCTCACTTTTCGATGAAAATATTGCCGATCCAATTCGTCTTTCGGAAAGCAATGAAACCGTGAAAATAGATGTAATAGCCAGTTTTTTTATGAGCCCGTGAGTTAAAAATGTTCTCAGTGTTTGGTTTCGGATTCCTTGCAGTTTTTTTTCTAACTGTGTGAACTTTTTAGAGTGGCGCATACAATAGGTTTAAAAAAAAATAGATCATCACATTTTATGAATTTTTCCCATCTCATTCTTTGTCTGTTATATGCATGAATTACGATTTACGAAGGTCCGGCCCATTATCTTTATCTTATACGAAATAGAGTAAAGGCTCTATGAGCACGCACGATGAAAAAATAGACCGAACCTATGCAGAACGTAATTTATACGTATCACAGGAAAAGAAAAAGATATGAAAAATTCATAAAATTTTAGGATTTTGTAGTTTACTGAAACTATTGTTCGTCCCACTTTAAAACCTTCACCTGGTAGGTAAAAACTGCAAGGCGTCTGCGAAAAACATTTTTTTATTTTCCAAATCAGGGGCTTGCCACGAAAAACGTCTTTTAAATCCATTTCTACGTGCTTGAATGCTATTCTAAAGACAATAAAAATCAGTAAGATTTTTATTGAAAAGCTGCGATTATTTAAGAAAGAAATCTTCTGCCGGAATTTTTTATGAATATGCTTAAAGAATTATTTATTAATAAAACTTCACAAAACTGTTAAAAATAAATAAATAAACCAGAGATACCGTTGTCAATTCAAACACCTGATAAAACTGAATATCCTCTGCTTGACATATCTTAACGAATGTCGCAGTTGCAAGACGATAGAAGTTCACGAATCACAGATGTGTCGGGATTCAGACGAAAGAACCGTATACAGTCGTCAATATTCTTTTTTTCCTGAAATTGTAAGTTATCGACATATCATTCGAAAGAATGTTGTCTCATCGAAAAGTGTAAAAAACAAAAGTGATCCTATCACGATTCCACATAAACTTTACAATATTGGGGATTAACGTTTGTTATCTGCAAAATCGCGAATGAAATATTCGAAGTGCGTTTGTCATAGGGGCTTCTCGTTTGTCAACTGGTGACAGTCGAGACTGCGATAGCAAAATTTCATTTACCGTTAAATCAATGCCGGCATTTTCACTTCGCACCACATATGTTTGTTTTATCAGTTGAAATATAATGTGAGGTTGATCAAAGAGATTTGTTATCAAGTCTAGCGAAGTGCGTGGGTCTTGTATATATATGCATACCATAGCGGGCGAGTATCGACATCATCATCATCATCATCATCATCATCATCATCATCATCACCACCAGCACATAACTCAACCCCCTTGCATCCTTTCGCGTTCGCACTCGGCCTCGCATTCGCAGAGTTCCACAATAGTTCCGTCGGATCGATATCGCAAGCGATCCACACGCATATACGTATAAAATCGTTCGATCGGGGTGACATAGCACGACTTTGTTTAAAACCCTCGTTACGAATTTCAACGATCTCATCTAAAAGTAGAAAAAGATATCAACTTCTAAAGTAAAATTAGATGTTTATTAGTAGATTTTCGTTTTTTGATTATGTTATTCTTTACTAGATTTTCGATACGATTGTAAGGCAGAAAGACAGACGAACGGACGGCCGGACGGGCGGATAGAAATGGGATTTTGTATACGTAGGAAAAATCAATGGACTGAGCAAGTTCAAATTTTGCAAAGCATCTTGAACAAATCAAAGGGCAGTGCTTGAACGAAGAAGCCATTTTCGATGCTTATTGGTTTTATCGAGGAAAATGCGGTTTTCTTTCGCGAATATCGATACTTCTACGTTGAATGGACTGCAAGGAAATATCATTAAATATATTAAGGAAAATCGATGTTTCAATAAATTCGTTGTTCAAGCACTGGATTATTTCAGGCATAAAGTTAATGAGTTCGATTTCTTGACTTGGAATATTTTTATTTCGAGCAGCAGTGGTCACTGTGAAGAACATCTTTCAAACTGCAGTCTACACAAACTTTTGTAACTACCGCACGTAAAAAAATAGTGGTTTTTAGTTAATTCAATTCCGATTTCGACAAACACACGTTAGGTTATTGACTCGCACCCCCCCCCCCCCCCCCCCCCCCCTTCGAGATTTATTTCTAACTTTATTTCTAACGCTTCTTTCCTAAGCATACATCACAGGGCTAAACCAGGTTAACTTTTTTTTAACGTTAAGAAGTAAAAGTGTCGCTAAGAAAAATTCCTCCACAATGACCGCAGTCTTTACCCATTGTTTCAGCTAGAGAATTACTCTCAGTAGCGACATGCAGCAAATATAGCTGCTCCATCAATCAACGGCAGCCAGGCGTCGAGTTTAGATTCGAAAAGTTGATACTCATCTCTAGCGGTTTGTTACAAGAAAATAAGGCCACTCTTGCTACGAGCACTTCGTAAGTAAGAAAAAAATAAAAATAAAAATAGAGAGTAAGAGAAATACGATAAGAATGATGAACTCAGAATTTTCTCTGACTTTAACATTCCCAATTTTTCGCATTTAATTATACTGTGAAAAATGGTTCAACGCCTTGTTCAACTAGCTATTCCTCCAGTATAATTTAATGAACCTATATATAGTATTTATGTTTATGTGGCTCGTTTAATTGAAATTGTCGTGGATTTCACTACACGACTTGCACTAAGCGTTCATTTATTTCAATTGCTCATTAACCGAATTGATTATTATTATGACATTTACTAGACTTAACGTCAACTCAAATTTAACTCTATATCATGACAAATTAAATACAAAAAAAAATCTGTTAAGAATTTTAAAATTATAAGTTAAAATCAATTTAGCTCCTCGTGTAGTGATACACTAATAAGATTATAAATTCTTAAATTGTGAAAAATAAATTTGATGCTACAATATTAAATTTGATATGTAAAATGGACAAATATCTTTACAAAATTTGAGCCCAATTTTTGTCAGAGCTCACTTTGGCTAAAACGAAAACGTTAATTTGTTAAAGAGTTAATTAATGAACAAGATAAGAATAAAGATAATTCTATAAAATCTTGTCCCTAACTTGGGCTTCCATGATCATGGTAACAAGATGGCTGCGTATAGCGTAAATCGCCAGAAAACCGGAATGTAACTCGATTGCTATGTTGAGTCGAGGGATTATTGCCATATTCTTCTCTCCGTGTATATTTTATGGTTATAGCAAAGATAATTATAGTAGCAATCGTCAAAATGATGATAGTTTCAACAACTATTCTAATAGTTCCAAATATGCCGTTTTGTTGCATATACGATTTCAACGTTTATTTCCAATAACCTTGCAAGTATCGTTTATTGAACCATATTATCATCGCTTCAACCATGAAACATTGCAAGCCTTCCTATATTCGTTTTACCATATGAAATCGTTCAATAAACGATGTGCTTTTTCTCTCAGTGTAAAATAGCGAAATCGAACTTTAGACATGTAATCAATACTAATTAGTAATAATAGGTACACAGTTTCGTCATATTCATCTAGAACACAATCTCAATCTAGACACAAAAATCTCAAGAACAACAAAAGACGTCACGAAAACCAAACTTTCTGAACGTGGAAGCAAAACCAAGTAAACGTTATTTCTTAGGGCAACGGGGATTTACAAAACTGTCCTCTGGAGCAATTCCTCAGATGTACCACAGCGGCAGGATAGTTAATGACACGTCTGTGCCGATTAACCCCGTTCTCCCTAACATTGTACATGGAGACACGTAGATACTGTGGTTCGTACACGGCTCAGTAAAAGAACTAGAGCAGAGCATAGCAGAGCATAATACAGAACCTGTAGCAGCTAGTACACAGCGTAGCACATTGGAGAAGGCAGAGGAGCGCGCAAAGAGCGCAAACCAGCAGCACCGAACAACCGATGTTAAGTGAGTAAAATCGATATTCGGCACCGTTTTCACGGGATATCGCGTTTACGCGCCGTCGAACTGGTCTGGCAATGCCATCGGTCTCTCTGCCGGTCTCTCTCGCCAGTTTCCACTTTCTCTGTCTTTTCAGTCCGCGAATTCTTTCCTTGCTTCCGCTAGTATTTGAATCCAAGAGAATCTTAAAGGATTCTACTCTCGTATCTAGGACGGAAGTTCAAGAATGAGGATATACTATTTGTTATGTGTACAAGAGTAGAGTGTCTGTATCCATATATACACATACTGCGTCCAGAGATGCGGTATTCGAACGTTTTGTAAAACTGCAGTATCAGCAATCGAAAGTGCACTTCAAATACTAATGAACTATACCAGCCGGAGAAGAGAAAGCCGTGAGATTGAGAGTTCTACGGTATTTGCTGAAAGAACACTTATCGGATAAATATGGCCCAGTAGAAATAGTAACGGTGCGGTGAAAATAGTAGATACAGATATTCTGGACATCTTTATATATATTTCTTAAGGTACGTGTTGAAAATCAAGGTACTGAACTACGCTTGAACCCTGGGCCATGAAACTATTATCAAGCAGCGAAAGGGTTAATAATAAGGCGGGAACCTTTTTCTTAACCCTTTCGCTGTTTGATAAATAGTAATAAAACTTCCTGGCATGTGATAGTTCGAATGCACTGATTTTGGTAATTGAAACTGAATCAAGCTATGCTGATTCTACCTTATCGACAGTCGAACTTAAATCGAATTTGTTGACAGACGAATTTTTCGGGATAGTTGGATATCAAGACTATTTCAATAATTAACTTGAAAAAGATTTCGGACAACTGAAGCGAAATCTTCTCTCGAGAGCTTAGCTTGAGCAAACGGTCTAATAGTTAAACCTCAAAACTTTTACTGACTTGAACTTGAAGACTTCAATCAGGTATTATGGTATGCGGCGATTGGCGGTCAAGTTTTATTTTGATGGAATTTTTGCGAAGCACATTTCGGGTGTGAAACCGTGCGATCACTAGGTTTAAACAGCGCGAAACTGAAGCCTAATTCAAATCTTACTAATACGAATCTTTACAAGTGTCGATTGTAGCTGCTTAATGAATCGATTCAATAAATTAAACAAATTCTGCGATCAGCCACAATCGACGGAACAATCTCGAATAAGATAAAAATTCGTTGATTGTGGCTGATTGAAGAATTTGTTTAATTAAAATAAAATAGTTTAATTAAAAACTGTTTAATTAAAATAGATAGATAAATAGATTCATTAAGCAGCTACAATCAACACTTGTAAAGATTCGTATTGGTGAAATTTGAATAAGGCTTCAGTTTCACGCTCCTTGAATCAGCATTCATGGTCTCACACCCGAGATGTGCTTCGCAACAATTCCATCAAAATAAAACTTGACCGCCAATCGCATACAATAATACCTAATGTAAACACTCGGTCATAGCCTATAGAGCGACAGTTAGAGATTTCAAGCTTTGTACTTACGCTTCAATGTAGAGACGGCGACTTGCAATGACATTTAAATTCAAAGACATAAAGACTTTTACTGAAAGTTCAATTCAAAGACTTGACGACTTGCACTGTTACGCCTGGATTTATTTCTAACTGCTGAACATTTATTTCACATTTATTCCAAGAATAAATGTGAAATAAATATTTGAGAATTATTATTATTGTTCTTTTGAATAACAGTAAAAAAATAATAATAACAATAAATTCATGATTTTTTAAATAATATCCAGTAGCGCTTCTCTCTACTGGTTGCGAAATTTTGTGGTGCCAGTGGTTTGACGATGATGAGTCAGTCATCGTACACCTCTGAGCAGCGCGGTGTCCTGCTTCTCAAATCTCAAATTTGTATCCACGCGCCGTATGTTCAACACCACTTTTCAATTTCCTGAAGTCAATCCCACTCCGGGATTGACTTCAGGAATTTGGCCTGCTTAATTGAATAAGTTTTATTGTAACCAGTTAATAAGAAATGTTGTTAGTGTGTGTTTTAATGCAGTGTTCCGAGTTTATTCATTTATTTAATTAAAAAAAAATAAAACATTTCCAATCACAAGATCACTTCTCCAATCGCTGAGGCGGCACATTCCGCTCAGAAATGGAGGAAAATCGACTTAACATAGTTGCGTCCATGGGAAATAACTACATCTATGACGTAACATACACTAACAGTATAAATCGAAGACTTGACGGCCTGTACTGAAAGTTCGACCTAAAGACCTGTAATGTTCTATTTTAATTCTCTTTATTACTCTTTTCAAAAAATTATTCTTTTCGACGTCTTTTCACTGTTCTCAACTCTCCTGCTGCAAATACGAGTTTACTGCACAGTCTGTTGATTTTATTTAAATAGCATCAACGGACATAGCATTTGAATAGCATTTTAATGGTAGTTACATTTAACACCCTTACAAGCGCGTTGTATTGATATGTTAATGAGTTAATGCAACACAATAGCATACGTATAAAAAGTGACCACGATGTAAACGATAAAGATCAACTAAGTTGGCAACACGGTCGTTTTTACAGTTATCGGTTACAACGTTGATAAACAAGAACGATTAATAGATGAAATGGACTGCGTTATTATTTTAATATTTGCCCGATTTCCCAGCCCACCAACTCTTCAGAACGGGCTTCAGCAGTATTTCTATTATTTATGGGTCGTAAACTCCGATTAATTTTAGTAGACAGATAACCTGGAATCCCGCAATACTAACACACAAGAAGTCCAAGCAGTTAATACTCTTTCTCACTAAATCTTAGTAGGGTGCTTAGCCGGTGGTAAAGCTCAGTGCAATTTCATAATAGGAAGTAGGCCTTTCTTGCACGCGGAGCAACCGAGCGATATCTCAACCTCCACTCGGCATACCAGTGCTCACTGCACGTGGCATTAGCCTCGGATACCCCTCACCTGCACTCCTAGATTGCATTTACATATGTGTGCATGGCTATGGCAATTGTATTGTACGTACAGATATACTGGTGACTCTCGCGGGTCTTGTCACGTGCTCACTAACTATAAAATATAAGCCACTATGTGTAACACGCCATATAATGTTTATCCATTGCACACCCCGAACACCCTAGCTATAACAGTGTTACTCGCTCGTACCGGGAAAGCACAGCCGAGGCATTAAAATATCTGTCTGCTACTGATTTACGAACACACGGCAGTTAAAGCCAGATGGTCACCCTGCAACATTCAGACGCGAGGGGAATTACGAGGATATATCATTAATCCCTCCCACATAAAAACTTGTAATGTGATTTTACAAAGCAGTTAAGCAAATTTCTAAGGTTTTGTTCTATATCATACTAGGGTTTTGCATGGCTCGATAATTACGCGTATGTGCATTTCAGTGCCCATGGCGAATGCGGTACAGTGTAGCTAACTCAGCTGCGGATGCATTGGAGGTTAGGTTAGCTTAGTGAAGTGCGGGTAGGGAGTGATAGGAGTAAGGGTGGGGAGGCTGGTCAAAGGCGATTGAAGCCATACCATGGATAAAAGGGAAAAAAATGTAACAGGAATTAGAAGAGAATCCAAACCTGAAGAAGCTAGAGGGATACTATGACTGCTTCAATAATAATACCAAAAAAAAATTAAGAATTCTCCTAAATCGTCGCAATCACATTGAAACGCTTATTTGTAAATAGGCGGCATATGTTCAGTGCGGTTTTATCTTCACTTTTACGATAATTAGGTTAGAAAACGTCATTTGGCCCATCATGCACTTTGGCCTTGCTTCAATCGGACGTTAATGGGGTGACTAAATTTTTTTTTCTAACGCATCAATTCTAAAATAATTTGTGATTCAGCAGTATTTCTTGTTTTTTCAATATCTTGGTTCTTATTAGTATGCTCGTTCTCGATTTAACGATCAATTTTGCTAGTTCGCCCGTAAGCGCCGTGTAAAAAGATCGATTGTCAAGTTTTTATTCTTCATTCAAATGGTCGGTAAAAGCCTTCAAGATTTTTGATACGTAAATTGAATAGCTGAATTACAACATGTCAAAAATTTATGCATATGACTTTCGATTGCTTCAGCAACATATCTACCATTAATTTCAATTCATCCCTACCATAAAATTCAAAGTTGGAGAGGGCAAACTTAGAGAAAATCGAACGTGGACCAAGGGGGACTTCGAAAGATCTAAAATTAGGGGTCCTATAAAGACTTAGAATACATCAAGCCGAAATCTGGTCTATAGACATCGAATGACCTTTATGCTCGACTAGGTGATGGCGGCGATAGGGACGGTGATATCTTTTTATAATGTTGAGAGGTTATATTACATTGTTTACCCTCCTGTCTTTAGACCGTTGGGAAGACTTAAGTTGGTCACGCAGGGCACAATTGATGCAAGTTATTTTGTCAGATAGCTACTGTTTTAATACTTCAACAGCCAATGTAGCAATATGTGTTACACGGTTACAATTGATTTTTTATTTTACAACTTTTTAATTTCTTCACTCTTCTAATTCAAGACGTTACTCTCAAGATACGGAATTCTAATAAAAAAGGATCTTCTACAACTCTTTAATAAGATCTGTAGTTAAAATGTCTCGTTGAAGAAACTTCATTTTTCGTCACTTTTTTTTCGATATTTTCATCAAAATTCGATGAAAACAGTTTAATGTCATTTTTCCAATTTTTGACGTGCAAATACATTTTTTTATAAAGAAAATAATATTTTGGATTCAATTAATACGTATTTTTTGCTTATCCAAATTTGGATAAACAATTTCCATCTCATGTTTGAAAATCGATATTTTTCGAACGCAGTAAATATCGTACACAATGACATAATTAATATTGCATTGAAAATTTTGTTTTAATACTTAAAAATATCATCGAAAATTGATCCAAAATACTACGAAACACAAAAAAATGAACATTTTTCAATAAATACTATCTCCATAAATATATCCATAAACTTTCGGTCTTTCGTGCATCCGAGCTCTCAAAAGAATTGACAAAATAAAGACTACGAAGGTCGTATTGGATTTACTTCTACTCCATTTTCTTCACATAAGCCCGTGTTGAAGAAAATTCTATCCCACTGCAAGGGACAGCCCATTGACACATAGAAGCACCGTCGGAATCAGAGGATAAGATACATTTATACTTCGCACTGAAGTTGCTGAAGATAACAATATCGTGTACACGAAGCCGGACATGGCGGACCATCGGCAAAGTTTCGATAACGATATCGTGCAGCAATCTAGTGTCTCTTGCAGCAGGTGCGCGCAATCCTCTCGGCCTCTCTGGTGTCTGCCATCTGATACAACATTTTTTTTCTGCGTACGACAGCACTCGATGTGTACCTGACGACACTGCAAAAAAGTTTCGAGGCCGGGGCAAAACCGGCAGCGTAGTAAAACAAGCCGAATAAGCAAAAAAAAAAGAAATATGTCCCAAGCCGTCATTTACAATTTTTTAGACATTCTGTAAGAAAGATGGAAGTGAAAAATTAGTAACTATGAATTGTTTAAAAAAAAACAGGTATTATTTATGTAGTTTTCTGTTGTATAATATTTATTTATATTCGATAATATTATATATGATAACATATAACAATAAAAAAAATTGTAAGGTTTTTTTTTGGGGCAAACAAATAGTTAAATTAATTTTTTTCGCTCAACCGACAACATTCAAAGAAGGATTGAAACCCTTCAAGAAAAAGATTGGTCCATGATTTTGCAGTAGAATGTTGTTTTGTATGAACTAATTAATTCTGTATAAATATTCTTCTTCTAGGCCACACAAAATCGCATATTTTGCTTCCTCATAGATAAAGCTTTGTTTAGATATTACTTTTTTCTCGTGAATTTCACGTTACGTATATCGTTTGAATGGTCGGAAACATCGAGAGGTGGTTTAGGAATAATATACGCATGTCTATCTATGTGTACACCGCTTCGAAACTTCAATTGTCCGTAATGGAAGAACCATTTAAACGATGAAACTGGAATTTTCGGCACACAAATAGAGTACGGGCCCGTCTTTGATTGTTATAATTTTTTACAAAATTCAGGTAGAAATTATTCTCTTATAGTTTTATTTCTTCATTCCATTCACGCCCTTTATCGAAAGATGACGCCGTCGAGGACAAGAATCGATTTTCCTCAAACTTTACACTATTTTGCAATATACTTCATAACTACAGAGTATACAATGTGGTCTGTAATATTAAGTTAAGTATTACTTCAAATTTAACAAAGCATGAACTAACGAGCTTCAATTTCGCACGTACACAGCATACATATAGTGATAGCATCGCACATTAGAACGAATGATGAAGCCAAAATTAATGTACAATATACATACTTTTCAAATAGATTTGCAAGAAGATAAATTAATGCGACTGCGATCTTCAGATCTTCTGTTTACCTTTGTTTATCAAGTTAAACTTTTTCTGATTGATTTGTAATTTTTAAATAAAATCCTTTCTGTGCTACAAAATCTCTATTAGCTTTTCTTATCGTCGAGAATCCAAGCCGTAAATAGACGATCATAAGAAAACAAAAAATTGATTTTTGTAATACCGTTCTTGCGCAGCCGGCGGTTTTGCCCCAGTACAATCTATAGAGTGCATCGCGCGTTAGAACGCGTTATGTCGATGACACACACGTGACAGAAGCGATCCTTGATCTACGCGAGTACCGTCGAAGCTATCTGGCGCCCCCGGAACAACACAATGCCTCAGTGCACTAGTGGTCAGGGCAGGACGTACACAGACAACATGCGGACGTTTCGTGTAACAGCGAGGGAGAGTATAAGGAAAGAGAGAGAGAGAGAGAGAGAGAAAGAGAGAGAGAGGGACGAGAAAGAGGAAACTAGTGATAGCGGTCAGCGCCAGTACGTTCGAGCCAATGCGAGCTATTGGGGTCAAAGTTGTTCGTGACAGTGGTAAAGCCCTCACTTCTAACTCACTCGCTCTCTCAGTGTGTTACATTCATTCGCTTTCTCGTTCCTTCTAGCGGTCAGAGCCACCAACGACTGATATGAGAGTCGAACGTCCCCGTGACCGGCCCCAGCACAGACCGACACGACCCTTGCTCGACAAGTGACCCGCTTAAAAAAACATTGTCATTACTACTCTACACTACCTTTGCTCTGATATCTACTGCTATATTATTGTCACAAAAGTTTGTTGGCTGTCTGTATTGACCAAAGGAAAGGGTCAGCCAAGAAAGTAAAGTTTAGTATTATTGTGGAAACTACATAAAATTGGAATTTTCACCTTCTTTTTAAAGGAGGCACTACAACCGAATTTCGGCACTAACAGAAATTGAGGAATTCTTGATTTCTGATCCATGGGACGATTTTTTTATGTAATGATAATAACTGGTTGAAGTAAGTACATAATATAATTGTTTCTACATTGTAGATATAGCACAAAGGTTTATCATCTCCTTTGAATTCCGTTATTGAATTTTTTATAAATTTGTTTATGAAATTTTGTAAATCTGTCACAACCCCCCTTCCCCCTGGCTGCACCCAATTTTATCCTTATAATTATGTCCCGGACAAAAATATCCTACCAAAAATATTCTGTGCCAATAATATCTACCATTAAAAATATCCTCGACAAAAAATATCCTCGGCAAAAAATTTCCCCAATAAAGTGCACCAGAAAACCCTAAAAACATTCGCAATATATGCTTTCCAATTTATGCTCTCAAAAATATTACATTTTCGCAGTTACATTCTGACCTGCGATTCCACGCAATATCAGAACTCCCCGTCACGTTAATTCATTTCCGATTCGGTGATGAATACTCCTCGAAATCAGGTAGATCATTCTGACAACATTAAAATTCAGTCTTACAATTTCATAATAACATTTAACAGAGACGCACACGAATAATATATGGGGCATTCCGTACGAGTTCGGCCACCTTGAATTTAAAAATTCCAAAATTATGCTAAAAATGACAACAAATCATTTGATATAATTCTAATAGATCCACGAGTCCAATAGGTCCATTATCGGTTACATTTTTGTGTCATTTCATCTACAATTAATACAGTCAATATTGTAATTTCGATAATTCGTTTCTAATAATTTATAATTTTGTATTGGGTTTGTACTACAAACCCCCAGGGGATGCTTCGCCCTCTGCACCCCCTTCAACTCCTCCTCGCGTTTTCGCCCCATAATGTTTATTCATTTGTGTGATTATTTTTATTCTATTATTGTAAAATATATATTGTATCTATTTATGTGTTTATATGTTATATCGAGTGTCTGGAGCGCCTCTCCGCTGATTGCAGAACCCGCCGCAATATATTCAGGACATTTTTGCCGGCGGATATTTTCAGCACAGGATATTCTTACGCCAGGACATTATCACTAACAAATATTTTTCTTAAGGATCATTTCCTAAGATATTGTCGTCGCGGATATTTCGGCAAAAAATATTTTTTGATGAGGTCCCCCCCCCCCCCCCCCAAGAGTTTCTAAGCTACATTTCGAAAAATTGTACTTTTCCATAAAAATAAAAAATATTGATAATCTCATCACAGCGGTTGAGTCGTTTTTATATCACACTTAACACGATATAATTACAGTGGAAGCTCTCACATTTCACCTTCAGTTATTTTACACGGGAAAGTGTTGGAAATGATTCATATGTTCGCATTGGAGCTGGCGAGGGGGGGAAGTGCTGCTTCATGGACGTGATTGGCCCTTCACGTATTTTACATGTCTCCGCATTGAGTAAAATGTGAAAGCTTCGACTGTAGTTCGATGACTAATAAATGAGAGGAGCTAGTGTGCAAAAAAGAAAACATTTTTCACAAACATAAAAAACGCGCGCTTGGAGATTTTTCAGACATGAATCATAATTTAGTAAATTGGATAACAGCTTATGATACTGATTAAACTTGGGATATATGACGCAGAAGGTGTGTTACAGGGTTACACCTGCATCTAAATTAAAATGAGTCGAATCAGCTTGGGCGGTCCATAACAGTATATGGAACTATTCACCATGAGATTCAGGACTTCAACCGCTGACTTCCGGTGATTTGAGGCTCTCCGCTCTCAGGACTATATACTCTAAGGCTGCTCTGGCCTCGACTTCGTCCAACCCTATTCGCCATCTCGTCTCAGCGAAACGTGACGAGAATACGCGAGGAAAGTCTGCGAATGACGCGCTTATGCGCTTCCCGACTTCCTAAATATATATGAGAAATCTCGCCGCCTACGCTCACTCAGAATGTCTTACGGCGGGAATGAATTTTCTTGCGTCTCTTTCGAAGATGAAATTTTCAACGCGTGTGACTCGAATATTTCATTGGATAAACTCATTTTCCATATTCATACATGAAAAAAAAATGATTAGCTGTCAGAATCAATGGGAATCCACGATCAAACATGTTTGAAAAAATGATTTGTTTAAGAGCGACAAATGAATTTATTGGCCCAGCAAATAACTATATCGATCCAACAATTGATTGAGATGAACTGATCAATTAATCGATAGAAATCAGTGCACGATATTTGCAGTAACCAATCGATTAATTAGATCACCCAAGTAGTCCATTGATCATCAAACTGGTCGGTCTAATCATTAAACTGTTTGCTTCAATCAACCAACTGGTCGTTTGGATAAACAAACTGGTTGTTTGTTCCTCGAATTAGATTTTTGACTCGACCACTTGGTTGTTTATTCTATGAACTGGGCTTTGCTGGGGTTTTTACATGTAATTTGCTGCACAAGCCAATTTATTCTTCGACTTCTGTAATTTCGTTGAACCAACCGACTGATTCTTTATTTCTCCCGATTTGTTGGACTATCCAAATGATTCTTTGACTCATTAGTTTGCTTAACTGGCTTATTCTTTGGCACAATTCCTTTTTTTTTGTTGTCTCAAACAATAATTTATATTTGTCTAATTGAATATGCTGCTGGTTGCGGCAGTAGGACTAGTGTTTTCCCTGTGCAGTAGAAAACCCAGTGATGTTATACCAACAGTTCCCATTCGGATTTCTATGTATTCTCGCTGCGCTGCCTCCTGGGTCTTTCTTATTAATGCTTGAGCCTGGGTTTCAATTTCCTTCTAGCAGCCGAAGAACAACAACACGGTTTGCTTCCCTTTGCTTTCAACACGGTTTCGCACCACGATCGTCTCTGTTCTAACGGATGATGCTTCGGGATTCTCCGTTGGGCGCCATCCGGGCTGTTTTCGACCGCGTCTTTCCTGAACTTTGAAGAACGCGAAAGTGCAGAGGTCGAGGTGGAAACCACGAATATAACCAACGGATATCGCAACAAACAGCTTGACGATTCCGTCCAGACGCACCGGGGCAATTTTATTTATAAAGAGCTCCTCCGATTGCATTCAAAATCCGAATGTACGAGTGTGGGATAAAGAAAAAGAAACAAATATGTCTTCTTGCGCTGTTGTAAGTTGAAATAACAATTCTGTGGATTGTTGTGTGCGTTTATGTGTGTGCTCCGCACCACGGCGAGAGAATCAAATGTCGAATCTCCAAGGAAAATCCTTCGGTCATAAAGTGATAGCATCGGCGAGGAAATGAAGAATAAAGAGGAAGTCTTATAGTCGTTGGAGACACTTGGTAGAACCGAAGCATAGATGATCATGTTCTGTGGTTTTCCTTCTACAACTCCCAGTACAAAGTCCGCAATCCTCGCGTTATTTATGTGGAGGGTGTTTTAGACCAAGAAAATCAATTGTATTTTTACAAGGGTTTCTGTAAAATTTTGGGCGATTAATTACAAGTATAATGTCACCTAATTTCGCATCGACTGTTGGTCCTTTGTTTAATGAGTGATGGAACGTTTGCAAACCACCTCTTCGGTCTGAGATAATGGTCGCTAGATTCAAAGCGCGTGAAAATGAAACTTAAATCAAATTCACTAATCCGATTTTTTTACAAATCACGGCTGTATATTAGGGTATTAAAAAAAAAAAAAAATCTCAGCTGTTGATGAAAAAGTTGAAATATATGCAGAAATACGCTTTGGTTGAAGGGGAGCCCCAAGTAGAAATTATATCAAGGGTGCCTGAGCCATGGTCAGGCCGTGATCAGGTAATGTGACGGCTCGCCTAATTATGGAAAGCCTCACTCGGAGCGGACGCGGTGCAGATGAGCCAGGCTGTATTTCAAGCTTTCGTCAGGAAACCTTATGCGGCCCGGGTTCGCATCGGACTTACACGGCCTGGATCGCCCCATCAGGATCAGGAATCGATCGGGGAGTTCTACCGCTAGCCCTATTATGGAAAGCCTAACGTGGTCTTGATCAGGCGATGGCACGGCGAAGCATAATATGTGTCGAAACATAACCTCACTTTTGCATTCTTGGAACACTAATAGTTTATCTGCCATCTTGTTGTTCCAAGTTTCAAATACATTAACTGCGACTTCAAAAACTTCCGGGAAATTAGTTTCATGCGAAAAAAATAAAGAAAGAAGAAGCCGCATATTCGTCCGACATTGTTAAATCCATGTTTCAAATTTACGGATTGAGAATTCGAATCCGCAATCGAGATGCTTTTTACTACTGCTTTATATTAATGTCGTAAAGAATTATTATGGAATTACAGCATAAGGTTTCCACATAGTCGGTTTGGTCTAGTAATTAGTGTGCTCGGTTAGGAAGTTAAGTAGATAGGTAGGTGTCGTAGGTTTTGGGTTCAAATCCGCGTGCATCACTTCTCGAATAGTGTTAGGAAAAACCGTCACCGACGACGAAACACTTTTTTTCAGCAATATTTATATAATATTATTGTTTGCTTACTACATAATGCCCTGAAATTAATAAGGTAATGCCATATTATTTACAATAAACTACTAATTATTGGGTATTCTCGGCGCAGCCTTACACTAGCCTGGTCCGGCAACCTGATCACGGCCATATGTGACACAGCGTTACATTTCGATTCAGGGCGCTATCAGGTTGCCATAAAAGCGCCTGACTAGGGGAGTCAGGCAGCCTAATAGCGCCCTAACTGGGGCCACAAGATCATTTCTACTCGGGGCTCTGTAGCTAATTTTTTAGAGGTTGCTCATGCGACATTCGCTTTAATATGAAAAAAAGTTAGGTTGACGGAAAAATCATTGAACAGTATTTTTTCCATCAATTTGTTGATAACGTCTTGGAATTATTATTATATCAAATTAATTTTTACAGCACCTTCCATATGCTTGATTTTACTGAAATTTGTATAGCATGGAGAAGTGTTCAAAATTCGCTTTGAATCTCACGTTTAGGCGGACTGCACCGCTCGTTCTTCATTGAATTATTAGTAGCAACTACTATGACCGATGGTAAGGCTTATTAAATAAATTTTTCAAAAATGAATACTATTCTGTAAATTTAGTACATTCTTTACGTTTTAATAAGAATTAAAATATAAATCTCGCGTGAGCGATCTCTAAAAAATTAGCTACACAGCAAAAATACATTTCCAAGAAATGTATTGTTGCATGAATGTCAACTTTTCAATAAATAGTCGAGAGATTTAAAGAAAAAAATTTTTTATGGGACACCCTACTGTATATGTATGCTATTTTATAAATCAAATCAAGTAATTGAGCAGCCACAATCCACGAATTTTAATCTCAAGCAATTATGGAAAAAATTCCGCATCAACCGGGATATATGTATTACAAAATTAGACTAATGAACTTTACCAAAATTTAGATTACAGATTATTATTATTATTTTTTACTAATTATTAAATTTAGTAATTATCACATCAATTATTCGATCACTTTTTGTATAACAAGATTATGGAGTCTTGGAACTCTGGGTAAAATTTACTGACAAGGTTACAACTCTGGAAAGTATTCCACTATATACGATACAATGTCATTGTGATAGTGATTCTCATTTATTTAACCACTGAAAAATTTTCGATAGCATTACTGTTATCGAATATTGAATATATTGAGTGCTCTATGGGCTATTGTATTTTTAATATTTATTTTTCCGTTTTACATTCAATAAAGCCAAAAAATAAATTTTTAAAAATCCGAGCGTCCTGATCAGACCAACTTGACCTGGAATCTCCCTAGTATATTCATACGTACATACAAACATATAGTTCTAGGAAAGTCGTCAGTGAAAGGGGATAGTGTGGAGGGTTTAAAGCTCAAAAGCTTGTACACAAGCCGCAACGACGAAGAACAGCGAGGGTAGTAAGACAGACAGGCTCGGCTCGGTGTTAACCAGATATCGAGCTTGCGACGGAGACTTGAGATTAGCAGTGCATCATAGGTGACTACTTTCCGCTTTTGTATCATAACACAAAAAAAGTGTGTTCATCTGAATATTTTTTTCTAGAGAATCGTAATTATGTCTTTCTACAAGAAGTTGGTACTCTAAAATATCAACATTAGAAAAAAACTTAGTCATTTGTTCGTTGATAAATATGAAATATCTAAAAAATCACTGCACTGATCACCTTAAAATTTAATAAGCTTCTCGTACATTTAAAAAAGCAGTGCCTTAAAAAAAATCGATACTTTCGATGCGTTGTCTTAGGTGTTCAAGTCTAAATGTTCATAATTTTTGGAATTTAAGTAGATATCTTTATTGTTTTTGGTGTTCAAGTCGAAATGTCCATAATTTTTAGTATTCAGGTCAATTTCTTTAACAGTTTTCGATTATCGGATCGATATTTCCATATTTTTTGCCGTTTGGATATAGATCTTTGGTACTTCTATTGTTCAAGTATATTTTTATATAATAGATGGACTCCACAATTTCTAAATAAATATCTACATCCATCAGATCACTGCAAGTTGAAGTGCGGCAATCCCGAAGCTCGAAAACTATAAGGGAATGTATCTGAGCAGCTAAAACCATAATGCGATCGACCTGGATACATGGAATTGTGGAGCGATCGATCTAAACAACGCAATCTATGCAGACCTGGAGACTGAAAACCAAGAAGTTATCGACAAGAACCCTAAGCCCATAAATATATAGACCTGGAACCGCAATGATATTGTTTCGTACAGGCTGGAGGTATCGTTCTTTAAGCGACAGCATAAATATGTGGTCACGACAATAAAATCGACATCAGAGATAGATGCAAATAGTCTTTAATCACTTTTCCAATGCACCCTTACACTCAGACATCCCAATCAAAACTGAAAAAATCTTAACGAGAAGACAAAAGATACACACAAAAAGAAACATAAGAAAATAGCAAAATCGATACAATAAACAAATGCTGGAAAATATAACCGGGGAGCACAGATTCAAATTATAGTTCTTAACATCCTCCCACCTGTGAGTAACGAGGATACATGTAGATCGACTCACACATTTCCTCTAAATCAATAATGTTGAACACCAAAAAAAAAATATATATATATATATATAGATATACCGGAAAAAAGGTACACGGATAAATTTGTGTGTTCTCTTCATGGCGAATATCTAACAGGTTTTCTGACGACACGACCGCTTCTGGTTGTTCTCTCCTTTTTGTCACGATGATCTTTCTCCGTAACAATCGGTTTCGTAGCGTTTTTGTCTTCTTTGTTTCGCACAACAGTTACGAAGTCTTTAGGTGGGACATAATCAATCGTCTTTGCCACCGTCTCAATTTTTTGTTTTACTATCTTTTCGTAATCGTCGTTGGATAATTCGAGAGGGAAAACTCGTACCATTGTCACTGTACATGGTGTGAGGTCTTCCACGCCTTGCTATGAAACGTCGAAAAACTTCTAAAAATGCGGTGGTTGACAGCGATGTGACGAGCTCGAGATGCACAGCATGGTAAATGGCGCATGTGAACAAACATATCCATGCTTTCTGCTGTCCAACAAGGAATACAGGCCCAGCAAAATCCACCCCTGATATCTCGAATATGGCAGCGTCTTTTACTCGATTCAATGGAAGTGAGGTTGGATCAGGCTCAAACTTTTTCACATCTTGTCTTTTACACGAGATGCACTTCTGGATGATCGATCGAATCGTCTGTCTTCCTCCTAAAATCCAAAAATCTTCTCGCAGACTGCTCATTAGTGTCTGTACGCCCGCGTGACACATATCAACGTGTTTATCGTATACCAATCGGTTTACAACTTCGTTATGACTCGGTAAAACGATAGGATAACGAAAACCAAACGTATCCTCTCGACTCGATACTTTTGTTTTCAAACGAATAAGATTATCCTCAGCTTTAAAAACATTTAGTGAATTTAATCGTGGATCTGACTCGTCACAGAAAGATTCATTCTGCACGCATTGCAAAACAGTGATTTCTGCTTCCAATATTTCGTCAACCGATAGCTCTTCAATTCGTCTTTTAATTCGTGAGATTCGACAGTTGTACGTAAATCGTTTGACCCAAGCCACTAATCGGAGTATACGCTGATATTTCGAAAAACGTCGCATATACCAATTGCTGTCTGATTCTTCGTAGTTAACCATCGTCGTCGTTGCCGATTTTTTCCTTTCTTGTAAAACTTCTTCTCCATTAACTGAGAAATTTCCATTTGGCCATTCTTGTAAGGGATGGAACAACCACTCTGGACCCTCCCACCATTTCGAAGACAGAAGTTGGCTTCCTCGTGACGGTAGATCAGCGGGATTGATATCTCCAGGTACATGACGCCAGTCTTCGGGATTTGTCAGGCTACGAATCTCTTTAACTCGGTTCCAAACTAAGATACCCCACTCTGACTGTCTGCGTATCCAAGATAGAGCAGTAGTAGAATCACTCCACATGTAAGTCGGAATTCCCTTCCAATCGAGCGCTTCTACTACCGAAACCATCAGTCGTGCTCCGATCGACGCAGCTAGCAATTCTAATCGAGGAATGGTTGTCTCCTTCATTGGTGCTACTCGAGATTTCGCTTGTACCAATTGTACTTTCACACCTTCGGACGTTTCAATTCTCACGAAAACGGCAGCAGCGTAAGCTAATTGACTAGCATCACAAAATGTATGAAGGCTCGCATTTTTTAGATTAATCGCGCCATCAAACATGTGTCTTGGTAATTTCACGTTTGGTAACAACTGTAGTTCCTTGAACCAGTTGACGAACCTTGCTTCGATTTCTTCACTAACCTTTGTATCCCAATCGAGTTTAGTTGACCATGTTTCTTGTAATAACAACTTTGGACACAGCGTTACTGGACAGGTGAACCCAATCGGATCAAAAATTGCTTGTGTTGTGGACAAAATCGTTCTCTTCGTGATATCCGATGACAACTGATTTTTCAAAAATGAATCGTTGATTTCCAAAGTATCGTTTGCTTTGTCCCATATGAGTCCCAAAACTTTTGTTGGTTCGTTGTTTCCATCTTCTTTAGAGTGCTCCTACCCTCGCAAATCGAAACCGCCAGCAGCCATAACGGCTGTTGAATCATTGATAAAACGGTGAAGCTCGTCTACGTTGTTGACGCTCGTAATGCAGTCATCCACGTAGAAACTTTCAGATAATTTAAGAAGTGATTTGTGTAAGAATTTGTCTTTCTCTTCACTATTCGTGTTTTGCAAAGCTTTCTGGAGATGTAGCTCGATGACAGCCCCCAACAAAGATGGACTGCAAGAAACGCCAAAGACAACTCTGCGGTGACGATATATCTCGATCTTTTGTTTAGTCTCTTGATCCCACCACAGGAAACGTAGGAAATCTCGATCTCTGGGACAGACACTTATCTGTAAACAAATCTGTAAAAATCTTAATATCGGCGATTACACCGATTTGTTCCTTTCTAAATCTTGCTAAAATCGTTGGAATGAGCTCAATCAAATTCGGTCCTTTCTCAAGACAGAGATTCAACGATGGGCTATTCTTCTCTTTCGCTGAAGCATCGAAAACAGGCCGCAACTTCGTAGTACTATCCTTTTTAACAACGTGTCTATGTGGAAGATAGTGTCCAAAGTTATCAATTTCAGCATCCGGTACCCGCTCTATTATTCCTTCTGTCAACCACTCTCGAAAGACCTTGTCGTAATCGTAAAGATACCCACCAGAGAGTAAACTCTTTGTCGTTGATTCTAGGCGTCTTTTCGATTGACTCCAGTAAGATGGTAACGGTGG
The DNA here is from genome assembly GCA_949699805.1 of Tromatobia lineatoria. NCBI lineage: Eukaryota > Metazoa > Arthropoda > Insecta > Hymenoptera > Ichneumonidae > Tromatobia > Tromatobia lineatoria. The sequence goes on along the minus strand of OX453049.1, from coordinate 5,932,389 downwards.
ATGATCCTCAATCCACGGTAGCTGCACTTCATAGCGTCCCTCGTCGTTCACACAGACTGTTTTAAGAAAATTGTCTTTTGTGTCTTTTTCGCGTTCTTCTTTGGTTTTTTTGTGTGATGGATCAACGATACCGAGTATATCCAGCTTCCATAAATCGGATACCTTAGCCTCTATTGCGAACATTGACGTCACAGTTAAGGCCGCATCCGTTCTTTCGTCATCGATCGGTAGTTTCCCCATCAGAGTCCAACCCAGAGAAGTCTCAACTGCGATAGGACCGCATTTTAACACATGAAATCGTCCGGTTATCAACTTTCCAGCGACATCTGCTCCGTTGAGTATCTGAATCATCTCGGCGTTATCTAAAGTATCCGAGAGTTCTATATTCAATGCTCGTAACTCCTCTGTCCACGGCCCAGCACGTACACTCGGAATATTATTACAAATTGTCTCGTTATCGAGTACCTCGAAATTACATGCATATTTATTATCGAGGCTAGTCAATCTCATCTGATATCGAGAGTGGATTTGTTCCCTTGACTTAACACCGCCGAACAACACGTGTGTCAGTTTTTGCTTTCCGATAGGAAAGTAGCCGACCCTGTCCACAGCATTTTTTAGTATATATGATCGTTGTGATCCGCTGTCGATGATGGCTCGTACTTGACAATCCCCTTTTTCACCTCGCAGTTTCACGCCTAACGTCTGTAAAAGTACTTCTGGATTGCTCGAAAAGTTCGCCAAATTATGCCCCGTACCGTTACTGGCTTCGTTTTGCGACTTCTTCATGATAGGCTCCTTTTTTCAGGCATCTCTGGACACATTATAACCACGTGTTCCTTATTACACCAAGGGCATCGCAATTTGACTCGACATTTCCGATAGCTGTGACCAGTCTTCGTGCAATTAAAGCAACAATTTCTCTGTTTCAATATCGTTTGTTTCTCATTCAATGTCATCTGTCTGGCTTTTTCACAGTCCGGGTTCTGATGGTCTCCGTTGCAGAATACACATTTTTGATTTTCCTCTTTTGTGGTTAACAAACCTATCGCAGTAGGCACATCCTTCGCTTCTGCCTGAGTCTTATTTTTCTTTTATTTTTCCCTTTCAGTGTTCAGACCAAAGCCTTGCACAGCTAACGCTATGCGCTCTTCGCTTTCAACCTCACTTTCTATAAACTGTAGAAGTTTTGAGAGACGCTCTTTCGGTTCTACGTTATTTGCCATTGAAACACCTCGTTGCCATGCTCGAAGTAATTCTTCAGGTAGCGAAGACTCAACCGGAGGAAACAACATAGCTGCACACTTATAAGTAGTTACACCGAGAGACTCCAGAGCTCTGATGTGTGATTCGAGTTTGTCATACAAATTGGCTAACTGTGGTTTCTCATTCGGTTTCATGGCATTTTGTAGCACTAGCTTCAGTAACTCTCGTACATATACTTCGACGAGCAACTCATCTCGACCGAAACGACTTTTCAGGCATTTTATTACCTTCTCGTAATTATCGTATGTTGGAGGAAAACTTTGAACGAGTTCACTAGCTCGAGAACCGTCAGTCATTGCTTGTAGGAGATACTGGAACTTATCTTCATTTTCAATCTGCGGATCTTCATGTATTTTCTTAAATTGAGACCAGAATTGCAGCCACTCTTTAACATCGCCACTGAACTTCTTTAACTCTATCTTTGGTAGCTTAAAATTTCGTCGACACGTTACTATTTCTCCGCCGATATTTGCAACATCTCCTGCAACATTTTCGGCCGGCACATCACGTTTTCCAAGAACTTCGGCGATCCTAAATTTCACTTTGATAAACTTTACCTTATAACTTTCTGCACTATCGTTTTCTGCCTCTAGATCATTTTCTTCACAGTCGCTGTCGAGCATTGTATTCAATATTTCCTGATTTAATCGCTCAAGATCAGCGGCGTGATCGCTTAATATCTCATATATGACTTTTACATCGACTTTATCTGGATTTCTTTCACAGAGCAGTGTTTCAAGACGACTTAGCGATTTCGTAAAGGCAGCGCGAATGATTTTTCTGACCTTTTTCAATTTTCTTCATATTTGCTATCGAAATCGAAACTAACGATAACCAATCTGTCCTGTCACGGTCGCTAAATGTTTCGTACAGGCTGGAGCTATCGTTCTTTAAGCGACAGCATAAATATGTGGTCACGACAATAAAATCGACATCAGAGATAGATGCAAATAGTCTTTAATCACTTTTCCAACGCATCCTTACACTCAGACATCCCAATCAAAACTGAAAAAATCTTAACGAGAAGACAAAAGATACACACAGAAAGAAACATAAGAAAATAGCAAAATCGATACAATAAACAAATGCTGGAAAATATAACCGGGGAGCACAAATTCAAATTATAGTTCTTAACAGATGTCGATCTGGATCCTGAAAACTTACAATTCAGTCTTATACTTTTCAGTATTAAAGATTTAATAAAAAACGTACATGAGATTTTTTACTTTCGATACAGAACGTGTATTTGGTTCGGGCGCCTTTGACGTTAACAAGAATGAAAAACATAAAAACAGAAGGACCCAAACGATGTTACTTTTGAAGTCGAAAGACCCAGCTAAACGCCTGGAAAGGAACAATAGAAGAAATGCTTCGTTGGGAACTCAAACTCGTTCTTCTAAAGTGAACATTCTTTCTTCACCAGGAGTAAGCAACAAACCGATTCACTGACGTGGAGAAATTGTTTTTAACTGAATTCGTTTGAAGTAACTGAAGTCACTGATGAAAAAACCTACGTGCAATCAAAAGAAGTTGTAACAAAAGAAGAAAGGGAAAAATATTAGTTCAGCCAATGAGAAGAGTAAAAAATAACAGTTTTATATAGATTCATATCAAACGATTGTCTACTAATTGATTTAAGTGTGTTATAATGTTTCCAAAGCCACTAAAATTTGTGAAAAATATCTTGATTATTCTTGGCCAAATTACGATTATTTTATAACAACATCGGTTTTTTTGACGGAAATGGCGATCATAAAAATTTGTGTTCTTGAATTTTCCTTTAAACCTTTTTAAGTGACTAAGAATTAAGGAATGAACAGTCGAATAGCAACGGAGATTTTTTTTTCTTGTTCCGGACCACTTTTTCCATTTCTGGAACAACAAAAAAGTTCTCTGTGTTTTCTGTTTTATCTGACAATTTTCTTATATCCTGACATCTCAGGGAATTCCACGATTTTTATGACTCGTCAACACTGCGTATAAACTTTCATAAAACGCCGTGGTTCTATGGTATCAATGACCAGAAACTCGGACGATGGTGACCGATAAGATCTTGAATATATCGTATGACTGTACAGAGAGAGAAGTTTATTTTATTCAAATAGATAAAAAAAATTGTGAATCTTGCCTCGAATCATCGAAGTTCATTGCTGCTGAATTCCGCTTACGCGTTTTATAATAGACTAGGGTTAGTCGACACGGGCGCTTAAGCACCCGAGTCTCTTTACGTCAGTTTTGACATTCGACATAAACAAACGAAATCAATGCATGAACTTGGTCCTGATCTCAGTTTTGTCTGACGACACCACCGACGAATCAGAGTATGTTTTAACCGCTAACAATGAATTTCGCATTTATCATCGATTAACTTTTTAAAATAGGATAGTGTGACAGTAGATAGAACAATTGTTGGGATATTGCGAAAAATGAAATCAATAAACATTTTTTAGCAGAATATTTTTTTCCACGTGACGTGCCGATATGGGGAATATTGGAAAAATATATTCACAGAGGGGCATACGATGGTTTTCTCCTGCCACGTTGCTTTGTGCGTACGGCACATATCTCTAAAATCGAGAAATTTTTTTTCCGTACGAACAAAAAATATAGTCCATTCATGAATTGATTTTACAGAAAATTGCGAACGCTTCTATACTAGACACATAAAGTTTCCATGTATTTAAGCTGAATTTCTTATATTCTGTTACTATATTTTTCATTTAATGGATCAATATCTTAAACCATTTATCACAGACTATTTTTTATATACACGATATATAGATCTGTCAGCTATAGTACTCACATGTTTTTAGACAAATACAATTTTCCATGCCTCTGTAGAAACAGATACAGAAAAAACAATGGGAGGCACCAATATACTACTAAAAACAACTAATCACTATCAGGTTTTTATATTTATCAGTATCAAAAACCATTGTATAACTATTTTGCCTCAATAATATTCTGGCAAAACGAATGTTATTTTTTTGTTGTTGTACAGGATGATATTCCGCTATAATTTCCATTCGCTCCATTTTCTTTGCTACTCTCAAGAAGTCTTTTACATGTAGCAATATTATTTTCGACTTGAGAAATAAAATCGACAGCTCGTTAAAGTCGTTATTTTCTTTCAAACCTTTTTGTAGAACCAATCAAAAGTATTTTCGCGAACAACAGCAATTACGAGCTGCGTTTCAACACTTAAGAATGAAGAGGAGGGCGATGTGGTAGGACTCAGGAATACAGATGAAGGATGTCGAGACCGAAAACGTTGTCAAGAAGCGATTTCCTGTTCGCTTCTGCATTGCTTTACAGTCTTCGTCTTCGCCGACGACATAATCTCCGTTGGGTTAGTCCCTGTCGGACGACGCGGCGCGCAGCGTCGCTTCCGATCAATCCCTTCAAGGACTTCACTCCCGGTTAGAGAGACGCGGGAGTAGGAATAAAATAAGGGGGAGGAGTGAGAAAGCGCACGAGAAAGCATCCGTGGAGCCGGATGTGCGAGGTAGCGGAAGAGAGACGGCTGATGGTTAGGGAGAGGCTGAAGGAAGTTAAGGGAAGAAGAGGACGAAGAGGGAAAGGAAGCGGTGGGATCTGAGCGGGTGCGAGATGGAAGCTCTCTCCTCCCTTAGGCAGACCGGGTGTGCCACGAGGGTTGAAAACGAGAACGGCTGAGAGGATTGGGTACAGAAGAATAAGAGAATAAGGCAGAGAGAGAGAGAGAGGAAGAGCAAGAGTGAAAGAAAAAAATGTTCTTGCTTCGCTGGTTGAAAAAAAAAAAAAAAAAAAAACGAACTCGCAAAGTAATATTCAATTAGGTAGGCTGGTAGAGGCGAGGGTAAAGAGAAATGGAGATAATCAATTTCTTTTGCACTCTGCAGAGAAACAAAAGAAGATGAGGAGAACTGCAAGCACCTGTTCGTAGAAATGGGTGAATCACTCGGGAGTTAGGAAATCAACGAGGAGATGACTTTTAGAGTAGATACACCGTGATGCCAACGATCGTAACATTCATTTGCTTCCTCGAAGAGGAAGCCTTGGTTCCGAGAGGAAAAAAAATTCGCGATTTTCATGTCAAAATACTCAGAATGGTCTGAAATGTCGAGAAAATTAGCTTAGCAAAATTGTCCGGATGTGCCCCAAGTTAAAATTTAGACCCTTGGCAAAACCTAAATGTAGTGTACACGCAAGGTACACGAATGTTCCTCCATTCCTTTGACACTGCTTAAAACCTCCGAAAATGGCAGATATTACCCAGTTGGAGTAAACCTAAGCCACTGTGGAGTGAAACTGTGCAGTGAACTTTGTTTGAACCTCCAATTAGGTTGTACAGAGTCAGATGCAGTTTTTAGACCCTTGCATAGACCTCCTAAGGTGGCATATTTTACCCATTTTCATTTAACGAAAGGTTTTTGGAGGGCCCAAATTTCAACTCGGGTGCGTGCGTGCATGTTCGGTTTATATGACATTGAGAAATTTCCGAAATTTTTCGAATTGCTATAACTCAGGTGAAATTACATTTAGCCCTATGAGGTACAAAAAAATTAGTGATGATCGGTAAAGCGGTTCGGATTCTACGTGAATCCGAATTGTTCGAAAAATTTTCGCTTTCGACAAGGTGTTAAAAAATTTCAGTTCTTGATGACTCAAGTTTCTACGGATTCGCGACTTTCGAACGTATTCAAGATGAGGATGCAAAGTAGAACTCACACATTGCCACGTGAATAATTTTTATTTTTCGCAATTGAACTTCCTCAAAGCGGCGGCTTTGCAACGACGAAAATTGGTGAGAAAGCAATGTGCAAAATTCTACTTTGCGTCCTTCCAACTTTTCATTTTAACGACCGAGAGAATTATTATCATTATAGTTTTTCGAGTAAAAACTTTTTTTATGTATTTTTACTTTTTTTTAACGTCGTGAATAATTATTAAAATGGTTGTAAAATTTGAGTCTCTCAAATAGTAAACAAAATAAACATATGAAGTAATATCCAATAAGGTGACCTAGTAAAACCGAAGCTATCGATAAGTACGGATCATCAATTTTTTTTGCACTCTGCAGAGAAAGGGCAGAAGAGGAGGCCTGCTAGCACCTGTCTGTAGAAATGGATAAATCACTCGGGAGTTCAGAGATTAACGAGGAGATGAGTTTTAGAGTAGATGTGCTGTTATGCCAACTATCGCTACATTCATTTGGAGATTGGTTTTTACTTTTTTTGACATCCTATAGAATTATTGTTATTATTGTAGTATGATGATGTGAGTTTTTTGAGTAAAAACATTTTTTTCATGTGTTCTTACTTTTTTTTTGACGTCGTGAAGAACTATTACACTTTTGATATAATTTGAGTTTATTAAAAGGAAAAAAAAAGTTTGTGATATGATATTCAATTAAATGAGTGGATAGAACTGAAAATAACGAGAAATGGGAATGACAAATTTATTTTGCACTCTGCAGGATAATAAAAGAAGAGAAGGATCTGTCTGTAGAAATGGATGGATTACTCGCTAGTTCAGAAATCGACGAAGAAATGGGTTTTAGAGTAGATGCTCCATGATGTCACCCATCGTTACATCCACTTTTAGATGGATTTACTTTTATTCAACGGCGTAAGGAAATATTACAATCTTAGTATAATTTAAGATTTTAAAATAAGAAGGTGCAGTAGATTCTCCACTTTTAAATCTGATATTTATTCGATAAACAAAACATTGAGGATATTGAGATATTTTCACCAAGATCACAATTTATTTATTTGGTTTGCGATTTAATAACATTCTATTCTATTTCTGTAAATAAAAGTACAAAAAGGTAATGATAACACAACAAAAGAAAATGCTTTTGAAGCAAATTTTTTACTTTGACAAACACTCATCACCTTAGTATTCACCGAAAAGAATCGTAAATATATAAATTGCCATTGAATTGGAGTTATTCAACAAAATTATTAATCGATCACGTGGTATTTTTGTCGACTTTGCGTACTGAAATTCATAAAGATGTATAAAAATATATTAGCAACTCTGATTAAATGTTATATTGAAATAAATCCCTCACCATAGGGAAAAGATATTTGACACAAAAGGGTCAAATATGTCGTCGGTCACAAGAAAAAAATGATCAATGTTTAGTACGGCGACCTTACGAGGCGAACCAAAAGATACAGAAAAATTTCGCGACAGCTGTGCTCTCGGTCATTTTGTCGTGGAGCCATAGCGAGAATTTCATGTACACCAGCTGGGGTTAACCCTTATCGTAGGAGACAGGAAACTGTGGGTGCACGACGTAGAATGGAAGACGAGGCGAGAGAGGAACGGAGGGGAAGGGGAGCGAATAGAAAAGGGTAAAAGACGAGCGCTCATTCACGCCATCTCACCGCACCCGGATCCTCAATGGACTGCGATCGTTGTAGCTGCTGCTGCTGCTGCTGCTGCTGCTGCTGCTGGACACACCCTTCGAAGAAGTGGAAACATTTTTCTGACGTAATAGATTTGCGATAGTAACATGAACGCTTGTCGTTACAGATAAGGGCTATTCTCGTGACGCTCGTTTCGATGCCCCTTATGGAACACGTTGGTTCAAAGCCAATCGTCGATTGAACACCCTCAACAAATATGTCGTGAAATTTTTTTTTATCCCTTGCGACTATTATGGACAGATGCAATAGTGACAGGATCAACTATACGAATTTTATTACAAGTATAAGATGAAACGCTAAGTGTATAGCTGTACGTATTTCTGTGAATGTAATGCTTTCAGAGCACTTCGAATATTGGTTTGGGAATTTTGTATGTGATGGTTAAAACTTAGTTTCTAATTTATGGATGAACCCAAATATTTTGAATATTGAACCGTTGCTATTTGGACGGCAAACTAATGGACTTTTAGTGCTGTCAAGCAATGAGGGAATGAGAAATTAGAAGTTGTGAGTGTTAAATCATGTATTATGTAAGCTGTTATGGTGCAATACGAGAATTTTTTGTAAGTTGTTTTTGTAAGACATTAAAAAACTGATTCTAGGGTATTGTAATTTGAATTGGCTGGAATTAAAGATTTTTTTATGAAGTGACTACGCATTTGCGAATATTCTTATAACAAAACGTAGCGCTACCATATCGTTGAGTGACTTTTGACGAGTTGGATAGGAGCAGGACTACAGTAATTTATTGTTATCGAAAAACATATTTCGTTTACGAAAAATAATTGCATGTATGACATTGAGTACGTTGGTTATATGGAAAGTGTCAATTGAACACCCTTGAAAAGTACGTCGCGAAATGTTGTTCCTTCTCGTCGCTTGTGATTATCGTCTACAGGTGTAATATCTGTCTGTCGTCTGTACGTGCGATGATCAACTATTAGTATATTGTGCAACACGGGACGAAAGTTTGCGATTGCGACGAGTGTGAGGTTTGCTGCCGAGCGAAGCGAGGGCTGCAATCACACGAGCCGCAATCGCTACATTCGGCTCACGTTGCACACTATACTTTTTGTAACAAGTGCATGAATAGTGGTGCTTCGAATGGTAGTTTTGAGGGACAAACAGCGAAGAGTGAGGCTACCAACTTTCATCCCTAGCTCACTTTCATCCCCTTCTCTGGGGATAAAAGTGAAAAAAATGCGAACAGCGCCGCGCTAATCTTTTGTTTTAACACTGCCATGGCAGTAGCCACTTTCGCCCCGCAAAACTGCCATGAAAAGCGCCGCTGTTCATGCACGTGTTACAAAAAAAATTTTTATGATAGCCAGAAAGTGATACTTCAAGTGTATGCGCGTGTACTCTCTGAATGTTAAGCTTTGGAAGAACTTTGGATAGTTCATGTAAATTTTTGTATGTTGAAGATTAGCTCCTAATTTATGGATGTGCCTTTATATTTTGCATATCAAACCACTGGTATTTCGACGTCGAACTAATGGTTATGTGGAGCAAGTTCCAAGATGGAAATTAAAAATCTCAAATATTAAGTCATGTTGGTACGTTAATTGTGGTATTTTGGAGTAATCCTATTCTTTTTGCTTTCCCGTAGAGAAAGCTTTGTTTTCGTGAAAAAAGTTTTTTTTAGGTTTTCATCTCAGGATGCTCAAAATGCTCTAAAACATCGAGAAAAATACTTGTTACGAAATGTATTTCTGAACGCGTGTATGTGTGTGTATATGTTCGCATGCTTTTTACCACAATAGCGTACACAAGTTTAAAGATATCGCTTCGGAATTCAGTGCACACATAGAGTGTGTATAGACAAAGGCTGAGTTTAAATTAAACACGAATCCGTTGAGTGGTTCCAAAATTATGACATTTAAAGATTTTTTCAAAATTATACTCATCATGCTCTAACTTTTTCATTTTGCGAGATATTGTGCTCAAATCTGGTCCACGAATGGACTATTGTAGATTTATAATTGGTACCGGATGTTTTGAACACCGATTAAATCATTCAAATTTTACGGGATTTTAATTTTTTTGAATTTCCGAAAAATGTGTATTCACATTTCTAGTCCTAGTTCTAGTATGATTATACATTGCGATATAATTTATCACGATACTTATTGCTCGTGAATCATAGTTTTCAGTGAAATATAAGAGACTTTCATGAGCCCAAATACATTAAATTTCAAATCTTATTTGCCAGTGGGGTCGATTAGCCAGTGATCGATTTAAAAAATAATATATCACAGTACTTATTCCGAATTCACACTATTGTTGAGGTTTATATCCCACTTTTCTCTTAACATTTTGTCCATTATACGTCGATTAAACTCTGGCTAGTGTAATTGTATAATCAATTACATATAATAATTATTATACAAATATTTAATTATTCTCGCACCTGTAGTCGCTTTGACCTCTTGTGACCAATCGGGGTGAACTTATAAAATGTAAGCGTATAAATCATTCCCTCTCAGCTCGTCAGACATGACATACTCAATCACCACGAATTCATTCATTATTTTTTTACGCCGTAAATACCTCTGGTATTATATAAATATTCATTAACGAATAAATTATTCGCTATATTTGTTTATAAATGTAAAATATATAAGTTTCAAAGAATTGACGAATTATTAAAATGATTCAAGTTATGTGTATTTGCGAATGAGGTGAAACATCCAATGAAAAACTGACTAACCAAACTCAAAATAAGTGAAGACTGAAGATAGAGGTTAGTATAGAGTTGAAGTTGATTAGAAAACAGTAATAAGCCTAATTAACCACACAACAAAGCTTCACTTACGGTGAAGCCAAACACAATAATTTAAAAAAAAACAGAATTTTCATTAAAGCTAGAAATTAACGGGGAAGCAATGTGACAATTTAAATTATGAGTTTTTTTTGTATGCTTATTTTCTCCGACATTAAGGATGTGAAGCCAGCAAATTTAAGATGTATTCGATGGAATAAAAGATTCCTTTTTTGCCAAGGTGACTTTACTCATTTAACAATGTTCTTGTGACTAATAGCAGCGCTATGATATTATTTCATTCTTCTTTGATATGCAAACTTGGAGACACGATCGACAGGCGATTTTTTTATGGCTAACAAACAAGGTTTTGTTTGATTTGTATAATATTTGATGGTAGGAAATTCGAAGTTGCGTTTGTCGAGAGTTCACGATTGAACCAAATGTTATTCCGTTCTTAAGGACGTTTAATGACCATTGTATTATTTTTCATAAGTTATTTTTATGTATGAGCGAATTAACTGTGTATTAGCTACGATAAAAAACCTCATTCTCAACGAATGAACTTTGCAAACCTAACGAGAAATCCGCAAAACTTTCATTAAGGTTGACAATCAGATTTGCGAAGATTTCAACAAAATTATTATTAGTAAAAGTAGCACTGTGATTTTGTGAAGGGATTTTTTATTCTGTATATTTTACGTATAGCAAATACATGAAAATATTTTATTGAGCACGCTGAGGAGCAATAGAGAGAGGATGGAATATAGGAATGTTTACTATAGCTAAAAAATACAAGATTAGATAATGAAAAGACCATAAATTATATATTCAACTGTATTGTAGGTACATTTTAAACGCTTATCCTCATTATAGGCCCTATAGGAATAATAATTTATTATTCTCCCACACTTCATCATCGTCATGAAGGGCAAAACAAAAATAGACATTACGATTTACATATATATACATATTATTATGTATACGTATATATATATAATTTTACGATTTTTCTTCGTACAAGTATACAAACGACTCGGTAGAAATAGGAATTATAGTATTATTATGTATGATACAATAGGTGCTAATAATGATAAAAATATTCTGCACGAATCGTGTAACTTAACGAAATATATATATATATGGGTGTGTGTATATATATATCTCTACGTCCGAGTAGTAGAAACAACCCTTTGCATTTAGACCAGCTAAATATTCGACATCGGGCCACCGCGCTACACTTAAAAATCGATAACATCCACACGTCGTTGCGATGTAAATCGCGGATTCATTTTAATGTATACTTTTATTTCATTTCTTTTTTGATAATCTACGCCTAACTTTTACTTATTGTTTTACATGAATTCATATATATTTTTTTATCGTTTTTTTTTTCTTTTTCCGGCACACTATTTCTCTTTACGAATATATTTTGTGTCTCCATCTTCTGTCGTTCATTTAGTTATTTTTTGCTTTTATCGTTTGTAGATTAAACCATTTTGTAATACTAAAATAACGCCCTTAAGACATTTTTATTTTTTCATTTTTGCGATGAAATTTCCAATAGCTCGGAGGTAAAATTCGGCGATCCAACGAGTATGGTTCTTGTGTGTTCACGCGAAATTCTCATCACGAAACAAAGAAAGTGCCGTTTTTATATACATATATCTCTTTATAAAAAAAAAGAAAGTATTTCTCGATTTTTCTAAAATATAAATTATTATACTTTTTGCCTGACAGTGTGAGAAATTTAAATACAAATACAAATATATATATATACGCGAGCCGATAATTTAATAAATACAGCAACTTCAATGTTCGTGAGACAGTGACGCGACACGCAACTCCCCTTAATCTCTGCCCTTGTAATCCCGACAAAAACAGACCTAAGTAATTAACGCTCTGCGCTTGGAAGTCACCCATCGATTATCGTATAAAATTATTAACGGTCATCGCTTATTATTATTTTTTCTCGATGCCACGACGAATTCGTTTATCATTCAATACTACTAAAACTGTATAGTATTTTTAATTTATTGGTACCTTAAGCTCGTGACGAAATGTCGCATGTATTTTTCTTTTTTTTTTTCGCGTACTTTGCGAATGCGAGAAATAGGGGCGGGGGAATGCTGACGGTCAGAAATCTTTGAGGCGCAACAAACAAACGGATCTTCCAAGTTCTATACGTACTATATACTATATAGTAGTATTTATATTATATATATTATATTATATATATACATATATATATATAATATAATATATATATATATATATATATATTTGTTATGTATGTATATACGATAGTAGTACAATAGTATAGTGACCGAGTATCGCATGCGACCGCCCGCCAATTTCCCGTTCCATAAGCGGCTTTGATTGAATTTTGATTGGCCGTGCGCTTGGAGTTTTGATTTGTTCAAAGCCTGGCAGTGCCGATATTAATACGTAACTGGTGGTATACATATCGTACGTAGACGACAGCGTATGTATTATAGTACAGTATATATATATATATATGTATAGTATCCACCCTTCTTCCCTTACAAGAGAAACGACAGCAATGTCATCGCCTGCTTCTTCCACTTCTCTTTCATTTCCGCGTCGATTTGGAAGCGTTAATGAGAACGACCGACAATATAACCCGTGAGCAGCGTTACTATTCGTAAGTATATGACGCAATCCAACTTAATTCGTAGACGACCCGACCGTTTCGTAGTTTATTTTCTCGATACTTTGCTAATATTCTAGCACGGATGCCGAATAAGACCTATTTTTTTAGAGTTTTAAAACCACTTTCAACCGGAATATTAGCTATCGAATTATTATCATTTTTTTACCAAGTCATATGAGACGGCATGATCGTAAGAATGTTCGATGGTTTTTTTTTCGTCTTTCGTTAACGCATTTGAAAAATCAGGTTTTAAAAAACAATTGAAGTGTGCGGAAATGCAATTTAATTTTTTCACTGATTTTCGAATGTAAAAAAATTACCATCTCTCATATAATGGGTGATTTTGGGATGGCACATGACTCAAAATTTTTGCTAAAAAAAAAGAATAAATTTTGAAATGTTTAAAATCTGGACTTCAAAAAAAAATTAAATCTTGTACGATCACGTAGTCATAGAGTATTGTGTTTTTTTTTCAATTAAATTTCTGTCAACGCGAAAATATTTTCAAAATATCTTTAAAATATAAAATAGTCAGATGGTCTACGAACGCAGCTGAATTTCCTCATATGCACAAGCTATTACAACGGCAAATTGCAAGTTCCGAAACAATTTATAAAATATATACACTTTTCGAACGCTACTTTATTTTTCCTGGATGTCTGTATTTTGTAGTTTATTAAGGACAATTTTTCTCATTTTGAAAAATTAAGCTTTTTGTTGAAAGTTATGTAGCGTACAAGCAAAGGCCAATAATGTCCACATGTTTTCATTACCCTACTGATTGAAGTGTTAAACATTTTTCAAGCCCGATAACTTAAATAGTTCGAACTTAAATAGTACAAAGTTCTTTAACGAAATTTACAATGTTTTTGAAGATGTATCACACAACTTTAAATCAAAGTTTTATTGGATGAATGATTGGAGATGTTGCGACAAGAGAAAAATCTATAAATATGATAAAGGCTATGAGTGAAACATGATAATGCCAAAAAGTTAAAAATAACTTTATTTGTCATGTAATCCAACAAAATTTTTGATAACTTGATTCGTTTTCCTCATGACATCAATTCCCTAATTTTTCCGGATACATAATATTCTTTGATAATTCGTTAACATTCACATTTTTTTCCAGTAACGATTTAAGAGTCTACAGATTCTCATCTTGTCGATAAATATTCAAATTCCAATGAACTAAAACGTTGTTTTGTCGATGTATGTGCACTGCGTCTTCGAAAAGTGTCGAGATAAAATGAGTCCACGTTTTGCCGCAGAAATGGCTTTCATGTATTAATTTTCACTAAAATATATGCGATATATTTACGTATAGATGTATACTTAATAATAATACACACTTCATTCTCCGAAGTAATAATGATATATTCATCGAACAGAATATTGAAAAGTCAAGAGTCGTGATTAACCTTTTTTTCTCTCCCCCTTTAACTTAGAACCCTCAGTGCTTTCCAGCCGATTTCGTGCCCACACAGCGATTGAGTTTTATGTATGGATATTTCAACGTAGAACCACGTGCATACGTAACGCTATTTGCGCTGATTAGCGCTTCAGCGCGAACAATGAAATATCGCATCGTATGTGGCCTGCCGCTCGTGGCCTTGCTAGATCTGATCGCACATCGCGGACGACCGATTCGTTGGACCGAAAATTGCGCGTACATGTGAGCTGGAGTCCACGATCGATCGGAACCTAGTGTCACAATCGCATGCGGGCGTGAAAGTATGTACGGGACTCCCTAATACACATGCACGCACACAGACTCGTCAGTTACATACGTAAAATTTTCTCGTTTCGGAATAGTGTTCGGCTGTGGTTGTGGCGGGTGCGAGCGAACGAGCGAGAGTGGGTGGGCGACTGATGGCTCGGTGTGGGAAGCGCTTTTCGCCCGTTCGGCTATTCAAGGGACGCTTCAGCGTTTAGTAACTCCGATGTGCTGACGGGCAGTTTCGATAACTACGTATCCACCGATAGAGAACAAGCATGAATTTTTTCAGAATTTTCACGAGAAATTTAACAATTTGTTAACAATTGAAAAGCTATTTTCTTATGAACGAATTAGGTAATTTAAAAAAAAATCCAATCCCGACCTGTCTCGATAACTAAGTATCTATCAATGGGAGAAAACCATATATTTTTTCAGGGTTTTCGTAAAAACTTCGTTAATTTATCAAAAATTGGAACGCTATGGTTCATGACTGGATTAGTTTTATGAAAAAAAAAAAATACATTCATGGCCTGTCTTGATAATTACGTATCCACCAATACAGAACACGCATGGATTTTTTTTTCACGAAATATTCAACAATTTAGTGAATTCTCTAAAATAGGAAAAATGTACATATCCACGAACAGGAAATATGTTTACATTTTTTTTAATATTGATGATATCTTAAATATTGAAATATTTTTCTCGGTCACTCAATCTTTCAATGAAATCGAAATATATTCATTAAGTATTGAGCATTGTTGGTAAGTAGAGAGAATTTATTTATTAGAATAAAATCGATTGTAGGGAATTAATGATGTTAATTAATGGAAAATTAATCAAAATAATTAAGATTTTTTTTTAATAGAAAAAATAGAAAAACAGAAAAATGGAAAAACAAAATATATATATATATATATGTGTGTAAGAATCGCCATAAAACGTCATCGAAATAGCGTCTGGAATGACGATCGCCTGAACCAAAAGTTCGAAGTATCAAACCACGTTTTGCAAGCCTCCCCATCTTCGCAGAAAAGTGATTCGATTATTCGCCTAGTCCCTGGCGAGAAATTGATAATACACACCGAATCGGTGAGGCAATGAAATGGAATAAAATTTGACCTCATTTAAATTGAATTCTATCGTCAGGTATCGTGGATTTTGATAATTTTTTTGTCTGCCTGTTACGGTTGTCTCGACAGAAGCTCATCGAGCTACATAAATCAATTATTCAGTCGACGGCTCGGGTAATTCGACTAATTTATATAATCCTATCGTGTCACCTCCACGTTGAAACATACAATTTCTATCGCCCCTCATTTCATTGGCTTTTTACGCTTCCTGCTATCCTTGTACTCCTCTCGCTTGGAGTGCGAATTTTGATATGCAGATCGAATGGTCCCCTGACTCGCGAACGTAGTCCAGAGATCCTTTTGATCAATTAAAGAAAAAAAAAACATAAGAGATTTTTTGTTGTATTCCTTTTCGGGTTTGATTTCATTAATTTATTTACTCAGTTTTTCAAAGTGACTTGTTAAATAGTAAATCAAGTTATCGAGTTTATAGTGCTCGTGTGTCATTCGTAAGCGTTCCATCGGCGGAAAGTGTGTTCGATTATATTGTCGTGTGCACTAATTAAGTCACTAAAAGATTCATATTTACAGTTTTCCTTAAATTTCTCTAAATCGAAAATAGAGATCCTCACGCTATTTCCATTAATAATTAGTAATCCTACCTATACCTTTGAAATTTGATATCTAAATGTTTCGTACAATTACCACAAAATGCGTTCGCCTACTTGGCCGCAATTTTTTTCAATCTACAACAATCATACATATTCTCGTCGAATTTTCACATACATGTTTTTTATGCATGTATATAAGTACGGTATATATAATATATAATACAGTATCGAAGAAGTTGTTGTTTGTTCTTAAATAGGGATATAGTTAATCTTATTACGAATCTAACGATCTCTCTGCCCATTTCTCTCTATCGTAGTTATAAAAAATCTCGCACCAGGCGTTCGTTTCATCACTATTTATGGACGGTGGGAAAGCAGTATGTCCTTCACTCTCACGATTCTCTTCTCTTTGTAAAGCAAAAAAAAATACACCGCTTTCCAATATTTCATCGAAAATACAGCGTACACACGTTTCGCTTCTCGTCGTTATTAAATTCTTACACCGTGTACGGTTACATTACTCTAGCAAAGCTACATTTTGGGCTCCGACATGGTACCTTTTGTTTCTTCATTTTCGCGAATATTTCACTGATTATTATCGTATCTTTTTTTCCAGTTACGAAATTTGAATACAGATAGACCCTTTCGAGAGTGCGAGATATGTTTCAAGTGAGTCACTAATTGTCATTGGATTCACGTCGTTTTTTGTGACTACACTATCGCAGATACAAATTTATTCAAAATTTCGTCTTTATTGCGTTCAAAAGAACTAATTTGAAGACAAAATTATTAAACAATGTTCCACACATATATTGCCACCGAAAAGTTCGACAAGCAAAAAATGTGCAGAAATAACCCTTGTTATTGACGATATAAAACCATTACTTCTTCATAATTAGAATGCTATGGAAATATTCACGTACAGTTTTTTATAGCTTTTGCGAAACGTTTTAGTTTTTTGAAAAAATAAGCTCGAGATTTTTTCGAATGCGCATGACCATTTGTCAAAGAACCTCTACAAATTTCAAATATGCGATATCCGGTATTTCTAAGGTCCTTTTTATGAAACTTTGTGTCCAATAATTGGCAAACTTCTGATTTTAAACATCAAATCCCTATTTCAAAAGACTAAAAAAGTTTTCTAAAAATCGGCGTTTTTATTTAATCAGATTTCATTACACTTTTTTCTTTTTCCTATGAAATTGATTAATGAAAATAAATGTTCTTGGTATTTTCACTGAGGTTTATTTTTTCAGATTTTTTTTTCTCATGGAATATTTAAAACTACATTGAATCAAACATTTAGTTGTGGATGTATGTGTGATACTTCGTTAATTTTTTTATTTGCCAAATTTAACGATAGTCCAGTGAAGGATTTACAGAATTTTGTTGTATGCGTGTTATTCCTCACTGCCAAGTATCCACCGACGAGTCAAAGCCACTTTTGAGCTCTGCCGCGGTCGATCCGCGGTTTGGCAAGCTTCCACAGTCGAGAGGCTCTCTCCCTTCTTGCCTACGCTGTCGTGCTGACATATATTATAATATGCAAATGAATAATGCGAGGCCACATTTCTATCCAGTTTTCAATTCGATAACCTTCTGTTATACGTATATATATACTATAATATACACATATATGAGTCCTGCGCGGTCGGTTCACTCCGGACTTGCAGCAGTATTGTAATTTACCTAGTGGACCATGTGGTTTTTGGCAGGTTCAAAGCTACACGCGAAGGATTATACCCGAACGTACTTTTATATATTCGTGTAATATGTATATTGCTATCGGTGCATACATCGCGTGCCTCTTTTATAGAAGCTCGAAAATCCGGTCGCGACTTTAAATCAATTTCACGTGCCATATATCGAGTACCAGTCGAAACGAAATAGCGAACGTTTTTTCTTGTTGTTAAAACAGGAACATTGATTTCATTCAATTTATATAGACCCTTCTATAAAATCAATTTTCTCAAAGCGAATTTTTTTCTGTTTATATTTCTAGGTACAATAATGTTTTTCCATGAGTATCCGAGTTTGTTACAAGTGCGCTTGTCTTTTTGTGCACTCATGTAGAGAATGAAGCTTTGTGGCCGTGATTTTATTTTTTCAAGGTATTTACGCTTTGCAGCTATGTTTATTTTTGTAGGACGAACGGATGTCTCTCCGTGCTCGAAAATCCAAAAACATTGAATTACTGCCCAACGGCCTGAATGTACACAGTAATAACCTTTAAAGCCTTTAAAGCATTACATTATTTTTAAAAAAAATAAGTCTGTTAAATAAGCCATTTGAGTCCTTATACTTTGCTTTTAAGGACATGCATGCTCAAAGTAGTTTCTGTTTCATTGCTTTAGAACTTTGGTAATTTGTGCTAAAAAAAAGTACCCTGAATTCTTGCTCCGTTTTTTTATACATTCTATAATGATGTCGTTATTTAGCATCCCGTACTCGAAGTGGCGGAGTTTTACGTGGAAAGTTGAGGATCCCGGCCCCCGCTAATAAGATATGGCGATTTCCTTTTCCAGTTTATGTTTGATCTTAACAAATTTTCAAGAAACCTGAAGAGCTTCTCCAAAACAGCTTGTGGCTAATTTGAAAACAAGTTAAGTTTGCGTCTTTGATATTAGTCGACCAGAATCAAGATGTTGAAACGACCACCATTTGAGTAAGAAAGATCTCAAATGCTGTTTTCACTTCATGATAATTACGCCTATGAATCATTATAATTTTTGGAAAAGAATAATCCTTCAATCCTTTAAGAAGAATTGCAAGAACGTAAAAACTACCGATTATTCTGCATAAGATTGCATCATCTCCATGTTTAATAGCCATAAACCGCTAACGACAATGTTTCGTAGTAAAAATAATGGCTCAATCATCATAAACTTTTTCTTTCACACGAGATAAATAATTATGTAGAGCTAAACGAATCCGTTTAATGTATCGAACTTTTCTTCGTCATTGCAAACTTACGTTGATTCACCGTAATTAGTATTTTAGATAATTGAAAGAAATTCAAATAATGCATTCTAAACATTCTCCGTTTAGTAATTTTATATATATATATTTTTTTTTAAACTTTTTCATGCCTTTCAATATTTGCTGACTTTGCCTTTTTTCCTCCATATTTTTTTAAATAACACTGTCAGCTGTAAAAAATAAGGTGCGAAATGAAGAATGGCAGGGTGAGTAAAAAAAACACCAACTCTCAACTTTTTTTATAACCTCGCTAATTGCACACGTTCTCGCGGGTGTCTTAAAAACTTTTCCGATGCTGCGCTCTTATGAAGCATGTGATTGTGACTGATATTCTCCGATGATGTCTGTGATTGCTTTCGGCAATGGTAACTCTCATAAAGCTTTGAAGTATTGCAGCGCCCGTCCTCTCATTTCAAATTTGACACCAAAGTGACTTGTTTGAACCACGGACAAAATAGTTTTCCTGGCCATCAATCACAGAATCAATAAAACGATGGATGTACTTTCCGTTACTCATGAACTTTTTGAAGAAAAATTTCAGCTGGCCATTTCCCCATCGTAATTAATCGCTATCAAGGTTTCATACCTTCCAATACAATCTCAATGATAATAAAAGAAATTACTAAATAAAATGATATTCAATCAAGAATATGCCCATTCTCAATTGAATGGTAGCCTTTTTTATTCCAAATTGGTTGACCCGTTCAGCACATTCTCTCTCTCCTTTCGCCTTCGTCCATCTTTGGCACAAATATCCTTAATTCAAAACCCGCTAAAACAATGAATTTCTGCACTAATCACAAAGTTCCATCTCTACATGACCTGAACTTGTGCCAAGCGTTCCCAAGAAGCTATCACAACATTCTTCTTCTTGTCAGTTGGATGTAGTAACTGGGGATGTACAGTGGCTACTTGAGAGTTAACTGTTGCCCCAGTCCACACCTTATTCTGAAATGTGTTTACGCTCTGCCATTAAGACCGAAAATTAGTTTACCCACCACTAACATCTTCCCTTCTAGGCACGAACTTCATTCACCGTACGCGTGTGTTTATCTATCCAAGTAGGTACCCCATATATATATATCCGTGTGTATATATATACACATCCCCACATATAGAGTATCACGAAAGTTCGTGTTCTTGCCATGAGGTTGTGTGCTTGCCATCAGAGCCAACTCATGCGTGTCCACAGCTAGGAAGCTGCCGCAGAGTGGCGTTACGTCAGGACATTATACAGGATGACGCAAACGATGTAAAGCATGACGGACGTATCAGTAGGAGGCATGCACATCGAACTACAAGGACTTCTACGTACCGAGCCATCAACATTGTCATCAAACGCCGTATACCCTGACGCTTGCCACCCCGTCGCCCGGAGTACAATGAATGTTACGCGCGAATGCCTACAACGCGGTACAAAGTCTGCTGTTACGTTCCGCTGCGATATGCACACGTAAACCTGCGTCTCATGTCGAGACCGCTGCGATAATACCAATAAAAACTTACGCGACACGAAAGATGAAATTTACACTTGTGAAGTGATGTTTTTATCGCTCGTAAACGCACATGTGTTAAATTTCTTGAGGACGATCACGTGATAGAAAAACGGTGATATCCCGCGCATAACAACGTTTCGGTCAACGCGCAGCGAAAACAGTTAGGCAGAGGTGGAAATTTTATCATTTCCTCGTTGTTTAGTGACATTGTCAATGTGAGGGATATGCGGTGAGTTTGTTTATAGCTTTGTTGCAGGCTCTTTAGGCTCTAGGAGGTTTGAAAATATGAATGTGGTGAGAGAGGTTATAAGGAAATTGATAATGAATGTAATGTTATCCAATTTTGTAGATTTTCTTACAGGTTGAACAGATTGGAAAATATCAGCGCAGATAGGTAGGAATGGTGACTCTGTAACGTTGGCTTTGTGTTTGTAACTTTACAGCTTCGTATTGTGTTATATTGTTGCTTTGCCGGCGGTTTTTATGCTTTGACCTTTTTGAAGTTTAAAAACTAATGACCTGCTTTTAATAATAGTATTTATCTTGTAGCGCAATTAACAATAAATATTACGCAATTTTTTAGTTTTTGTATACGTTTAAGAAAAACTGAAAAACCTACAGAAATGATACAGGAATGAGAATTTTGTAATTTTGTCTTTCTATGCTGCCGTGTAAAATAACTCAAAACACCATAACCACATCGACTATCAACAATTTTCAGTTTCCGTCAGTTTAGTTAGTTCGTTACCTTTGTTCGATACTTTGTTCTTTTTTTTCAGGGCCTTTTTTTCGAGGCACTTGAAGGAAATACTATCCGAGAAGAGGAAGCGTTGCGATCAATTGCATTTGATTTATTTTTGGTAAATAACATCATGGTGCTTACCGCGTCTTTCAATACTTGTTAAATCAGTTGTACTTATCAAATTGATGTACTAACCAGTTGTTTAAATTTATTAACGTTTTGTCGATTTCATAAACTGTGTGACGTATTTTTCGTGAGCGAGCTGAAAATATTCGTGAACATGATTCGGTATCTGTCACCTTCGGCTCTCCACCCTTCTTCGCGCATCCGGAAACCCCGTGGGTGCCAGCTCATTTTTGTTTCACGGGTATTAACGAACCGATATGCTCGAGTAATCAAGTGGAACGGCTCGATTCCAATTAAATAAAATAAATCGAAAGTCTGGAGCAAAAACTAACGATTGCGAGCAATTATGAAAGAAATCAGAAGCTTGGTTCATTTATGTGGTCACGTAAAATCAACACAGCAACTGGATATACTCGCGGGAGCGATTGCGGAAATGCACGGCCGCTCAGGCTGCTTGGGTGTGGTAGAGAGGGTCAAGGTATGGCCCAATAAATAGCTTTCTTGACAAAAAAAAACGAATTATGGTTGCTCATACAAATTCCTAAAAATTCGGTAGCGAAGATAAATTATTCGGGGGCATTTAATAATGCGCAAAAACAAGAGAACACACCAAGAACAACGGCGGTGGCGCATGACAGGGCAATGCGCGTGAATCGCAAATAATCGACCACATAAGATCATCGATCGGAGCGATCGATTAAATAATTTAATAACCGAAAACAAGTCGCTATGAAGGCTCAAAGTCCCGGGAGCGAGAGCTGCTAAGTCCTTATGATTCATGAGATCTGCAAATTGACTATCTGCACTTCGGTAACCACGAGCGAGAACAAGTTCATTTTATTAAAGTACTGCCACTGAACTAACTGCCACTGCAAAAACACGCAAGGTGTACGCGGTATTTCGTATGACGGCACGGGAGTTACGCGGAGACGCTCGCGCAAACAACTGAAAAACTGTCAATACGGGAGCGTGACTCGAGATTGACTATTTCCAGTAGAGTAGACGTGCCATTTGTCACCACTGTACCATTAGTGGCCACACAAAAAATGTATAGATCAATTCATCATTACTTCAATCTATAAAAATTACTAAATGTGTTTATTCTACAATAATTAAAGCGAACTTAACATTGAATATTCAATGGTTAGAATGCCGTATTGCTTAATAAATTATGTTCAAAGTCGTTTACACCATTTGTGGCCAGCACTGTCATTTACATGTAATAGGTATGGCCACAAATGGATCGAGTTGATGGCCACATACGGTACTAGAATCGCCCCAAACGGTACTTATACTCTAATAATCGAGAACGCTTCATCATTATTACTTGGATTTTGCCAAAATCCCTTATTCGAGAGCTACTGCCCTCTCACTCGAATTGCCCCGGAACTACCGGAATCTATATAACCGCCTCCATTAGTGCTTTACGCAATAACCGGCCTCTACAACACATCTATAACGCATCAGAATGTTCCATCATATGCAACTAACCAAACTTCGCCCGTTCTCCAGGGTAATGCAACTACGCCTTATTTACGGCGCCAGATGTAGAGCGATCTATAACTAATTGCAAAACATCATATCGGAGACTCTTATCCGTCGAGCTGCTCGTTTCTCTGAGCTCTCGTCCTCGCTAAGGACTCGGGCGCACCGATATTCTCATAACTCTACAGAACATCAATAAACCATAAAAAGTAAAACCTTTATCTCAAGCAAAAGTAATTTCGAGGAGAGGTGCTTCGTAATCGTTACAAAACTCAATTTATCGTAGCATAGAATCTTGTGATCATCACTTTCAAGAAAATCATGTCACAGATGATATTATTTCTATTGCAAGTTTGTCCCGGAGTTTATTTTCAAGTTTTGTTGTTTTTGTTGTTGTTGTTGTTTGTCGTAATGATTCAATTGTATATGATTTTCTAAGTAATTTATCCATAGAACCTGAAATACAGAGGAATATGCTGGCTTCAGTATCATGTTTGTAGTTTTGCTGTAATTTTCCATGCATTGAACTTGTTTGGTGTATTGGAGTTTGAAAATATAAATTTGCTGCGACAATTTTACCTTCAGTAAAATTTTCATTGAACATTATTCAGTTTTCAGTTTTTGTTACACGCTGCACTGAGTGGAAAAATGGATGATAACTTTGTCCGAAAGTCTATTAAAAAGTTGGATAGGAACTTCGGCCATGCTTTTGCCAGCTCCATTCATCGAGAAGCAAAGTCGAGAAGTTTCGTGATCAGACTAAAAAACAGAGAAAGGTAGAAGAACACGAAAAGTTGTTCACAATGAGAACCGATATCGGGTCAAATAGGGAGAACGTAACAGCAGAGTTAATTGATTCTCAGGTCACTTGAAAGCCTCGATGCCTGCTTGCTGAACTCACTCCGTTGTATATGCATGTGAGCTAGCACCGGTATTGTACTTGATCGGGAACATAATAGACCCCGCATAATAGCTTTCACTGTTAATTCGCAACGTCGAATAGGCTACACAGGCAGCCTTCCCACCCTCCACTCTCCAAAATATCAACAACAATAACGGTAATCATAAATTATATGAATAATAATCTTAGCACCATTCACTCGATTAAAAAATTACCGAATCCTTCGTGCACCATCACATTTCTGAACTTTACTCTAATTCTAAGTATATTCATACATAATTCAAAGAAGGATACCACCGTAACGCTTTTGTAATTTTCCTTCTTTTCCAATTTTCGGGAAATGGACATTTTGTATTGTAACAAATTTTAAATACATTATTTTTGAAGCTACATTTTGCAGCTGAGCACTCGAGGATCTCAGTTAACTTTCACCTAAGCGACGCAAAATTCTGATAGACTATTTATTAAAAAAAATTGTCTTCAGCTGCACTCCGATTTTTTTAATAGAATATTAATATTCAGAAAAATAATGGAAAAGTGAAAACTTTTCTTACTTGCTTTTAAAATTGCAACATTCCGTTCAAAATGAATGTTTATGTGAACCCTTGAACTCAACTAGGAGCCATTTTGTTTCAGAAATATATGTACTTTACGTGAAGGAAAAAAAATGCCATAGGATATCATTTTTTTTTTCAAACTTACATGAACAAACATATCCATCCGTCACAGTAGTTTCCTCCCTTACACAAAATTGAAAGCAACATTTCAGTCTCTAACTCGATGTCATAAAAGACAGTGTCGCTTTACAACTGGAAAATAAATTGAGATTAATTCTGGGCAACTATTTTTGAAGAACGATCGCCGTTTTGTACAATAATTATTAAATTATCAATAATTGCCACCAGCAAAGGTCTTTGTGGGATCAATTGATCTTGCATTGGTTTATATGGAGGGTTAATCTATGCGGAAAATAACTGAAAGTGTGTATCCTCTATCCACGTAGAGTATTATCCGACTCATTGCCCACAATACCGAGTTGTGGCCAAAATATTCGTGCCCTGTGGCTGTTTATCGCTATTTTACTCCAGCATAAAGGAGAACCTATCCTCCACAAACAACCGCAGCTTATACTCGCTCTCTCTCTCTAACTTTCTCGCCACATCCGCATCTCCACTCATCACAGCACATAATCAATAATCCAGAGCACATTGTTGACATTATTTGTGCATAACCTTGCCCGTATTCAAGAACCGTATCGTGACTGTCTTGTCGTCACAACCTACGCTGTCTTTCTACGAGCTAATAGGTCAACCAGTGAATGACCATTTCCTCGATAATTGCTGCCAATTGTTTCAAAGTGTCACCAACTTTAACCATCATTCTATAAAACTTGTATTAATGTACTGAATCAAGAATTTATAATCATCGCTGTAACCTTTTCATTACTTTTAAACTGGCGCTGTTTATTAGTAAAATATATCATTTAATAACAAAAAAATTTCAGGTCTTTCTATCGCACTTCCGAGAAAATGTATCACCACTTCTACACAACGAAAAAAAAAACATATATAATCCATTTGATTATCGACTTCTGATCTGTTTGAAAACGTCATAGAAAGAAAAATAACAAGGTAATGACAATAATCAAATCCATCATATTGTCGCGACATTTTTCAATTCAATGTTTAAATCATTCATTTTGTCACACAGAAACTTCCGAAAAATTTACATTCGATAAAACAAATAAGCACACAAAGCAAGTTTGAAAATAATAGGTAAGTATAATTACAATTCATGAAAACAATCGTCAAGTTCATCGTCGTAAATGAATTGATCATTCACCAAGATTTTACGACTCGTTTTTCGTTGCGCTTTTTGTCAATACCGAAATTTATATCGATTTGTCAGCGAGAGCTCGAAACGACGTATGTTGATCCACCGGTGGTTGAATAGTACGATGTCGATGAAAAGACTGAGATGAGGATTTGCTTTTTTGTCTCCTTTCCAGAACCCTTTTTTTTCGGTTGACCATAGTGGGCAGGGCGAGAGGTTCCAACACTCAAGCCGCAGTTGCCCGCGTATGGGTGGAGAAGTAGAAAAACCGAGAGAAGGAAAACGTAGCCGCCAGCAGCCTCGGCCAGTATGTCCGGGATTCAATTAAGGTAAGGGTCACATACCACCACCACTACCACCACGACAGGACAGAGAGTATAGGGGGTATATGTATAGGGAGGTGAAGTCGAAGAGGTGGACGAGGGGGAAGTGAAAGGAGGAAACCGGGGCTAGGGCAACGGAAAAAGGTAAGCCTAAAGCTTAAAGGTCGGACTGAGAAGTCGCTAGAGCACTCTCCGCCGTTTCCTCCCGCCGTCATAAGGGTCTCGTCACTTCCCCGCACTCGCATCGTGCCGGATGTCCTCTTCGATCCACCCTATTGCTTATCGAGTGGTCGCTGAAAACAGAATCAATTGAATACGTTAGTAACGCTTTGTTTCCCATATCACGAATCAATTACAGTATCCGTTATCGGAAAAAAAAAATTAAATATGGTATACTGTGAATAGTTATCATCTTTTTTTATTGAAGGGGTTTTCATGGATATCTGTATCAAAATTGAATAGGACTATGAATTTTTGTCATATTTCATATTGCTTATCAAGTGGTCGCTGAAAATAGAATCAATTGAATACATCAGTACTGCTCCATTTCTCATATAAAGAAATCAGTTACAGTGTCTGCCATCTTCAACAATTTTTACTTTCTCATCACATACAGAGTATGTAAAAGAGAAAGTATTGCAATCAAAAAAAAATTCGACTTCAAGATTTTAATGGAAATACATGTTTTGGGTGTCCTAGATGCCAAAAAAACATTAGTCTGGCGTCTGTACGTGCCGTCCGAAAACACAATAACTTTTGAAAAAATCTGTGGACTGCAAAGAAATGTGGTGTCCACTTTCTGCATCTAAATCCGAGTTTTGGTATTGAAACCCAATCTAAAATCTCCACTATTTCTGGTACTTTACCTGAAATGTGAACAAATAAAAATAAAATATGTTATTCATTTTTGATGCTTTTGATTCAATAAGCAGTGAACAACAAGTGATTCAATATAGTGAAGACTTTGTTGTCTTTTTAGTTACCCACATGACATTTCTGAAACCATCCTCAATCAGAAATTTCTATTTTGTGAAATATAGATTGCCTTACAGGTCTACTAAAAAAAGACTGCTATCAATGATTTTGAGTAGTTTTTGGTGAGAAACACACTATAAATATTCACATAAAATATTATATATAAAAAGTGCATAAACAGAAAAGATTTAAGGTTAAGTTAACACTCATGATGTTAGACTATAAGCATTGATACATCCATAGTTTTTACTTTCTCATCACATACAGAGTATGTAAAAGAGAAAGTATTGCAATCCAAAAAAATTCGACTCTAAGATTTTGATGGAAATACATGTTTTGAGTGTCCTAGATTCCAAAAAACACATTAACTCATTTCTGTCTGTCCGTCTGTCTGTCTGTCTGGTGTCTGTATGTGCCGTCCGGAAACACAATAACTTTTGAAAAAATATGTGAACCGCAAAGAAATTTGGTGTGGTCTTTCTCCACCCAAAAGCTGATTTTGGTATTGAAATCCAATACCGTATCTTCACTATTTCTGATACTTTACCTGGGATGTGAAAAAAAAATTAAATATTATATTCAATTTTGGTCCACAAGCTGATATAAAATTTATTCTGCTTCAGTCTCATACATACAGATAAACTTACCAGCAAATAAGCATTGGACAACAAGTGATTTAATATAGTAAAGACTTTGTTGTCTTTTAAGTTATTTGCATGAGATTTCTGAAACCATCCACAATCAGAAATTTATATTGTTAAAATATGGATCGTGTTACAGTTCTACTAAAAAAACAAGGACTACTATCAATGATCTTGAGTAATTTTCAGTGAGATATACACTATAAATATTCAGATGAAATATTAGATATAAAAAAAATGAACAGACAGAACAGATTTGAGGTTATCTTAACACTCATGATGTTAAGCTATAAACACTGATACACCCATAGTTTGTATCACTTGTTTCCAAATGGTATCTAAATGGTATTTATGAAGCAATCTAATAAAAACATATACTTCAAATGATAAATTCAAATAAACAATCGAAGTGAAATAAGAAAAAATTCCACTGAACCACTGAACACTGAACAAGAAGAAGCTTTGACGTGGTTACGTTTTATGTACTTTTTTTTTCACCATGTCTTTTGATAACTTTGACATAAAATTATCGAAACGTCAATTCAACTTCTCAAACAATCAAAGCGAAATAATAAAAAAAAGTATAATCCCACTGAAAAAAGCTTTGACGTGGTTACGTTTTATTTTATTTTTTTAATGCATTTGCCTTCCACCAGAGGGAAGTCAATAAGGTAGGCTTCCACAATCTACCTGAATCGACTGCAGTGGACGTGCGATCGGTATGTAGATTAGGCGCGATTCCCATCCTAATGTATTCTCGTACAGTAAACACTTAGAAAACAACGCCACCAAAACAAAAGAGAAATGCGAAGAGAAGGCGCGAACATAGCGCGCACGTCGTCGCAAGGGCGGGTCGTAGCTTCAATTTGAATTTAAAAACGCATTCTTAACATATTATAGCGCGAAATGTAGATTACAATTAAGGAGCGAAGTTCTTAAATTTCTATTCATATAGTTAGTCACTATACCCCAGAAAATTCACAAAAAAAACTTCACGCCAGTAACAAATGTGATGAGAAAGTCGAGAGTTGCGAATACGTAGCAACTTTTTTTTATCACTCGCATAGCATTTCATATGAATTCTAAATCCTGCGGCGGCCTCATATACGCCATAATATGCGAAACCTTTGGTATATGAATAACAAATATAAACCGACTTGTCAAACTATCGCAGTGCTGAAAATAACACCAACAAACAAAAAAAAGAGAGATGTGGCGTGAAGGCGCGATCATAACGTGCACGTCCTCGAGAGGGCGGGCCGTAGCTTGAATTTGAATAAAAAAATGCGTTTTTAACAAATTATAGGGTGAGACGTAGATTACAATTGAAAAAACAATAAAAATACAAATAAAAATAAAAATTGGAAAACAATAAAAATAAAAATTAATAAAAGTTAAAAAACATTTTCAAGTAAAAAAAACAATCTATTGTCTCAAAGTTATACAATTACAAAAACAAACAAACGAACATTACAAACTAACTTCACAAACTATCTTCACGACAGTAACATGACGCCAGCAGCAATCGAGATGAGAAAGTCACGTGTTGCGTCACGCCAGTAGCAGATTTTTAAAATATAGTATGCTGTAAGAGTTTCGTGCATCTTTATTAATGAAGGCGTCTTTATGGAATCTGTATCAGAATTTAACACAACTGTAAATTTTTGTTATATTTTATACTGAGTATATAGAAACTTGATTTCAGATATCCATATAATTTTATCATCTACGATCAGGTATGGATCTACGGGCGAACCGCTTTTCCAAATGTTGAGAATGTATCGAGTATGTATCTAATGCAGATAACGAATGAAGATTTGGTTGTGACAAGAGGACATTTTCAAATAATAGGCATCATTCTAAGGACAATGATTTTGCATAATCCTAGAGGTTCCAAGAAACCCGTTGAAAAGGTATTGTTATGCAAATGAAAAAGCATGTACTCCCTGTTTTTATCAGTGCAAATAATTTTTTGGAAAACCTGTTATAAGCGGGTCTTTTTGAAATGTAAGGTCTCGGAAAATTTGTTTCATAATAAAAATATTGATTGAATTTTCGTTACCAATGTTTCAGTGTTTGTTCGATAACATGGATATTCTTAATTTATCCGAGATTTCTCTCTCGTTACGAATTACTAAAATTCCAAGTGCATCAATCGTTGAATTAGAAACGTATACGTGATATATTCTGAAGATTCAGTAGATACGAAGTTTTGCACGAGTCGTCCTGCAACTCGAAACTTTTATTACATGCAATACCCGGAAAGTCAGCGCACACCATCGAGAATTATTATTTTCCTCCAACATCGGAGCAATTCTGGCGTGCAATTACTCAGCTCAAGCTGCAGATATTGTAAGAACGCCGTAATCAAGATTTCAGAGCTGAATACTAAGGAGAATGTGTTCGCGATTACGAAGCTTCCATAGTGGGGTAAGACTCGAAATATGATGCAAATTAAGATTAAGATTAAAGTCTTTAAAAGCCCTATGGACCATTGCGAATATTAATATGCCCTTAAATTAAAACTCATCGCCGTCGTTCGTCGAGCTATATATAGATAGCCAAGCTATAGCCGCGAACGCTTTACAATCCTGGAGGCGGAAACTAGAAATCGCGTTTCTAATTAGTGTGGATTCTCCGTCTCGACCGCACCTTGTAGAATGGCTGGCGCTCCAGGGAACGGTTTCGCAAGCATGTATAATAACTGTATAATACTATATACATACAGTATACGTATAACCACGGCTTATACTCTATACTCGGGGCGATGTTTTCCAATCTCGCCGAGGGCGGAAAAGGGAGCCAAGAAAAAGAGAGTGGGCTCTAAAATATTTTAACCCAAATCCAGGCGAATGCCTCTTTTGATTACGTGCTTGGCGGATGTGGAGCGAAGAATAGAACCTGGCCAGTCCAAACTTGAGTCACAAAAGGTCCATTGTCGCTCCTAGGGATATAGACTCGTGCCTCATGTATATATACATGTATGCCAACCCAACTCCAACCCACGAGAAAGAGTGCGAGCGAGCAAGGCCTACCACACTGGTTATTTTGCGAAAGACTGTTAGCAGAGCTCACCCTTAGCTCAGACAAGCTACGAGGCACCCTTACACGGATCCCTTGCCCCCAGCTTCTCCACATTCTCGTGTGGACTTTAAGAATTTTGCATATTCATAAAATCTGCAATGGTTCGCGTCAGTAACGACATCCATCCGCCAACGCGCACGGTACGCCTTTAATGGGACACTACGATACGAATTCGTTCGGTCCGAAAAATGCAGATTTGGTATAAAACCGATTTTTCTTCATAAATCAGGAATTTTTATAAAGTGCAACTTTTTTTACACCGTTTTAAGGCTTATGAACAATGGAAAGGTAGATGCATTTATTTAAAACGTGTTGTAATTGCTCAGGGAATATCGTTTAATTTTGATACTTCAAAAATAAAGTTTAAAAAATGTGCTGAAACGCCAATTTGGTGAATTCTTTCATAAATCGGTGATTTTAAGAAAGTAATAGATAAGTTAGGGTATTTCAAGGATCGAATGGTAAATCCGCGTAAAAAAATGAATCAATAATCATTAACTTAACTCGACACGTTCTCGTTTGATCTTAAAAAATGCAATTTTGCTATGAAACCGATTTTGTTTTTGTAAGTCGAGGTTTTGAGAAAGTTCAACATATTTAAAACCGGTTTATGAGCGGTGAAAAGGTGGCTGCGCTGTTTTGAAATGTGTTGTATTCGCTTAGAGATTAATTTTTTAATTTTGTTAACCGATTAGCGATCAAGGATGGTGATTTTTTCTATAATTTACAAATCTAATTTTCATAATTAAACAATAAGAATTCTCAAATAAAAAATATAGTCGCTGGAACTTTCGTGTGTGCTCTTTGAGCATCCGGGGTGAAAATTAAGTTTTGTTGTGTAGAAAAAAAATATGGCCGCTTTTGAATTAAAAAAAGTATGGCCGCTTTTGAACAAAAAAAAAAAAAAACACAAAAAATCGAAGACATTTTGTTTCAATATTTTTTTCCTCGCTGATTACAGTTCGGTCTTCAAAATTCGAGAATTCAAAATAGCGGGTCCAAGATGGCCGACCTAAATGCAAAAACTTATTTGAATCGGATGAAATGTGGCACCTGGAGATTTTCGAGGTTGCTGATCACGATTTTGCTCCCAAAATTGAAAAATAAAAAATGGCGGATCCGATATGACTGACCTAAAATGCCAATTCTTATTTGAATCGGATAAAATGTGGCACTTAGAGGTTTCCGAAATCACTGATCACGATTCTGCGCGTAGAATTTATTTTCTTTAACTAGCAAAAACATGCACTTTTCCTTAACTGTTTATTGATTTTTGAATTTTTACGGAGTTGAGCATTCATAACGTATGACATTCGTATTTTGTAGTGATTTCTTGTCGAATTTGAATTTTCGAATTTTGAGGGCAGAATCTTAATCAGCGACCTTGAAAACGACGAGACACAAATTTTCGTAGAGGTACGATTTTTTTTTTTTCTTTCTAACGCGAAACGTGAAATTTTTCTCGCCGCTCATAGGGTGAAAAACGTCAGTTTAGGGGTGAAAATGTTGATTACGACAAATAAAAAAAATGCGTCGATTAACTATAACCATTTTATGCATTAATGGTTGAAAAAAGAGGTGGTCTTCAAATATCTTCTATGAGAATAAAATATTGAAAAAAAGTCTTCGATTTTTTGTATTTCTTCGTTTAAATCCGGCCATACTTTTTTCCTAGTAAACAAAACTCAATTTTGACCCCGGTTTCTGAAAGAGCGCACACGAAAGTACTAGGGACTATATGTATTATTTGAAAATTCTCATTGTTAAATCATGAGAATGTAACTTAAAAATGATAGAAAAAATCACCATTCTTGGTTTTTAATAGGTTAATTAAAAAATTAACCTATTAATTATTATGCCAATTGGATAAATTTTTTACATAACTCGGTGTCTTTAAAAAATTAGAGCTTAGTTAAGGTACTTTAACACTCAAGGAATTAATCTGCTCAAAGAAACCCAACAGGAAATAATTTTTTTTAAAAATTGTACACCAACTGAAAATGTTTGAAGATATGGTGTACTTGATTAAGTGGCATAAATCTAGGATTTGAAGAAACTTTCAATTTTTTTTCAACCGACGTACAAACAATGTAAGGGTAGATGCAGTTAAAAAAATGTGTGTGATTCCTTAGGTCTTCATTTTTTACTTTTTTTGAAAATAAAAATTCATTTTTACTGTAAAACAATGCCGTGGATGGTTGATAATGAATCAGGTGTTGAAAATAAATGGCGTAGGCAGAAATTACTTAACTCTCAATAAACACTTTAATGTTTATCCAAAAAAAACTTCATAAAACACAATAATGCTTTGAGCAGTCTGTAAAAACACTTGTCTAGTCCGAGTAACAAAAATTAGCAAAGAATATGCCAACTATGCCAAAGCACACGTGTCACCACGTGTTGCTTAGTAAACTGCCCGTGAGTATGTCGATGTTGTGTACATAAACCCGCGTTCACTTAACCCGTACGTAATGTCTTTGCGCTGACCGTTTGAGCTACCCTGAGCTGATCGTTGTACACTTCCGAAAAAGATGAGGTGACTGCGAAGAGAAAACCCGTAACCGATGTGCGTGCGACCAGTTGAGATCGTTAACGAATAATTTTGAGAAGAAACCGGAAAACGCGTCAGAAATTCGAGAACGTTCGAGAGCATGCGCTGACTCTGCAATGCGGTTATTGGTGGTGTGTCCCGGCGGTGCTGCTGCTGAGCGGTTGATCGACCAACTCAAACAGCAGTCCCGCTAACAGTTACGGACATAAATTTAAAAAATGCAAATGCGCTAAATTCGGTTCTTTATCATCAATAAGTGGATTTATGCAATTTATCGGTTACTTAGCCGCTCCGTGAACAATGAAAGCGTAGATTCAAAAAAAAATTTGTGTTGTTGGTGTCGACCTATACAAGTAAAAATGTACAAGATGTCCTCCGAATTTCGTTATAAAGTTTTGGTCTTAAGAAAAGTCTGTTAGTAGAATAGTTTTTAATGTGCAAAGTCGTGTTAAGGAATGATTGACATTCAAGTTAAAGCAAATCTTTAGAGAGGGTTTTCAAGTTTCTTAATTTTCCAAGAAATTTACATTTATTTTCTAACCACATTAATTTTCATAATTTTACTACTAGACATTAAATTTTGTAGGAATCGATAGAGGCATCCAAATTTAATTAAAGATTGGATTCTGATATTCATTATTGAAGGTTCGCGAAACTGAAATGCATGTAACCCATAAAACACTAGAGAAATACATTTTTATTTTATCCCACCAACGATGCCCCAACTTTTTACCATTGCCTACAATCCCAACTCAAATACATTGAAGCACTTAAATTTCAGATTATAAAAATTAATTTTTCACGACTAAAACAGTTTCGTTAGATTGTAAATTCTTATGTTAACAACTGTACGTACTGGAAGCTTGTACATCGCTTCGTCATTATTATTCTCTTTTCAAAAAGCTTCATTATGGGAGAGGCAATATAGATCGTCGCAATTTTCCGCTAAGATATCACTGTAAAAAGTAAAAAATAATGAGGGGCAAGTTCCAAGGTATAACTATGCTTTCAACTTTTCTCAGAAAAAGAGGCAATATTATCTAGTGAACCTTATTATCAAGATATCTATCGAATTTATGTTAAATCTACAAAAAACTAACAAGCATGAAAGAGATTTTCTCCCGAGTTGAAATTTAAGCCCTTCGAACACCCTTCGTTAAATGAAAATGGGTAAAATATGCCACTTTTGGAGGTCTATACAAAGGTCTAAAAACCTCATCTCACTCTGTACAACCTAATTGGAGGTTCAAACATAATAGTTCCAGTCCACAGTAGTCTTGGTTTACTCCAATTGGGTAATATTTGCCATTTTCGGAGCTTCTGAGCAGAGTCAAAGGAATGGAGGAACCTTCGTGTATCCTGCGTGTACACTACGTTTAGGTTTTGACAAGGGTCTAAATTTTAACTCGGGCTATTTTTTAACTATAACAATATATGCAAGCTACGCTTTTATTACTTTATTACTGTCTGCAATTTATCCAGAGATGGTCTTGGGAATAAAAATTGTTCCCTGCGGTTATTCATATCGGTGGAAAAATATCGACAATGTTCAGCCAGTTGCTTATTCATAAACAGGGACTCTCCATATCTTCGTGAGTGCGGCGAATGTTACTCTATAACCTCATCTTTACTACAGCCCATTATTTCGGTCCGATTGCGTTCAGATTGGCATTTTAAATCGGAATAAAGCCAGCCGAGCCTTCTATAAACTACGGTTCAACTCTTAAATTAAATTTTTTCTCAATTTCTAAGAACTGCTAGACTTAAAGAAAAAAAAAAAAAAAAACCAAGAAGAAGTTAACAGTAACTCGAACAGACAAAATTATGTTTGCAGAGGGGAGCTTCGACAGGAAAAGATGGTATCGACATTTGTATAGGTTTTCATCCCTATGAGTTTTCACTTACTATGCCCTATGTGCTCGGCTATACATATACTATACCGAACCCCGTGTGAGTCGTTAAAGGCGGGATTATTATCAGGACTCTGCTGGGACTCTCGTGTTACCGCCGCTACTCCCGCCCTTTACCCCGTCACATTAAATTAGAGTACCGAAGTGTGATTGCTTAGCGCAGATTTATTAGCTTCGCTGTAGTTAACACGCAAAAGCTATTTTCAGAGTTTTTAATAACGTCCAGTGATGCCACACACGATGACATCATGGCTATCCGTTTAGTACCGAGCTTTACTTAAAAACTCTTGGTTACCACAACTGTCAACATCACTCTTGGTTTCATCGTGGTTTCTAAGCCGTCTCGAAAGTTTGCTGAAAATAAGCTGTCATTTATCCTGATTTATTTTTTGTGAAGATAGCAGTTGTGAATTATGACTGATTCAGTCACCTGTGAATCATAAAATTGATGAGTGCATCTTTTTTGAAATTGTTGCGTGAATCATGAAAATCGAGGGTGAATCACGAAATTGATGCATGAATAATTAAGTTAATAAGTTAATTATGAAATTGATTGTGACATTTGAAAGATACCGGAAAAGAGATTTTTTCTGTACACGAATTAATTTTTGTCCATAGTTGCTACTTTTTTTTCTTTTTTTCTTATACTCAGTCGTAGACTTTAAGTTGCACTGGTAAAAGTAATTGGGTTTGCTAGATTTATATTTCTTTCTTAGAAAGATCTGCCTGGTCCACGGATAGGAATTCTCATTCAAGGTCGACTCGCAGAATCGCAGAAATTACATAAAAAATTGATAAAAGCGTTCTTGTGTAATAAGAAATCGTTTACAGGAGTGAGTGTGAGTCGACTTCAAAAACTGTGAAGAAAATCTTCTACACTCCAATCAGAGATAGTATTCATATGACCAATATAAAATCTCGCAAGGCCAATTCGGTTCACCTTGAATTACACGAAAAATTGAAAAAGATTTAAAAAATTCGGAGGTAACAATTTTACTAGTAAAATGCATAAAATCCTTGAGATGTACTAATTAATTATATTGATTCAGTCTCATAAGACGATTCTGTTCTTATTGAAAATTTGTTCAGTTATCAGTTCCGAGTTATTTTGTCGCAAGTTTATTTAATCATGGAACTGTAAAACGTACCAAACGAGACGGCAGAACTTTTTGAGACTTCCATACAATCTTAAGTTTATACCGGAAGAGAAGTTCTAGGAAAAAAAAACGTGAAAATTTTATAGGACACTGAACGCCCCTATTAAGGGAAGGACTCGGTGAACTCTATTATTCATCGAGCTTTTCCGTCCGGACTCCCTCAACGATTAACAAGACTTGGAAGCACTTCTCAAATGATTTTCGTGGAAGGGGCATCATGACAATTTCATCTCCAGTTGTACGAACGGATGTTCTCCTCCCACTTCTCGCACTAAGACCCGAGTGAGGATCGCATGGTATTAACATTTACCAGCACTTGAGGATAAAGGTCGCATATTCGTGAGACTGGCGACCGTGAGCTATCTTCCTGACCTAGAA
The DNA here is from genome assembly GCA_949699805.1 of Tromatobia lineatoria. NCBI lineage: Eukaryota > Metazoa > Arthropoda > Insecta > Hymenoptera > Ichneumonidae > Tromatobia > Tromatobia lineatoria. Next base: position 5,895,284 of record OX453049.1, on the reverse strand, counting down.
TAGGGCGAGATCGAGTGCAAGGCCCTACCAGCGACCATGGAATCCGGATTCTCGCGCATTCTCTGCTAACAGTTCAATTTCATAAAGTGAGCGAACAAAGTAGTAAAATTCGACGCCAGGGTTTATGGATTTTTCCATTCTATGTCGTATGTTTAAGGCATGGTCGGAACTCGACAACGGGGTAACCAGAATTGCTATTGCATGTTTAATATTACTCAGCCCTTCGCTTCGTGCATTACGTATTTACCATTTTTCAAGGCAAACAACAAAGTTATGGCCAAAACAAAGTCATAGCCACTTACAGAATGAAACAAATAGTTTTTACTACATTTCAAGATTGCATTGAATTGGAAATTTTCTCGTGACTGTAAAAGCCCAAAAATGTTGAAAATTGAGGTTTTACAAAACTAAATGTACGATTGTGAGTGATGTGAATGGTAGGGTGTTAATCTTGCCCGCAACCAATCGAAAATTAAGAAAATAGATTGGATTTTCGATACTATCGAACTACAGATTGTATTCAAATAATTACGCAAATACCATCGGTCTTCAATTTATTCGGGCTGTAATTTTATATTTTTATTTAAAAAATTATAGTTTTCCATTTAGCACAAATAAAAGGAAAAAAGGCAGTTCACTCGTTTTCGCCATGAGTGCCATTGAAATGACTCTACACATGTATTCCCTATTAAAAATTAAATTTAATTAGCAAATATATTATTAATAATATTTTGTTCCATAAATGGGATACGAAAGCATTCACTTAGTGATTCTCGCAATTTTCAAAACATTCATCGCTACAAAAAAAATTCAGGGACGTAAAAAGATTTCTAAGAGTACGTATGGAATCAAAAAAGCATTTTTTTTTCAAACGTTTCCTCAAACATTTATAATTCTTTCAACCTAATTCATTAAACCTTGCAATTATTATTATTAAAAATTCAATAGGTGCTTTTCATCTTTACTCTTATCTCGATTTCCTTAACATTGCAGATCCGGCCACAACTGGTACATCCTCCTTAATTCATTACACATGAAATCAGCGTTTCTGTAAGCGTACAAATTTATTTATTTTATTTTTTTTAATTTACGTCGCTCATTCATCATGAAAAGCGCCACACGGAGAACCATGTGTCGCCCATAAATTTATCTGTCCGAATTTCCCAGTATTCGAAAACAATTGCATTATTTCATTCAATGACAAATTGGCAGAGAGCAGGAGAAATAGTTTCCAACTTTGGAAAGTCAATACGTTCTCGTTTCGTGAATTATCGCAGTTTTATAAACTCGCAATTTCCTCCAAAATTGGTCAAATACCACTCGAATTCATGGCAACGTCAGCTCGACCATCGTTTCCCCCGTACGATTTTTCTCTTCTCGGGCAGAACATCGCTGAGCGTTTCGGTTAGGTAAAGTACAGCAAAGAGAGCGAAGAAGAGAACGTAGCGAGCATAGGTTTACCTGGCGCTTGGCCAAAATTCGGAAGGTCAACACACGCGAAGGGAACGTTACTGCGGATTTGGCGAGTTGTTGGCTCGAGGCGAAAGAGGCACTGCCTCAAAAAGCTCCGTCATCGAGAATATGCCTTCGCGTAATCCGTGGAATTGCTGTCGTTTCGAGCAAAGGTGGTAAAAAACGGGGAAATACATGACAAAAGGCCGACGAAGGGAAAAAGATATATACAGATATAAGGAAGGGACTGTTCATAAGTGAATTGATTTTTTTCAAGATTAGTTCATGGCTTAATTTTTTATTTCCGACTTGATTCGTACGTAAGGATATTATATCTCAAAGTTGGGCTTTGTTATTTAAAGTTCTTATGCATGAATTAACAGAAAATTCAATAAACGTGTAATTTATCACATATATAAAGAATATGAAACTTACAGAGCCAATTTGAGCCATCGGTACTTGCTACACGACAAGTGGCAAATCGAAAAATGGTATCAATGACCGAATAAAAAATAAGCCACAAAAGAGTCCAATTGAAAACAAAAGATACGTTATTAAGTTGCAAGATTTCATATGAACAATTAGAACAAAGTTTTATTTTAATGCTTTTACGGTGAAATTCTTGTCCATTTATTATAACAAGAGATACAAAAGCCTAAGTTCATAAATGAATCCATTTTTTAGTCCCATTTTATAGGTGAACATTATTGCCATTTCAGCCTACGCTTAGTTATAAAAACTAGATTGCTTAGAATTGACTTCGGAACGTTTACTTCTCTTTCCTCTTTAATTTGAGTGAAGAGAAGTTTTTTTTAGTAAAATCTCACGCAGAACTTACTAAGAAACTTGGTAGAAAATAATTCTATCAATGAAAATTTTCTCTTATAGCGAGAACATTGTCGATGCAAGAACTGTAAAAATTTGACGATCCTATTCTAGGATCAAAGAGAGAGAGAGAGAGAGAGTTCGTATAACGAATACGGGACCTTTCCGAGTCAATTCGATTCATCGATGCGACTTGAACTCTACGACAGGTTAAAAATAGAGATAACTTTGTACCTCTTAATGGATTGAAAATAGAGAAAATCAACAAAAACAAAAAACACAGATGAATTGAAAATAGAGAAAACATTTGTACCGATAGATGGATTAAAAATAGAGAAAACATTTGGACGAATAAATTAATCTAAAAACAAAAATTCACTTGTAACAAAGATTGATTTTTGTATTTTAAAAAGTATTATTTACCAAGTTCCGAAGTTTCATATGTGCAACTCAATTTTATTTTATGAGTGATTATGTGAAGACATAGTTCACTGTGGAAAAAATCTACTCGGAATTTAATGTACATGTACTGGAAGCTTTTATCTATAAACGAGTATACCAAATTGGATATAAAAGTGCGATGTTGAATTCATTTTTGGCACAGTCATTTGAATAATTTGCTTCAATTTTACTGTGAGTGTACTTTAATTTTCTTGATTTGCTTTAATTTTATTGCAAAATTACCTTAATTCCATATCACAATTGTACCTTATATTTTATTAACGATTAATTATTAATGCATAAAACTTTCAGTATGTTTTTGACAGTGTTGTCGTTCTGGCCAAACTCGGTTGCAATTTAACCAAAACAAGTGAAATTATCAAATAAATGGCAACCGACGAAAGAAATGTACATTGAGACGAGAAAGAGACTTTTGAGAAATAATATTTCCTCCGGCAAATGTCACGTGGGAATAGCCTACATTATTAATGCAGAGTGACATATCGATATCGAGTCATGGACTTGCTATATATATAAGACGCCAGCATCGTGTAGTCCACCTATTCGCTTTGCTAGGGTGCGTATACATATACATATATATATATACGTATACAAGCCCAGCGTAGGATCCATCCGGGTATTTCGTTTTTGCATATTTATGAAGAATTTCAGGAACATTCTGTCACGTTGAGGGTTTTCTTCCCTCGCTCCCTTGCATGGAAAGGACGTATCGCGAAATTAATAGCCTTATTAATACTCGAGAGGCAAATGTTTAAATTATGAAATAACTTGAACGGTGCACGAGGCGGTGAGATTATATAGATGTGTTAACACCTTAGCTGAGGATAGTTGGGTAGTGACGACGGCCCTTCTGGTAATTTGAAATACTAACTACCTATGGCTTCCATTTTTTTAAAGAAAATTCTTTATAAAATGTAAAACTATGTAAAGTTGGAGCTTCCTGCACTTTTACCCATATTGTTTTTAACTTTTTTCAGGAACTAGGGGAGAACGGGGCAAAGGCGTACAGTCGGTAATACCGAACACCCCGATTACTCACTATGTATCGATAATATCCGATTACAATGTTTCGAATGCAAGGTAATATGGAAGTTATTGCCCTTTGATTAGATCCATACAAATAGAATTACCCGCAAATGAGCGATGAACTAAAATATGTTATTAAGTGCAGGAAGATTCTGTTATTATCTTTTCTGTTATTTTCAGGGAACTTATGAAATCATCAATTGTTAAGAAATGTATATTAAGTAAAACATGGATTATGTTGCAGGCCTACTAAATTAGTATGCAATCCATACTCTACAAACTAGACATTTTCCAGGATGGATGGTTTCAGAAATCTAATGTAAATGAATAATGATTTGAGGATTTGATATTTTATACAATTATTATTAGTAGGTTTCTCATAAAAAATAGTTAAATGCCAGTAATGATAATTCTGTATATCTGTAACACAAACCATATTGTACTTAATAGGGAATGTAATTATTCATGATTTTACAGATTTCATGTGAATGATCAACTATTAACAAAATGTTTGCTCTACTGAATCACATACTTTTTATTTATTGCGCTCATTTGTTGATAATTTTCTCTGTATATGTCACAACGAAGCATACATTTTAGGTTGCGGTCATAATAAGAACTTTTGAGTAGTCGTTATTTTTTACAGTTAAGGTAAAATATCAGATAGAGTAGAGATTTGGGATGAGATTTTCATACAAAACTAGGATATGAATGCAGAAGGCACACCCCAAATTTCATTCCGATCCATACATTTTTTTCAAAAATTTTTGTGTTTCTGTACGGCACAGGCAAACGCCTAGCAGACAGACAGACAGAAATGAGTGAATATGTGTATCGGAATTTGGGACACTCAAAACATGTATTTCCATGAAAATCCAAGAAAAGATTTTTCTTTGGATTGCAATACTTTCTTCTTTTACATACGCAAAATTATAGCTTGAGTAATGGAGCCGTACTCAAGTTATAGTTTTCACCTTTACAATATATCCAGACATTTTTCTAAACCACTCTTCTCAACGCGTTAAACCTCTTTCAGAATTCTGAAAAGAAAAAGTTATTGTTATAGATGAAGAAATAAAATTTTTAAATAATATCTTATCAAAGAAAAAATTCATTAAAGTTAAGGAATATTTCAATGACATCAATTTTCAGTAAAAAAAAATTACTTATTCTGTAAATAGACAAAATCGAGAAATTGATTGGAAATACAATTGCCATTTGGTTCAATTTCCATATTAAAAAATCTTGAATGGAACGAGATACGTCAAAGAAGGCCTTTGACATGACCTTACCGCCCTACTTTACAGCTGATTGCTTTCTCTCTCCCTCTCTCTTATAAAGTAGTACGATGCTTGCCATTATTGATTTATCGATGAATCACCGAGCGACAGCAGTACTAATAGAGTTCTGAAATCACCGTAATGGTCTGTCAATGTGTTTGTTAGCAGGTTTGCCGTGTAGCGATGTTGCACATTTAAGAACGCGAGAGCACAGTGCTTGACCCTGACGCAAACTCTTAGGGTCACGCAATTCGTGCCCGCACGAAACTTTAATCCAGGAGCATGTTATAAGAGAAGTAGGAGCGCGCGGACGTAGGCGCGCACACAAAGTAAATTCCTATGAACACGCGGGCAGTACCCCGGGCGCTTTCTTTGGCTTGAGTTCGCAACACGCCACCAATTACTCACGTTCCTCCCGCGCATTCATGAAAATATATATTCCTTTTTTGTCTGCTTTCTATAATTGTATTTCACTGAATAACGCTGTCAGATTCGATGATAAATTGGATCGTTATCAACTGCAAATTTACCACTCAGTTTTACCTACATATCATAAGTGGCTTAGATCCAAAAAAACAAAGAGAAAAAGTATAGCCAAATTGACGGATTGGTATATTGTATATCAATAAAGAGATAAAATTAGTAAAAGCAACTAATGATTGTTTTAAATAAATAATGGACTTGATTAGTATACACCCAATATCGAGTACCGATATGGATAATAAAAATAAGAAATAAATATTAACGGAGACCATGAGACCTACTCTATTCACAAAATGTAAAGGGAGCTCGTTTGGAGAAATGGGTAGAGAAAATTTACTACACGAATACAACGTAAAATTTATGTAGTCTGCAAAATTCGTTACAGGAGACTTATTAATTAATGCATAGTTTACTGAATACGCCATACGAGTCGTGTTTTTGATATGATTTGATTTCTATTTTGCATCCTTATCCATCTTAATTTACTATATTTTTGAGCAAAAATTATTTCATATGTGCTGGACGTTCTTTCACAGAAACTAGTATTTTATGTGTACTATACGCGTGTAACGTAGAATTGATTCTTCTAAATTCCTTATAGTAGTTGTATTAGTCGATGCAGTCTGCTAAATTGTGTTTTTAAAATGAGTCAACTTTTATTTTATTACATGCACATTTAATTTTCATTATTTTTCGTATATTAAAATGAATATCTCACATGGTTTTAGTAAAAATACATTATAGGAGCTTAGTATAAATTATTATACAGTGTACTAATTTTCACAAATATCATTTAGAGTGCAGCGATGGACAATCCTTGAAGCAGTGTTCTCTGGATCACACGCGCGGAGTGTAAAATTCATGAATCTCGTTTCGAAGCAACCGATTGACCCAATTGGTTTGCCCATGTACCAAAAAATTGTTCGGGTTCATTCTGAAGGGAGAGAATTATTTTCAGTTTTCCCTATGGTGAGAAGTCTAAATTTAGCGCCCACCTATAATTTATTCCAGTCAAATAATATCTGGAATACATATTATTGCACACAGTATATCACAAGTGAGTATTATAAATTCATGAACCATACTCCAAAACTAAATTTACCAGGTTTTGTTTATCAACAATTTATCAACAATGAACATTTCCCGGTATCCCACAACTCTGCACTCACTTCAAGTGAAACAATCACGTAATTCAATTCTTAATTATATGCAACGAAATTCCCTTTTATTACGATTCGTAAAATAATTTTTCAAGGCAAAACCAGAAAAGGAGTCGCCTCTTGAGATACAAAAAGTAGAGAACCGCTTGCGATGTCCGCATAAGTCCAATTCGCTTTAGGAATTTATTCGAGCCAGGGGAAAGACCCCCAGCGAGAAGTGGAGGGTGGTAGTAGTGGTTCCCGCAACCGCCCATGCAAATGAACGTCAGCTGCCCTCGAGACGTCGACAATTTTTTAATCACGCGCTATCTATCTCTCTGCCTCATGCGCCATCATCACAGATGTGACGATCCGTGGGACGCGCTGTCATAATATATAGTTGACCTCTCCATCGATATTACACCTGCCTATCAAGCGCGTTCTCATCGTGCCCCCGAAATTCATCGAATATTCATTTCGTCTAAATCCCCCGAGAAATTAATCGTGATGAAATTTTACTTGTTAGATATTGCTCGGTTTTCAAATGAAAATTAATCATCAAAAACCAGGATATACGAGCTGGATTTTCCGGCTACGATGGGTATTAATATTAAACTCTTGAGCAAAGGCTTCTGCAATAGTTTTCATCACCTATAAGACTTCAAGTATTAGCCACGTTTGCTTGAAAAGTATTTCCTGAGAAAACTTTGCTCTAACCAGAATTAACGGAAGGAAACAGGAAAGAGAAAGAAAAAGACCGCCAGGGAATATATATATATTTATATATTGTAATATATATATATATATATATATATATATATATATATATATACATTGAAAAAAAAAGGATCAGCCCAGCAACATTGAAAAATGAGGCATTATGCTGATAAAAACACTATCGACCTATTTTTTTCAATATCCATCAGTACGTGACGCGCACCGTTGTGGCCATTATGTAACACCACTTTATGTAATGCCTCCAAGGACTTGCGTACCATGGCCCTACGCGCATACTTAATCATCCTTGAACGCACTGTATAAGTACATGATGCGCAGACTCAATTTGCAGGGTAAAACTGACCTGTTTTCTAAAACGCGAATAGGAATAAGGGCTGCATTTTTACTCCACTAAAATTGACTGTAATTATAGGTAAGACAATAACTGGTCGAATCTAATTTTATGTAGCAATTTTTTTTTTTCCAGTTATTTCAGCGTCAACTATTGAATTTATAAATGATTTTATGGATTTTAATTTATTCATTTTTCTATATGTTTTATTCAGTTTATTCATATATATATATATATATGGACATAGTTTATTGATTTTTATAACTTTACGAGATCTTTTCATATTCTGCTATTCCAAATTAGTATTTCTATTTTATTTGTTTTATGTCGCATTAACACCTTAAGTTGTTCGAAATCACAAATTATTATACACATCACGGTTTACTATGATCTAAGACGAATGCTAGAAAATTTATCGAATTATATTCGCCGCGTATACTGCTTTTGGGCAGTATTTTTTATATTTTTGTGGAACTGCTCAAACAATCTCTAACTATCACTGGTATCTTTATGCTGTTTCATACGTGTTCGTCTACTGCATATGGAATTATGCGAATCGTTCCGACTAACATATTTTTCTTATGCATAACAATCAATAATATTTATAGTCCGAAAATGAGTTGATGATCCAGGTCGACACATGGAACAAAATATATATTGCAGAAGAACTCATTCATCCTCAGGTGATTAATCTATCATAATATCACAGATCAGATTCCCTATTTGATTCTATCATTTCGCAAAAAAAAAATAATAAAAAAAATTAGTGATCCATCACTTTTGCTATTTCTTTTAGTTTGTTTTGCTCTTAAGAGCATGAAAAAATCTACACAACAAACAACGGTAGGCAATGTGCTCTCGTCTAACTGGTATTAAAATATGAATACATCCAGTAAGCAATTTAATTTACAGTTCAACCGCGGAATCGTGACAGCGTTGATTCCAAGTTAGATTTCATCGAGAAATACATGCCACAAACAGGCAGCTATTTTTTACGAGTTTCCGCGGTCTTCCTTCTGGTGCTCTCATTAGATAATGGAAAAATGATTGAATTTCCAAGCGTAATTGCAAAGTGAGCGCGTAGAGAACTGCTAGTTGCCGCTGGTGCTGGAGGGCACATCGTTGAGAGGTGTATCGATCGAAACCAATAGGTGTGGGATGGTGACTGACCATTTCAGGAAATCACCACCACTACGCAACTTACTATTAATTGCAATCCGAGGATTAGAAAAAGACTATCCGTGTACACATTTAACCTTCTTTCTTGACCGTTCCTAAAATCGTTGATTTTACCATTACAGGAAAATCAACATCGGCACAAACGCAGCTCATCATTCAACGCAATCCTAGCATTAGGAAGAGAATACGTCTACACATCGTTATTTACGGTTTGGGGAAAATCAAAATTACCACTACGCTACTCATCATTTAACACAATCGTAGCATTAGAAAGAGACTATTCATCCATATATTTAACCTCTTTTGTTGGTTGGTCCTAAAATCGTTTATTTGCGATTTGGGGAAAATAAAAATCACCATTAAGCAACTCATCATTCAACGCAATTGTAGTATGAATTAAAGATAATCCAGCAACATATTTAACCTCCGTTGTTGGCCGGTCCTAAAAGTGTATTTATTATTTCGGGAAAATGAACAGCGCTCAGACGCGATTAATCATTCAACGCAATCCTGGAATTAAAAAACGCCATATTAAATTTCCATCATCCAATCTTTACATATTTTATTTTTCATGTTCCCTGTTTCTAAAATGGTTGATTTACCACTTCAGGAAAATCAAAATCACCACTACGCAACTCATTATTTAACGCAATCTTAGCATTTGAAAGGCTCCGTGCAGATAATTAGTTGGAGCTCCGACTTGGCCCTTTGTAGTTTACACCAATTCTGGTAGGGGCCGAGGGTGAAAATTTAATCACAACCATACTGGGCTGGTTTCGCTTCAAAGTTCGTGGTCTTTATAGTTTCCCTGTCAAGGCCTGTAAACACTCCAATTAAGTCCCTACTAACATAATTCAAGAAATTAATTTAAAAATATTGATTTGTCCTCCTTTAGTCGATCAATTTTATACTTTCAATGATAGTATATATTAATTACTGAGAAAAAAAACATATTCATATTTTTGTACTTCGACGGTAATCGAATCTGGAACCCTCCACATAGTGTTGTTGCGCTGCGCCTTAGCTTGCTTAGCCATTTAGATCATGTGATTATAAAATTTTTAAAATTTATTTTAATGAACGTGATATGAAATATGAAATAAAATGAAAGAATTGTAGTCCGCAGTTCATACCTTCATACAATTGCGGCTGACTCGGTCAAAATAAAACGCCATTCACTTATTTTCCACGGCTATTAATTATATCGGGCATTGTATCGTCATTGCTATCCATAAATATATTGAATAGAGGTGCTAGTTGCATTGACTGCGCGAATTAGTTCATTAGTATCTGAGTAGATGACCACGTGACCACCAAAGGGTTAGAGGGGCTGACTCGATCAGTACTTGATCAATACTTAGATGGGTGATCAATTGTAAGGGAATTTTTTAAGGGTTCTAGTAAGGCCCTTGTTTGGTATCACCATTGTGGCATCCTTAAGAAAATATGAGCACGGGCTATAGAGGCGAACTTAGTAGGGCCCTGTCTGGAAGCCCGATTCCAACCCGGAGTGATCTTAAGAAAGCCCTTGTGGGTTATTATGTGGTTCTAGTACAGAATCCCTATTGTGGAAGCCCTGACAAAACCTAACAAGACCCTATATTTTTTCGCGGCCACCCGGTTAAATTTCCGCACGGAGGACTATTTGTTCACAAATTTAGCCTCCTTTGTTATTTGTTCCTAAAATCATTGACGAATAACTTCATCAAAGCACAACCCTGGTGTTTTGAAAAGCAAATTTCGTACACATCAAAACTTTTTCTAAAATTATCGTTTTGTCGATTCAGAAAAATCATCATACAGAACTGATCAATCAAAGCAAGGATGGCATTGAAAACGGGCCGTACCCTCACAAATGTTAATTCCTTCGTTACCCCTTTTTGAAATCTTTGAATTGACATTTCAGGGAAATTACCACCGGCTCTAAGCAAGTCATAGTTCAGAGTAATCGCGGAATTGAAAAGAAACTTCCAACAAATTGAATTTTCATCGCTGCTCCTTTCTAAAATTCATATACCAACTCAAGAAAACCAACAACACCACTAATGAACGCAACGTTCAAGCCTGGCGTTGTACAGAGCTTAACCTTTTCCACATTTCAACTTCTTTGCTGCACTTCTTTAAATCGTTGATCCACCAATTCAGGACAATTAACATGATCACTACGCATCTTATCGTTCAGGGCAAACCTGACATTGAAAAGAGACTCTTCACACACTTAACTTCTTTCGCTGCGCCTTCCTAAAATCATTGATATACCAATTCAGGAAAATCAAATGTCGCCACTATGCAACTCGTTATTAAAATCATTGATTCGCCAATATACAGGAAAATCAACACGCCCACTACGGAACTTATCGTTCAAGGCGAACCTGGCATTGAAGAGAGGCTATCTCTTCACACATATAACCTCTTTTGCTGCCCTTCCTAAAATCATTGATTATACTCTCGAGGAACAAGTATTTAGCCGCACACGTTTGACCTTTGATCCCCCAGAGAGCTTCTGAGTGCAGAAGAGAAGAGCTGACAAGAAATGCCGGTAGGGCTACCGCAGGGATGGTACTCGAAAGAATCTTGATTGGGGCTTGGAGGTGATCCAAGAACTTTGGTGTTAGCAAAACATCATGGAAAAAACGCCGTGCGGTGGGTCTGCGCCCTCTAGGCTTATGAAGCATGAACTGAACACTGGCTTCTATCAACCAGGACGACAAAGCGGGTATGTGCGGAATAATAGGAAATTATTGATTGTCCGGAAAGTGAGTGAGCTTCGTCTTTTTGTCACGAGCGAACGCTCGCCCGGTGTCTCGAGTAAATCGAATGCTGGCGAGCCTCATAAAAACCTTGATTGTTCGGCGATAAATATCAAATGGTCGGCGAATGCCGAAATGGCGATGGAAAATACGTAAAGATTTTATATTCGATACAGTAGGCTACATGTCGACTGGTCAAGAATTAGAGTAAAAACACTGTAAAAAATTACTTTGAACTAAATGTAGATGTGCAGAAAGTTTTTATGTGCCAAGTCGTATGTTTCGTGTATTTTATAAATGTGATATTAAATTTATTCGCGATGCAGTAAAAACTGGAATATTATTAAGATATAATACAATAGTGTATGGTACATTTCAACATTAGGGAAGAAAATCTTTTCCTTCGTGCAGCAGCTTGCAAAAAGTGTACTTTTCTGGACCAAGGACTGAAAGAGTGATTTTATTGTATGTTTTGCTTATATTGGACATTTAATAAATGAGACAGACATGTGAATGCATTATTATTTTTTTTTACTTGCCGTCGAATCCCATCCAAGACCCTTGATGAATCAACGCAATGAAGGTATTGAAACAATGTTGGCGAATTGTTTGGATATGCGAAATTCGGGGGACCGATAAATATCCTAAACGACGCGAAAGAAAAGAAAAATATATGGGAAGTTATTTTTCTTTTTTTTTTTGCTAGTACAGTTCAAAACTCGACTCAGATAATCTAAGGATTCTCTCCTGACGAACCATACGTTTTTACCAAATTTGCGTTATTATCGAAATCCAGCAAACATTTTGATTTCGTTTATCGCATTATACATAGAAATGTATTATGAATTCAATATTAACGCAATTGAAATGATTTCGTGATTGAATAATTAAGTATTATTAAGCTGATTGAATTTTAGATCTTATTCAAACGACAGCACTGGACGCGCGATCGGTGAGAGTACACAGAAAAGGAATTGTTGGGTCAACCGAATTCAGCGGTGGAATAAACATTCAGTTACTGTTGTACGAAATGTTTCGTTTCTTCAATAGTTCCTCGTCTCAGCAGAACAACAGATATTTAAGGTAAGACAAATTTTTGTTGAGCTGACTAAACAATCTATTTGACAGCCAGTGACCGCCTGCTTTATTAAACCAACAAATCCGTTTTCCCAGTGTGGCTTCGGCCATTTACAGAGTTAAGCAGCATTGTTTGCGGCCGTAATTTGTATGAGTGATCGTCTAGACGCTTGCGCGTTAACTACGGGGCTCGAGGCAGTTATTCTGAGTTCCTTATGTATGTTTATACAATAGAAATTCAGTAAAAATAATGCTGCCTGTATCGACGAGGTTTCCCGCAGGTTCCCTATGCCTTCGTGCAAATGTGATACAGTAGAGCATTAAGAGGAGTAGCTGCGGGCAACACTCTAGGGGGCCCCTAAGGAAGAAACGGTAAAAGGGGACAGGGAAAACGTAAAAGCCTGAATAAGGCATACGTAAGAATAACAGAATAAAATGGTTATGTTTAGGCATTAAAACTCATTCTAGAAGAACAATTCATCTGAATTGCTCATGATTATTGCAGAAGGGATTGTGAAAATAGTCAGTTTTACATAATTGATTACAGTTACTTGTTACAAAAAGTATTTCAAGTATATTCTCGTTGAATGCTCATCCCTGATTTTAACTATTCGACAAAGACAAAAAATGTGGAAAGTCAGGTGTGATAACATCAACCTCGCACTGTCAGAGCTGCGAGATTGATTCGTGCGACTTCTCTTTTTATCTACTCGACCACTGTGTGAATGGAAGGTTTTCAATTCTTGTCAATTTGTATTACAACTTCGAAGCTTTTAATCGAGCGACACTGATGCATCGCGACGTTATTTAATAATATTTTTTTAATTTCATTTGTATGTTGTACACATACGTATGACAAATTGGTTGGAATATTGACAGTAGGAAATGAATGATTTTAACGCTCTCACTTCTGTGAATACGAAATTGTAAAACTATGACGTTAGGTTTTCAAAGAAATGAATTTTCAGAAAATCAATCTTGCCACATTCTTACATCTTGAAATGTTGAGTTTCAAAAATAACCACATTCCGTGTTTGCAGCAAGGGTGCACGGCTTGCATTTTATCAAGCAATGACAAATACGTTTTCATTTCTCTTTTTGGGCAGAAATAAATCGTTTTTCTCTCTTCGGAGTAATGGAGCTGGATTGCGCATGCGCGCGTGTCAGAGGTTGAAAATTAAAATAAATTATTTGGAAGCGTGAAAATCGTATCTCGAAATCTGTCTGTTCGATTGAATTGAAATTTGGGAAGATCCTTAATAATAATATTTTATATAAAATGATCGAATGATTAAGAAAATATTTATGTATTCGATATTGAAAAAATGGTTAAGGTAACAAAGTAAAATTTCGCTTCTTCTATTTTCGATTCCTATAGCGGTGTTAACCATTGAACCAAATCACGGCCGAATGATCCGATATTTATCAATTGAAAAAAAATTGCACTTTATAACACGTTGTACGGTGCGTAAAAACTCGACCTTGTCCCTATACCCCCATAAAAAGACTGTTCGACATCGATGGTATTCTGGATCAAATCCAGAATATACGTATAAGAGTGCCTTAAGCACCACCCAGTAGCACTCAAAGTTATGTAAACAAATTTATGTTACAATGAAAGTTAATCTTGCGACCTTATTTGAAAAAACATATATATACAGAAGAAAAATAAAAAATCAATTGCAATACGTGTAACACATACAGTCTAGGTTTTATTACACCGGATCTATGGTGTACTGTATTGCCGGATCAATACACGAAATAAACAATGTCGATAGACTAAATTGGCTCCAGAATTTCCTTCGTAGAATGAATAGTGCTAATCGTTTTACTAGAAGTAGTAGTCTGTTTATAGGAATTTCTATTCACGTGAAAGTAACAAGGGAATTCGATAAAGATACTGCATAAAAAAAAATTTCTACAACTTAAGTACATCTGTGAAAGAATGTTAATTAGAAATTTGTATGCTCAGATTGGATAGAATCTTCGTACAGAGAGAATGATGACTTTTAATAATAATTTGCTGCAATTGTACCTGAACTATACAATTTGAAAACGGAAGAAATATTTCAGTTGCGAAAAAAATGTGTTTTTACTGAATGGAGTTTGTCATAAAGTTGCGGTATTTTAGTACATGTTCAAAAGAATTGTATTTTTATGAATCTTATACTTCTCGATTTCTTGTAGTTTTTCTGCTAAGAGTGTAGTTTTTTCAGAGTAATTCAATGAGAAACGATAGAAACGCTCGGGTTGGGGTGAAAAAAGCGAATGACCAAAATAGTGAATGGTTAAACTAGCGAATTTCAAAATTAGGGACGTTTGAATCCAGAATGGTCATCATTATGAAATTCGCTATTTTAGCCATTCGCTATTTTTGACCTCCATCTTATTAAAATGCATTTAAAATAGCGAATGATAAAAATGGTGAATGGCTGAAAAACCGAATTTCATAATTATGGACATTCTACGTTCGGGCATTTCTTATTTTTGAATTCACTATTTTGGTCATTCGCTATTTTGACCCCCACCCAAACGTTCCAAATCTCACTTTTGTAATTAAAAAAAGCGCTAACTGATACGAAATCATCCCACATGTAAAGTTTGCCGCAGCGAATCACAGCAGGTATAGCAGGGGTTTATACGCTATATAAACAGCACATAACTAGAGCAACATTCGTATACTCAGTCGGGACAGAGCCTTCATCCAAAGAGAATGAGTTCTTCCACTGCCAATTTGGTCCAATTTTGCAACCTCAACTGTACAATTTGAAAATGGGAAAAACAAATTCAGTTACAAGAACAATGCGTGCTCGCCAAATAGAGTTTTTCATAAAGTTGTAATATCTCAAAACATGTGCAGCTGCATTAGAATTTGATGTATTTTTTTCATTTATTTATTATTAATTACCTTAAGGTAGTCCTTGCAACCCATACTAGTCAATTGACGCACTGTTCCGAAAATTCTGTCAATGCTAATAGTTTTATATATCTACACAATCAATTAATCACAGTGAGAATAAAAACGTATTTGTAGATGCTTCGTTAACTTAAAAGACATAAATTGTGTCTAACTAAAATATCTTATCAGAGTCTCGCTTGAACGCATAGTAGTATTGTATCATCACACGGTCAGAGATAAAATTTGTGACCAAAACAAAAAAAAAGTACATAGAAAATCTCATATTTGCGCCACGACTACAACCGCCACGAAAAATCGGGTCGCTGAAACCAAGGTTGAAACGGCGCCGGTTGTCACTGGAGGTTATGTTGATTTTTATCATCGTCTGCTACATCCGGTTGTCCGTAACTTTTGAGTGGCGATGATGTGTTCGACGTTGGAATCACACCCAAATACTTCGATAACGTCCCTCTTTGATATTTTATACGGAATCTTCACACTCTAAGGAATTCATAGCACATTTGATATTGGATAAATGTTCAGTTTATACATGTTAACTTTTGTTCCGAAGAACGAAATCGGTTAGTTTCCCATAAGAGCCCGCGCATAAGAACTCTTTTAAATATTTATTTTCTCCGTAATTTAGTCGCCTTGAAACTTTGCAATCGCATTTCGAAGGGATTTAACTATTATATAAAAAATGTTAAGTCTTAAAGTTCAGGAAGGTTAATGCGCAAGGCCTACCTTAAATTATCAACAATAAGTGAAGAAAACATGTGTAACCGCAAAAGAATGTTATTTATTTATTTATTCATTATCGTATTATTATTTATTTATTAATGAGGGAGTTATAACTCTTCGAATACTCACTTTTTTTTATTTAAAAAAGCCCTAGCTGCCGCGAAATTGCTCTACATGTTTAGTCTGAGGTAGCGATTCACAGCAGGTATCGGTGTGATTTGTTCGTAAGCTATATAAACGGCATATAAAGAGAGGCGGACGTATATAACGACCCGAAGGGATCGTTCGGTCGGTGGTAACTTGGAAGTATTTCCAAGTTCACGTAGCACTGTACTGCGTGCAAGCACCGACGTAGGCTAGGAACGGTAAGTGGCGCGGCATTAATTATTCAGACAGGTTCGGTTCGACAATCCGCGCGTTTTCAGACTATTGTCGTAACGCTGCGCGGCTCGATTGCAACCTCAGTGAATAAAAACAAAGCTCGCGAATACGAAGCGGAGGTTTTATCTCCCACGACGCGTTATGTTCTTATTGATGATAGACACGCACGTGAATCATCAGCAACTCCATTTTCCTCAGAAATGCGAACGATGCCAGCATAAAAAATAATAATGAAAATGAGATATCGACTCAAAACTTTTACCGCAGTTTCGGATAGTCGACCTAATTTTTTTCACCTTTTAATTAGATTCTCTTTAGCTTGCAACAACAAATGTGTTTATTAACGTTATTACTCAGAGGAAAAAATAGAAATATGTTGCGAGTACGAAGTAAAATAAAGTTTGCTTGCATGAGCCGTCTAGTTAACTCCTCAAGTACCTGCACCGTAAATATACGGCGCTGGTTTTTATGTATCCAATGATTTAGTAGCTTGCCAAACTTCTAAATGTGTTCGGAAGAATATTTTTATTCTATGTGGAATAATTCCAATGTTTTATTACTTTTTGACGTAAACAAAATGAATTACCCTTGACCGTATTTTTAGTATAACAACACAAGCCAAGGTTTTCTATTCTCGACATTAAGTTTCTAATGCTTGAAGAACTGACAAGAGGGAAATCATTTTTGTCATTATTTAAACTGTCATTATGCGAGGTGATGTGTGATTATGAAATTGTGAAGTTTCCCATTGTTCCACCGAGCTCAATAACTGTTTTCATGCCTTGTGCATCACCCAGAAATTGCCCAATCGTTAATAGTATTCTGACTTTGCGTCATAGATGTTGTTCTGGGCAATTAATTAATTTATATTTATCGGACGACCGGATGCTGCATATTACTGATTAGGAGAATTCTACTGTTAACGTCGCACAGTATAGTTGAAATTTTTTTGCCCTTTTAACACCAAAAATTTTGTCTACAAATGTCTAGAGAAAATTTTTAGAACTGTACCGAAAAATCGAGGCCAATCGAAAGCTCACTACATTTGTTTGTAGTTTAATTGTTCAAAATGGAAATTGACCAATTGTTTCTCAGTTAAACTAACATGAGATTTCGTGGTCGAAAGCTGTTGCCAAAAGTACAAGGATGTATATTCATTTTTGTTTGAAATTCCGTGAGAATTTAGAGATTTTTTAGTAGTATCATTTTCGCCCAATAGACTCAACTATGTAATTACTTATTTTTCGCCCGTATTATACATTTGTTCAATCTATTCAGGTTCAACCTAGTAATTTAGCTATTCACTCCGTCTAAAACAAAAATAAATAAATAAATAAATAGATAAATAAAATAAATTTAAATAAAAAATATTTGGAGAAATTCACCGCTAGCGTTCATCAATGCTACGTGTATTTTTATATAATGGAATCATATATGCTTGTGTTTTTGAGTCTTTACAATACGGATATGACTTAATTTTTCTTTGCTTTCAGTCACCATTTTCAATTCTGTTATTTTCATCATGTATGCCAATTGTATTTAGACTTATTACATTCGAGTTTAAAAAAATTCTTCCAACAAACTAAGTAGTTTACTAATGAGTCATAATTAATAAAAATAATATTGCTATCTCAAAGAGAAATTTTCGTTTTTTAATATACCAATAGCCGAAATTCAGTTTATTTCACAAGGAACACTTCCTCAACCTGATCTAGAAATTCGAGTAATTCGTGATTGTACAGTATCGACGTAAATTCTTGAGTAATTAAGACGTGTCTTAAGAAATTCCAGGAAGCGGCTGGAATGGCGCAAATGTGTATATTGTTGAAGGTATCCATGCCAAGTACCACTTTGGAATTTACGACATTGACGGGAATTAACGGATATGTACAAGCAGGTGGCAAGAAGATGAGATACATACCGAGGAAAGGGGAACTACTGCTGAGCGAGGTAGAAACGTTACAGACTGCAATGACCGACAGGCGCTACTGGGAAACTCGCGTACAACGATATAGCCAATTAACTATCTCCTCGTGGCAGGTTGACGAGGGAAATCCATAGAACGACAGGCGGGGTTGGCTCAGCACTCGTCACTGCCCGCATTGTCGTTTCTCCAGCCGGTATATTGTTGGCTAGCTTTTCCCAAATGGAAATCGCGAACCGTCGAATAGGAACAATGTAATCACGCTTAACAAAAGCCCCGCATTGTTCAAACCGCGCTCCCGCACTCGTTGAAAACTTCCTGAGCAATGAGTGTAATTCCGACGGTAATGAAGTCCGTTCACAGGGGGGGGTTTGGTATTTCAGCGTCACTACCAGTCCGCTAGCCTTCACCGAACGCACAACAATCACTTGATTTTGTACGACCGCATTGTTTATCAACTGCTTTGTCTATAGATACTGTAAAGAAAGAAGAAAAAAAATATTAAGAAAATAATGTAATGCCTTTTCATCAATTCAAAATTTTTACAAAACGTTTTACAAAAATTGGAAAATAACCTACACCGAGAAAAAGGTTTCGTAACATCAACCTCGCCGCTACGGTCGAATGAAATTTGTTTTAATCAAACGAGGTATATTTGAATCAACTATACCGACGTTGTTTTACTAAGACTGGTATGTTTGAGTTTGCAGTATATAACAATCACTACCGGTACAGTATCGGTTTGATATTTTTCTTCGATTCAATCGTATGCACTGTCAGGGTTGAGAAGACAACGAGGTTGATGTAACCGCCCATGTGGTTATGTTAAAAAAATTGCTGTTTCAACCAATCGGTAGATCCAAACAGAATAAATTTGAAGTGATCCTATTACAGAATGCATGCATCTTAACACTTCCAATTCTTAACTACAAATAGTTGCTAAAGGCTTGAATACGAATGCAACATGCGATTTCTTCATCACATATGATACTAGTATGAAGTTTTTATCGTGAATTCAACATTGTAAAAAATGTCTGGATGACTATTTGTGTGTAGCCGAACTCAAGACAAGTTAGCAGTCTTATATACGCTGAGGCTTCCGAGCACTTGCGAGAAACGCTCCGTTCATTCGCCATCTAGTGGCATTATACGCAGCACTGACGCACAATGCTCCGCTTGATAACGAGCAGTCAATGCGATTCTCGCAAGTGACTTGATGCCTTAGCGTATATAAGATTGCAAAGCTGCCGTAAGTTTGACTATTGCCCAGGGCTCTGTTCCTTCGTTAACGGGATTTTAGTATGCGAGGCTCCTCTCGTTCGTTGCTCAGCAACGCAGCAATCGGGAAATATTCCCATAGATTTGGACGTCTCGGGATATTACTACTGAAAATTTCACATTCCTGAATAATCTGAACGCTTCTAAAGAACTTCATTTAATTATTTATCTAGCATCACTGAATATTGTTATGCGTATATAGGAAACTTGGATTCGCTACTTTAAGTCTTAAGAAAGTTAATACAAAAATGTAAATTTCTTGAAAATGCCATTAATCTCCATAAAACCGGAAACGCTTTGCCGATTTCAGCTAAGTTTGATACCAAGCAACTTAAACTGATGAATTAATATCAAGTGAAAATGCTGTAATTTCAAGCGATCACGGTCTTTTTTTGTGACTTAAGAAAGACTTAAAATCTGGAAGTTGACATACATTTGATTAACAATTACAACAATCGAAGAGGGGCATCCCTCAGCAGTGCGTCAGTTCTACAGAAACCATCTCTAGACACATTAATTTGTCACGCCCAGTTCGACACGTATTTTTACTCCACGCGCTCAATCCGCACGATGGAATTGTAAATATCTAGAACAGTACAAGAAGAAGTTGTACACAAGCAACGTAGTAATGTAGAAATTCCACCAATGATGAACTCAAATAACAATAACATTCCATAGTAGCAGTACCCACGTAGAAACATGACACGGTGACCCTTGTGCATTACAAAACTTCGCAAAGAACTATATAGTTGGCCACGGAAAAGTTGTACTTCGCGCAGTTCGACACCACAAAGCTTATCAGGACATAAGTTCACCACAGCAAACTTCTACATGACCCATCTGTATACCGTCCGAGTTCGACACCTCCCATCTCGACACAGATCCATTTAGACTCGAGTTTTACTCAGGCGCTGGGAAGCCGGAGAGCATCTATACCGATCGCGAGCCCTGGCTATATTGACATTTTTACATAAAAAAAAAAATCGTGGGCAGATGCCGGCATGGATATAATAATATACTGTAAAGTCACGGTTGGAAGTTGGTCCGGTGAATTCATTTGAGTCCGAAAATGTCAATTTTACAAGGACTCGCGGTCGGTATAGATGCTCTCCGACTTCCCAGCGCGTTAATATCGTTCGTGTCGAAATGGGTCTGTGTAGAACTCGCACAGTGTACGGATGGGTCGTGTAGAAGTTTGCCGTGGCGAGTTTATGTCGTGACAAACTTTGCGGTGTCGAACTACACGAAGTATGACTTTTTCTAATGAAATTTTCTAATGCACAAGGGTCACCGTATCATGTTTCTACGTGGCTACTGCTACTATGGACTGTTAATGTTTGTTGAGTCAATCACTGGTAAAATTTCTACATTTTCACGATATTTGTGTACAGTTTCCTCTTGTGCTGTTCCGGATATTTACAATTCCATTTTGCGGATGAAGCGCGTGTTGTAAAAATATGTGTCGAACTGGGCGTGACAAATTAATGTGTGTAGAGATGGTTTCTGTAGAACTGATGCACTATCCATCCCTGTCTGTTAAATATCAGCACGATTGCGGAAACGATTGCTGAGTCTTAGTTTTTTTACGCTATAGTTTTACTAGTAACGAGGTATATTTCTAGCGATTTCTCAATTTGAATAATAAAGTTTCAATTAAGAATGAGAAAACAAGAGTTATTATTAAGTCTATAACATCATCGGTTGTAGCTATAGGTGCTCTTAAAAAAATTCAATATGTTTTAAGGTCAAAAGCTGTAAGATTACGCTACATCGAACACATAAGTGCACTTGATTTTGTACGACGGTATATAGTTTTTCAGCTGCCGTGAACATGGTACTGCGGATGAAAAAAAAACCGAAATTCAGAAAGCAAAACGAAGTGGCTTTCCGCAACTATAAATGAAGTTTTTATATAACTGTACTTCGAACACGTTTTTCTTGGAATAACTGGATACTTTTCCAAATCGAGCGGTTATATATACATATTTTTTTTATTAGCTGTATCGAATAACTATTTCATAACCATGAATTGTCAGGTCGTGACAATAAATATCTATAAAGAATATGTTCAGGCACAAAAGCTACGTTTTCAAAGAAATAATTCACAAATAATTATTTTTTTCATGTACAGGGTGATCACATGCTGTAATCGTATTATTATTTTTTTACTCATCAAAATTACTAACAGTTATTTGGATTAAAAAATAAAGATAACATTTTTCATTTGGTTTTTCCCAATTCTCATTCCATTGTAATCAACTCACGCTATTAATCAGTTAAAAGTCTTTATGACGGAGTTAATACCAGCCGCAGCTTTACGACCAGGGTCAGAATCACCGCCCCGGGAGCTCACTAAGATTCTTGAGTAATTTTGGGCTCTCTCCTTTAGAGAGCCCAAAGTGATAAAATAAAAGAAGAACATGTGCTTTATTGCAAAAAAAAAAATCCGTTGCCATGGGATTCTACTAAAGTCTTATAACTTGAACCTATAAGCCGTCTCTCCTTAATGGCAATTTATAACAAGGACACAAAGCAAGAAATAAATAGCTCCTACCATTTTCATGATATTATATTTCCCTCAAAGTAAGTCTTTTCTTATCTTTTGTCTGGTTTTTAGTTGCAGAAAGCAATATGTCACGTTGGTATCTGATCGCCGTAAGAGTGCAATTTTTCGTTCTTCTCGCTATCTTTCTACCTACTGAGAGAGGTTCTCTTACGAAATTAAACATTAGCCATAATTATCTTATGTCAAGCAGCCGTGATCTTAGCAAAGAAGCCAATGATTATATAGTTCCTTTCAGCAAGTTAAGGATCTACACGTGATGTATGCAATGTTCGACGGATCAAACTCTCTAACCGGGTTAAGACTTTATATGTCTTTTCTCTAGTACGTACATTTATTATACAGCACACAGAGCAAACAGTTATTCGCGTCATCTCATCAATATTATGTTTCGCTCGAATTTAGTTCTTTACTATGATTCGTCTTAGTTTCTAGAAACAAAGAACGAAAATCATAATGAAATTTTTGCACACGATGTAAGGTAACTGTAGATCAATATAATCAATTTAACAAAGTTACTACAGCTCCAAAAGAGTCGTTAATCGATCAGAAGTTCTTGTCAAAAAGCTGATATGCACATAAATCTGATGAATGCAACTTGCAATGTATCAAACTTTCTAACAGGTCTCAAACTCTACAAAGCTCTTTGTTTCCATGTCAGTTCATATTATCGAACACAAATCAGAAACTGATGCCTGCCATTCTTATGATATTATGCTTCGCTAAGATTAAGGTGATCTTTATAATTTATCCAGCTTTTTAGAAAGAAAGAACCAAAATCACAACATTTATTTTTTAACATCTCCTTCCATAAATTGAACGTTAGCTTTCCGATACTATCCCCGCACAGAATCTGAAGCAGCTGTGAACAGGTACGAATAATTTTATAAAGTTACCATACCTCCAGAAAATAAGCCATTAATCATTCTAAAGTTTCTGTCAGCAACTTGATATGCACGTGATGGCTGCAATTTTCGAAGCATCAAAGTTTTTTACAAAGCTTGGCTAGAGGCTTAGACAGCTTGTGTGTGATATAGCTGTAAAAATGTTGACCCCATGAACTGTCTTATACTTGAGGTTACAAAACCAGGGGCGTCCCGGGATTTCCATCAATCGCCACAAGACATTTCACCTCGCGTGATAAAACGAGGTGTGGCACATGTATACCTCCGGTAAGTTCGAATCCATAATTTCTGAACGTTGTAGGGCGGCTGAATTGGTTGTCCGGAGGCGAAAAAAAAATCGCTGTTCTATATTCCCCGAGGCTGAGGGTTTGTGAGTCGCGAAGGGGATCGTGAGCCGATATATTGATTCCTGCTACATCGGATACAAAATGTATTAAAGGCTTCATTAAATCCGTCCGTATTTCTCGACAGTTCGACAACTCTCTATTTATTACAGACTTTACATTTCTATCTTTGAATAAGGAAAAAGAAAAAAATGCGAAAATTGGAGAATTTAATTTCAGGAGAAGTCAGTCACTGTCCCAATGGAATTGTACATTTATAGGGTCCTACCAGCATACGCGTCAGATTATATATCGCCTACTCGAATATATTGGTAATTCAATTTGGGTATCCGTCGATCGTACTCCAGTCTGGGGAAGTCAATCGAATTTTTTTTACCCCCATTGTTACAAAGACTGCGCAGTAATCATAGAACCGATATGAAAAATTCTTTTTACTCTGGTAATAATATTCGACATTGAAATAAGCTAGCAATTGAAGGGAAAGCATTCTGTAGGCTTTTCTCGCATACAGAATGCTACGTAGATGGTATTTACTAGAATGCATCTACCGACGAAAAACTTCTAATGGAATTAAACGCGGATTTCTACGCGTCGTCACGCCTCGACGTTCTCATTGCACAGTAGAACTGAGCCGAAGTGCGACGGCTTATCTTTTATACCAGTCAGGATGATTTTGGCGGATTATACAGCGATGTTTACATAAGGCTTGATTCACTTTGTTTATATAAAATGAAAATTATTCAGTCTATTTTGTCGACTAGGCTAATTTTACAAAATCCTTGGAACGTTTTATAAATTTGGTTGGTTTTTAACGTAACACCTATCATTTAACTATTATTTAACGATCAGATTTTTTGCTGTCATTATATCGAAGGTCATTTTGATTGTTTCCGAAAATTTATTTAGCGGAAAAAATATCTTTTCGTCCGCGTTACCATTTTAATTCCTTTGACCGACGTCGTAATTGCTGCTGTATTTACTAACTAGAAAAATGAAAAACAATAAAATATATCTCTGAGCCGAATAAGATATCCATTTGGTTTTTGCCTGCAAAAGTTTCCCAAGTAAATCTTCAAAGACATCATTCACGCTTTCGTCAAAAACTCAATTTTCTGACCTCTTCCTACTCGTGAAATGCAGATTCAGTAAAACCTTGTGAACAAAATAAATAAATAAGAGAAATAAAAATTTTGGAATACAAAAACAATGTTCCAATTCCCACTACAGGAGATACCCGAGTGTTCAAATCGTAAGTAATTACCTTTGCATGTAGTATCTACTGGTAAACCCAGCGGTGTAATAAGCTCGGGTACTGCTAATTCAATTGGATAATTTAGAAGCTCACTCATGTACTGCAATACTCAGGAGCGTAAATTAAATTTTTCGCCATCTGATTCTTGCGAAGGTTGCTTTTCCGTCACGAAGGTATGTGAAAATAACTCGTTTAACTGGTAATCATATCCATGTCTCAGAAAAAGAATAAAAGAAAAAAAGTTCTGGTCGTACTGAATTGCTTCGAAAGAGTCAGATGCATTTTTCGTCGATTCCATAATTTCATTCGACGATCAAAGTGCATCGGAAAAGGTAGTGGTTGTGAAAGAGCTAAACCCAAAGTCACGCGAAATATGTTAAGGCCGTTTCGATAGATCAACCGGAAAGGTAGAAAGGGGAAAATAAGACTTTCGTGATACGATGGTTCTGCTTTATGCTGCACGTTGCTAGCCCAGACCTAACCAGTCCAGGTCGCGTATGTAAAGTACTTGGAGGAGGCATATATGTATATTGCGGTATATATGCATAAGTATAGACTCATGGAAAGGCAGTTGTTTGTGAGACCAGCAGATGCTCGTCAACGTAAGCCTCTTTTGGCTCTTGCAGTCGGCGAAGCTCTCGAACCACTCGAGAGCTTTTGCAGATATATCATAATATAATATCTACGGACGTTGATCAATTTTGTAAAAAACATGTTTTCTTCCAAGACAGATATGAAATATATACACCGGAGCACCGGTAATACGGTCCTCTCAGCTCATAGTGTGTGTATATATAGCTTGTCTCTTTCGAATAAAAGAGTGGAATTTAATTTTCTCCGTTGTCGAGTAGAAAGCGTCCCTGCTTCTTTGAGTGATGTTCTACAGTACAACTAGGAAACATGTGTCTGTTTGCTTGTGACCGTCCGATCTTTATTCGTCTCTGGAATGTAAGAATAACGAAATTGCGAAGGTGAAATGAGTTTCTCTTCGACGAATAATGCATAACGTAGCTTCTTGTAACGCCTAAGGTTTCCATTTTCCGCGTAATATTTTTATAGTTTATAAAATTTGTGAACTAACTTGACGAGGGAAATGACCGTAACCGAGAAAAAGATAACCCGGTGTCACCCTTCATGCATTCGAAATGACGACGCTTTAAGACTTCTGCGGTCTGCGGATCAAAATGCCAGCGTATCACTGGGTTGAATGCTTGCGACCAGCTAAAGGTTATTTCTATAAGAAGTTGAGATATTATTAACTCGCTTAGTTTAGCACATCTGGATAAAAGCGGAGTCTCTGAGAACCTCAGAAAGCGTTTTGAAAAGTAATTATCTTAAATTGGTAATGCTGCACAGAGGAAGTTTTTTCTCCGTGCTTTTTATTGAGTTTGTAATGCGAGTTGGTTAAAATGTACCAAGAACTCCGAGAAATTACATTTAGACGAAATTTCAGTGTCTAAGCGTGTTCAGCGTGTGCAGTTTCCTGGAAAATTCAAATGTTCATAATTCGAGAGCTGCTTGAGTCAAGGCGCTAAAATTTTGCAGCCAATTGTAGTAGTTTGGGCTCATTTATTACTGTCCGTTGCATCAAAATTAATGCGATAGTTACATAGCGCTTTCAAATTCTTGAGATATTCTTGTAAACATTGTGGACCTTGCAAATTCTCGGTTTCCAGACTAAATATTTCTATAGGGTTTTCAGTAACATTTAGTGATACCCTCAAGAAAGACGATACAATTCGAGAGATTATATCGTCAATAAATCGTCTCGTGAACAAATGCATTTCGATTAGTCTCGACAGGTGTGAATACAATCTCGAGATACGAGATGCTCATTTGCCTCGTTCAATGTGTCGAGATCTCGGAGCATAACGTCGACATTTCACGAATATTGACATCGCATTTCAAGAATATTGAGAGTTTAATATGGAGTTATGGAGGAAAAGGAAAACGAAGCTAATGATGAAAATCAGGAACCGCCGCAGAAGCGAATGAAATCCGTTACTGTAAATATTTATGAATATTCGTAAATTTGTAAATTGTAAAATCTAGATTATAATAAAAATTTTATATACATTAAAAAAAATAATCTCCATACTCTATATTATTTTCTCTGAATAGTCGAAGAAATATTCGAAATATTTCGAATTCCGTTGGAATGACGATACGAAAATTGCTATTTGCAAAAGTTGCGTCGAAAGTTCGGGGAATGGGCAAGTGATAAAAATGAAGAATAGTAACACAACTGCTGTGAGAGAGCATTTGAAAAAGGCACATCCCCAACTTTTTAAAGAGCTCAACTCGGCTGAACGGGACAAGAATGATCAGTTGCCTCAATTTCAAGTAAATTAAATTTTGTTACCAAATCCGAAGAAGTTATTATTTTTATTTCACTTGGTGGGTAAAACGCTGTTTTACGTACGCTTCTCGTGCGCGTGCGTGAAACCTCGTTTTCACACCTTGTGAAATAAAATTAGGTACGATATTCGTGCGATTAACGTTTTCTAAATTCGTGTGATTGCAATACTCGCCTTCGGCACGTTTTGCAAACACACAAGTGAGAAAAAATCTTTCGCCCTCGTATCGTAATACACTTTATGCCACAGCGTGCGTGAAATAGGTATTTCCCACACTAGTGGCATAAAATTGTATACGGAACTCGTGCGAGAAACTTTTTCTGATCTCGTGTGATTGCAACACTCGCCTTTGGCTCGTGCTGCAAACTCACACTCGTCAAGAAAAAGTTTCATCGCACTTGTATCGTAATGTACTATTATATCACTGTATATCACTCGGTGCGAGAAACGCGGTTTCACGCACGCGTGTAACCCCACTTTCGCGCCTTGTGAAGTTGTGAAGTAAAATTGTATACGATACTCGGCCTAAAAACGTTTTCTCAGCTCGTGAGATTGCAACACTCGTCTCGTGAGAAAACGTTTTTCCGGCCTTGTATCGTAATATACTAATATGAGTACACACTGCATCCCCACTCTTGGTTTCGAACATGATAATTGAATCAGAAAATAAATCGTAATGATTTATTTTCTCCACCTGTACAGGGTCCGTCATCACAACCACAATTTGAAACGATGCTCTGCGACTGGCTGGCCCGACAATACCTCCCTTTTTCCTTCTTTGAGGATGAACACACCATCGAACTTTTCTCGTTCCTGAATCCAAAAGCGCGAGTACTGAAAAGAACAGAGATGCGAAGAAAAGTAATCGAACGCTTCGATTATTTACAAAAGGGGGTAATGAAAATTTTTTGTGACAATAGCTCCAAGATTTCATTTACAATTGACGGGTGGACATCAATAGCCAATAAGTCTTATTTCGGAATCACGGCACACTTTATCGATAACAATTGGGAATTGCAATCTCTGACTATTGACTTCACGCCGTCGAATGGAGAGCATACGGGTCGTGCAATCGCGGAGAACTTCTATCAAGTACTTGTAAAATACCGTTTAGAAGATAAACTACAAAGCATAACCGTCGATAATGCATCCGCGAACACTAAATTTGTCACGGAATTGGCGAAAATTTTCGAAAAACAGGGTGATCACTTCAACGCTAATGACAAGCAATTTCGATGCTTCGCTCATATTTTGAACTTAGGTGTTCAGGATATGTTAAAAATATTGAAAGTTTCCGACGACGACGATGACTGTGAGCAGGAAGACGGTGATTCAGATGTTGATGATCGTGAAAATGATTGTAAGAGTCCGTGCGTGCTCCAGAAGTTGCGATCATTAATTTTAAAAATCAAAAGATCCGAGCAATGGCAGATAATGCTTAAGGCTTGCTGTGAAACGACTAACATCGCGATGCTGTCGCTAAGCGTAGACGTGTGTACGCGATGGAATTCTACACACGAAATGGTGAAAACTGCTCTCAAAATGAAAGACGCGTGTAACTTGCTGTGCCTCAATAATAAGGAGCTGGCAAACCTTTCGCTTTCGGAGTCAGAATGGCAAATTCTATCGAGAATTGTGCGCTTTCTTCGCGATTTCAAGGTATTGTCAGAGACACTTGGCGGAGAAAAATACGTGACGCTCCCACAGGTCGTCATAGGCTTCAATATGTTGCTAGACAAAATCGAAGAATCGATGCGTAGTATAAACCCTGCGATCAGCGACGTGGACGCAACATTTTTGACCGCACTCACTGCGTGCCGGGACAAAATAGTTAAGCACTACAATAAGATGAACTGGATCTACTGCGTCGCACTAATTCTCGATCCTCGACATAAAACGGAGACATTTGATTTGACGAACTGGGGTAAAAAGATGAAAACGAAATCTATACGAGATTTCAAAGGAATTTTTCAAAGTCGTTACTGTTCGACTCTAATCGAAGACGAGACAAGTTTAGCAAGTGACCAGGTTGTAAGCAACAATGATGATAGTGACGATGACGGTATTGATTTAAACTCCCTCTTTGCAAAAAATGACTCTGTGCTTAATTCCGACAACGAGATCAATCGTTACACTAAATCGGAGAGAGCAGCGGCGAATACGGGTATCTTAGCCTGGTGGAAACTGCATGAATCCCAATATCCGAACTTAGCACGCATGGCACGAGATATTTTATCTACACCAGCAACTTCGGTTCCTGCAGAGCGTTTATTTTTAGGGCTTCACTCACGATCAGGAAACACAGAAACAGACTCACCCATGAATCAGCCCGGAGCTTGCTGTGTCTGAATTCATGGGTCACGTGTAGTCTGGCCGAAATAATTAAGGTCGAGGCTAAGAAATTGTAAATAATGAATTGTGTTATTGTGTACGTTGCAGTCCTCGCAGTTGTACCGAAGCTATTAAATATTGTGGATTATTACACAGCATTACTTCCAATTCGTCGTTTTCGTTTTTTAATACGTTTAAAACTCGTTGTATAATCTTAAATAGTTCTAATAAATGTTTAATTTATTTTACAAGCTGCAATAAATCTTTCTTCAAAGTTGGATTGTAGGATATTTATTGCATGCATATATATTATCGAATATGACGCGAATATCGTGTAATTTCTCGAGGCGAGACGAGACGATATAAACAAATGAAGGGCGCAATGTTTTCGCGAGTCGAGAAAGTGCCTTGACTAGGTCCTGTCAATCGAAGTCGAGAATTGTAACCTCGTGCGGCATCACTAGTAACATTTAAAGACGATTAGTATTGAATTCGAGTCGCGTAGAGCAAAATGACCAGGTTACCACAACAAAAGTTGTTGTTTCTCTGCTGTAATATCATCACGAATAAATCGGGCAAATAAAGAGTCGTACCAGCAAACGAGTATTTTTTTACAGAAACATACAATTTTATGTTATGGATTATTCGTGGCTCTAACAAATTATTATTGTGCATAATCATATTCATTTGCTACTAAAGCAAATCAATTATTGGTGGTATGTTACGATAAACTAATTATATTTTCAATCCATGAACTGAGTAATAATTCAGAATATTACCAAAAATTCAATTACCGTGAACTCTTGCAAAAAGATTCTCCTATTCTGTATAGCCTCTCAAAAAACTCGTAATTTTGAACAAAACTTTCATGTGAGGATACAAAAATGATTAGATGTGGCGTTTATTTGCAGAACGATGTTCTTTTGTTTAACGTCATTCAACAAAATTTGAGGAGAACTAAAATAAACATTCTTGGATACATCGTGTTGCTAATTGCTAAGTAAACTAAGATAATTTCATGATAGAGATTTTTCGATAAAACTCATTATTTCTAAGATATTAGAGTTTGAGATATGAAGATTACAAACAAAACGGTTTGTTCATAAAACTAGCATAAAAAAAATTAAGCCTTCCTTTTCAAAAGTATCGATTTGATGACGAATAATTCGAATTTTTTCAAGCGTCTCTACAGTATCAAAGATTTTGTTACACATCAGTTAGTCTATGGTTACTGCAACGTACTATATTTCTGTAGCAAGAAACAGTAAATGTTTTCCGAGCACCTAAGATTCTTATAGACCTATTTGTTTCTGGAACATCTGGGGAGGCGCGGTCGCTCTGTGGCTCCGACAGTCATAAAATTAAGGAGGGTCGAGCGTTACAATGTCATCAAGAAAAACATGCTGATTTTTTAAATGCATTAATATAAATGGTCTAAGTGTAACTGCAAAGTTTCAATGCGTTCGTCTTCTCCTTTTTCGAGAAATTTTTTTTTTTCTAATTTCCACAACTTCACATTCATTCTTATGGCAGATTAAAAATAAGCGATGAATTTTGATACTCCTAGGGTAGTTCATGTTGAAACGTTGCAAGCAAATTATTGAAAACCTTAAACAATATTGTCAGGAAGCTCTGTACAAAAATGCAGACTTGTTCTTCACCGTTAGTTAACAATATGCAATTACATGGAACTTTGCAGTTTTATCTTGGCACGCTTGGCACGTGCGAGTGAGAGACAGCATGGCGGACCTCTCACTCGCACACGATCTGCCCCGTACCTTGCGCGCCACCGAGCCTATCCCCTCCGAGCCTCGCGCTCGACCCTCCTTAAGCAGCATTGCTCGCAGCTGAAGCTTAGATGGGTGACCTCACTGCCACACACTGATTTCCGTCTCAACTATTGAACGGTAGGCCGTTATTCTGAATTTCTAATGTACTCTGATACAGTAGAAGTTAGTAAATGAAGACGCTTATAAAACGAAAGAAAGTAAAGCAATTTTTTTTACAAATCAGTAATTTGCTTGTGTAACATATTGCATTTAGTTAGGATAACGGATCACTAAAACTTGTAATGATTACAAATATTTTTTCCGTTGCAGTAACAAAGAAGTTTGTTGTCATTATATTAAGATACGAACTTTGCTTCATTAACTTGCGGTAAGTTGTCGTAACTTGAAAATTTTTGTCCGTGCGTATTTATGAAAAAGTTGCAATGGCGTGAGATCGCGAATTTAAAAAAAAAAGTGATCAACTCTTACTGTCCTCAAATTTCGGTTAATTTATTTGAAATTCGTCGGAGAAACAACTTAACATTCCGTCGTATCAATAGAGAAAATAATTAGAGATGCCCTAAGATAAACTAGGGCCCAGTCAGGCTTAAACATGGCACCAAGTAAACAAATCAATAATGATTTTGCCAGATAAGGTTCTCATAAGGCAATTCTAGATTTCCATAGCGAAGTTTAATAAGAGCTCGACAGGGTAATCACTTAATGGCCCAGCCAGGCTTAATCGTGGCACCAAGTAAACAAATTAATAATAATTTTGCCATATAGGGGTGTCATAAGGCGATTTCAGAATTCCATGTCGAAGTTTATTGAGGGCTTGCTTAAGGGCCCAGTAAACTAATTAATCATAATTTTTCCAAATAAGGATTTCATAAGGCCATGGTGAAGTTTAATGAGACCTCCATAAGTTATTTAATTAAAGGCCCAGTCAGACTTAACCATGGCATAAAGTAAAAAAATCAATAACAAATTTGCCAGATGGGGGTCTTATATGGCAATCCAAGGTTTCCATGGCAAAATTGGTGGTCACCTATCCAACTAATGGCCGGCAAAGTCAGCCAGGTTGTCAACCATTTTAATACTGGCCCTCAGATCAGTCAGTCACGCACCTAGATGCAAACGAACTAATTCGGTCAAACAATAAAAAAACTCTATTCGATATAACCAATTGATGTAAAAAAAATTATTAAATGTGCTTTTACTTTGACACATCAGACGCAGTCATGTAAATCTATCAAGTTTTGACTATATTAAATTAATTTCATGTCATATTTCATATTACAGTCATTCAGATAGACAAAAAAATTACATATTCATATGATTTGAATGGCCGAGAGAGCTAAGGCGCGGCGTAGTAAAACCATCCGGAGGATTCTAGGTTCGATTCCCGTCAATGTATAAAAAAAAAATTAATATGTTTTTTCAGCTATTGATATGTACCATCGTGTAGAGAAAGATGAAATATCTCATTAAAAGTGCAGCATTATTCAACTAAATAATAATAAAGATATGTTTTTTAAATTAAATTTCTCCATTTTTTTAGTAAGGACTTAATAGGGCAGTCTTTAAAGGCCCCTAATATAATTAGGGACAATTAATCAGGGCCTTTGCAAAACCCTAATAAGATTTCTTCACGGGTGCTCATGTTACGAAAACAATATAAATTTCAATGTACACAATAATTACTTCAATGACAATCACTTGCCCGCGTAGAAAAAAAAGAATCTTTTCGAGATTCTTTCCAAGATTCTTGAAAAAATTCTCGAAAAGATTCTTTTTTTCTACGCGGGTGTGTTCAATATCCCGACATCGTCATCGCAATACTTTGGTCAGAAAACGATTCGTTGAATCTGAATAGTTCTCAACCATAGAACGGTTTCTCCAAAAGTAACATTTTAATTTAATGTTGTTTTATACTTCGAGTGTTATTGTCGTCAACGTGACCAAGTAATCTAAAACGAAGTGATAAAAGAAAAAATTCTGTAAATGATAAACATATTTCAGAAAATTTTACATTTCAACCTCATCAAGGACCTATCCTCATATCAATACATTCTTCTTTGTTATTTTTGAGCTCACACTATTTCGATGCACTGTGTTATTACAAAATTTCTCGAATGTAATGCTTGGTTCATTCTTAATGAGGTTTACATGAAACATTTTTTAAAAGAAGAGTAACATCCAGACTTCTTAATGACTTTTTTTAGGTGACCCTTAACAAGCCTTGAAAAAGTGTAAATTATTTACAAATAACTTATAGCGCAGTACGAACACTAGGCAAATATCACATTGCGCCACAGCTACGAATTGTTATTATCCCATCGCACTCTATATGTCACAAATCAGCGGTTTAGTTCCGCGGTTAATTTAATTCAACGTCGAGAGTAATTAGGTTTTCTGGCTGCGAGAGTTACTACTAATCAAGCGCCACTGGCAAATGCACGCGTACAACTTGATATACAGCATCGATAATGGGATGGAGAAATCTGACACTGGTGATTGGGGGAATGCAGAAAGTGTTTAATTATCGAAAACGTGGCGGTGTAACATCACATCCAGAACTTCATAAACTATGACGTTAAATCTCATTCGCGATATGTCCTCAGTCCACAATTGTTACCTAACGGTGCATGTTGTTAACTTTGGTCCGGATTTCTCGGCGCGACGTTTTAAACGGAATATTTTGTACTTTTGTTTCTCTCCAACTATTTCAATTCCTCGGCACAAAAGTTTCGCAAAACGCTTGTTTCCAAAGCTGCCACTACTGTGGCTGCCACTGCTGGTGCAAATTTACGTGAAAAACTGCCATGGAAACTAAAAATAAAAAGGACTTTGAGGTAGAAAATGCAGTGTAACGCGTTCTGATCCCAACGGAGCAATGGCGAGGTACTGCGTAATCAAAAACGCTCGTGGGTGTACTTCAACGAAGAAATTAACATTTCATCGTGGTTTCGATACACGTGCATATCGCCCAACCACGGCACGTTGCTTCTGTTGTTGTCGTTGTTACTGTTGGGCGTTGCCACATTTGCGGAAGCGAGGGACCGAGTGAAAATGAAAATACATCAGGCAGGCCATTATAGTGAGCATAAACCAGATATGGTACAGGGTGCGAGTGCACAGCGGTATTTACTCAGACCGAATGACTGCTGCACGAAAACTACACCGACAACGTGGCACAACATAATAGCTTACACGTTTCGCGTCTACAATTTTGTACACAACTCGAGGTCTTGACAGTCAGAAATCAAGAAGAATGTCGCTTTTCATTCTGTGTTAATTTGTACCTTCTCTCACCCTCATTTCTCTTCTCAACATTAACGAGTTGTGCGCATCTGGAAATTGCTGTTCGGGGATGCTTCTAATCTTTGAAAACGCGAGATATAAGAAGCTGAAAAAAATCGTCACTATCGAATTTTCTGAGAATATTGGTTTATAATAATAATATAATTTTAAAAAATTCGGAAAGTAGAAATAAAATTTAATATAATTAAATTGTTTGTTTGTATCAGTGATCGAAAAATCATAGATTTTTAACATATTTTCATGAAAGCGACCACAGATTCTCGACAACACGAAATTCAAGAATATTTAAAAAATCAATCAAATATCTGAGTATTTGTTCAATAAGAAAAATTAAATCATTCTGAGGTTTAAAAAAAATTCTAAATCAATGTTATTAGTAGAGTTATAAACCCCATTAGTTTACAGAATACACATGAATAGTAGAATCTATAATAATATTTGAGTGCTTCTACATTGATTGTGAGGAAAAAATTCAGTCGATTTAGCTGATTGCGTTTTATTGGTTGGAGATTTCTTCAAGTCAATGAACGCTCGTTTGCATTAAATTAATTCTAGTTGAAACAAAAAAATTAACAATGTTGAATCTCTGACCCGGGTTAATTGTCGCGTTCAGTTGAAACGAGAGATATGAATTTGGTTCCCTTGAATAGCGGGTTGATTCGAATAAATGCTCATTTTGGTTGAATCAAACGGACGGTTTAGTCCGTTTATTTGATTTGACTAAATATTTTGTTAAACTTAATCTAAAAATATCGTTGGATATGGATACATCATGTAATATTTCTGATGAAATATTTGATGCAAATGAAGTTAAACATTTCACACATTCATGTGTATTATGGTTTGGATAAATAAATGCTATGTTAAAGTAACCGAAAACCTTGTTGGTAAAACCCCATGTGTCCACAAAATGTGCAGTTCTTTTGAAACCCTCCATATTTTGGAACAAACATATATCGAATTATATTAACCAATTATTTCGTTAAATATCAAGTGGCGACGTTAATAAACTTTATACCTCTTGCTATCATTCATTGAAATGATCCGTTTATTTTATTTGAAATCCAATAGAGTAAGGACAACCAAACGCCCTTTCTCGAAAGTGCTCAGTTATGGAAATCATGCTTCCATTCTTATTATACCATTTAGATATTCGTTGCTAGAAAGTTAAGTAGACGTCGTAAGGAAGTTAGGTAGACAGATCGTAGGTTCGAATCTCGGTACAGGAAAATATTTTCTTCGACAGAAACCGTTTCCTCCCGTCGAATACTCCTGGCAACGTCTCAATCAATACGCCTCGAGACGAAAGATATTTATTTTCTCGATTATTATTTTTTTTTTTTTTTTTTTTTTTCTATTATTGATTCTATTACTTACTCTATACAAATAAATATATATGTCACATTGACAAAATATTTAATCATTATTAACCGAATTTGATTTGAACAACTCAATAACATATTGTATGTACTGTATTTTATTTTGCATAAGCAAAAAACATTTTGTGTACGGTACATAATATTTATTTGAATGTACACACCCCTGCGATTTTGTTGAAGCAAAAAAAATTTTTGTTGATTCAACTGAATTTTTCATTTAGTATAAAACTTAGAATAACAACAAAATAAATAAATTTTTAATTGAAATTAACGACAGTTTTCGAAAAGATCCAGGTGGACAAACCTCAACGCATTTTTTAAATGTATTGAATACATTTCTCATGTTTTTTGAAGAATTATCTCGTTCCATTTCATGGAAATTTTCCACATAAAATCACATAATTGATTCTATTAACTCAACTACGTGATAAATAGTACCCAAAAATATATATTTGATTTCGCAACTCCTCTCATTAGTCTTAGCAATTGCAGATTCTTTATATAAGTTCTCCAGTCACAAATTCATTATATCCAAATCGAATCCAGCTTTTGGTTCGAAATCTACGTATAATGCATCCTTAATGCAACATTCCTTTATTCTTTATGAGACAAAAATTTGCTATTAAAGAAAACGCTTATTTTCACTGATCGTAGTACCAATATTATACTAGTCATTGTAACAATTTAAACAACACAAGTAACGTTGTTTTATTTACAACGTTTATCATCATCATCTGGTGGCTCGCATTTAAAAAAAAAATGGTATCGACGCCTTCGCTATTAGGAACGATTACAGTCCTCCCTATAGTACAGTTAAATAAATAATGGTATATGCTCAGTGTGCACAGCGCTGGTAAAGATATGTTCTAGACTCATATGCAAATCCAATAGTTGTACAACACGTTGAAGTGTACCCATCGATATCAGCGGGGCGCATTGCCGAAGCCAAAGCATTCAACATCTGGTGGTCACGTCTACGTACGTAAAACTTAGGAGGTAGAAACACGTGTACCGAAGCGTGGTGCAAATAAATAGAAGCCCGCAACACGACTCGCTTAATCCAGGCTTGATGTACGAGAGAGCTTCGTTGGTATTCCCGTCCGGCCTCGTCGCTTCCTCTATTCCCTTGCCGCGCCTCTCTAGCACTATATCTCACCCCCTTTGCGCCCTTCCGTTGACTCGCTCTGTACATCCTCTTTCTGGTGCGCTTCGAGCCCTCACGAACTCCCTCAGTGTGACGTTCTTGCCAACAGGCGCATTATTTCCGTAGAAAGATACAGTGCACTGACAACGTGCTCCGGAAGAAATAAGAGTGCGCCGGAGGTGCCGCAGAGAAAGACTCGATAGGAATTTAGTTGGATAAACCGTGTAGGGTTATACAAGCTTTTCAGCACCAAGCTGACCTCTTTAAAAAAGAATGACGCATTGCCGGTCACGCTAGTACCAATTCTTCGAGTGCCAAAAAACATATTAAAAAATTTGATATATATTCAACAAAAGGGTGTCACCTAAGTGATATCTTCATATGTTTGGGAAAAATTGGTATTTTTTATACAACTTATTGATTGAGAGAAATACCTTATTGATTGAAAAAATTTAGGCAAAAAGGGGGTACGATTGAATTAGAAGAAAGATTAAAAAGAGAAGTAAAGTAGGAAAAGTAATACCGATTTAAAGTTATAGCTTTTAGAAATTCTTATTCTTAGTAGTACTCCGTAATTTGACCAACTTGGGTCAACTATATATGAAACTTGACTTATGCGATGACATATATGATGAATTGGGTCATCATGTATGAAAATTCACAAGTATATGTATTTAAGCTCTATACATACATTTTGAATAAATAAAAATGCCTAAAAAATATTATATTTCGTTAACAAAAGAACAATTATTGCAAGTTATACATGACAATTACAAAAAATGTTAACATTTTTGTGGAATTCGTGTAATTCGGAAACAACATGTGACTTTCGAAACTTGTATCAAATTATAAGTTTCGTAGCGTGTGAATGGCATTGTCCGCTTCTTACTAACCAAATTTGTTCCCAATCACATTGTTGCACACAATTTCAATTAGATTGCGTTGAATTATTACGAGTTGAAGAATTTGGGATTTTTCCATTTGTCTTATCGATTATTATAAAAAGCACGACGATTTTACCGTTATTGAATTTAGTAACTTAAAAAAATGTGTGATAAATTTTGAATCCTTGGCTTCAATCTGATGAAATGAAAAAAACCAAAACTTTCATGTTGATTTGAGATTTGGAAAATCACATTTTTTTGGGGCGGGGTTAAAGTTCCGAACGGTAAATACACGAAGGTCTAAAATTCCGAAAATTAATATCCCACCTACATTTTTGCCGAAATTCGCTAGAAAAATTTTCGTCAAAAATGTAGGTGAGATATT
Organism: Tromatobia lineatoria; assembly: GCA_949699805.1. Taxonomy (NCBI): domain Eukaryota; kingdom Metazoa; phylum Arthropoda; class Insecta; order Hymenoptera; family Ichneumonidae; genus Tromatobia; species Tromatobia lineatoria. The sequence goes on along the minus strand of OX453049.1, from coordinate 5,856,682 downwards.
AAATTTCGACATTTTAGACCTTCGAATATTTACCATTCGAAACTTTGTCCCCGAGACGCAAGGAAATCGGGGTTAAAGTTCCGAATAGTAAATAAACGAAGGTCTAAAATTCCGAATCTTGAAATCGCACCTACATTTTTTACGAAATTCGCTAGAAAACATTTCGGCAAAAATGTAGGTGGGATATTAATTTTCGGAATTTTAGACCTTCGTGTATTTACCGTTCGGAACTTTAACCCCGCCCCATTTTTTTCATGTACGTATCAATTTTTATAGAAATGGTCACGTCGGAAAGAGGATTATCTACTTCACGAGCATACCAAGTCTCAGCTCAATAACTCACTCAGTTCTTAAATTATGAGAAGTCCAAGAAAACATTTTATATCCAGACAAGTTTCTTCACAAAACCTTACAAAAAGATGCCCAAGAACTTTTGTTCTTGGGCATCGTCTATGAGAATGCAAGAAATCAACAATAAATGACATAATAAAAAATAACCGGTATGAATAAAAGTGATATCAGAAAAACGGAAATTTGTATGCTTCGCTCATTTTCATATTATAACATTTCTACAAACCCGTATGTGAACCTTTTACGCTTCGACAGTGGATATTTATGCATATATAAATAATCGAGTGATGGACTCATCTCAATGGTCAAGGTTCCGAACCTTTCTTTCCCTTCATTTCCGAAGTTGTTTTCCAAGTCTGCCCGACTACTGATGGTACCAAGATCCGAGTTTTTTCTATCACCATTATGGTTTCATTGTGATAAAAATGACTATTGTTACCGAGTGACCGCTATTATACCGACTTTTTCTGGTGCAAGGTCTGCTATAGTCTGAGCGCTATAGTTACAATCGTCAAGTGGTCAGTATCACCGGGTGCAACTTCCGTTATATAATAAAGCAGAGTATACTCTTTTTGTTTGTTACCCACGTTCAGAACGTTTAGTTTCCTTCCATACACTGAGAAATACTTTCACCACTCCACATGGAGAAGATGGACACTCTTAGCGCTCAAGCGTTATAAGAGCATTTTAGGGAAGGAGCAAATATATCGGCGGAAATAAGAAAAAAGGATGAAATACAATAAGTGATACGGATGACGGAGATGTGCCCCGAGAACGAATGATATTTCACGAGTTTTCTAGGATCTCTTTCACGCTTAGTTGCGACGTGATAAAATTGTGGAAAAATTTGTCCTGAGGGAGTTTGCTTCAGTCTTTGTGGTCTGCCAAAGATTTTTCTACCAATAGCTCTTTCAGAATTTAACGCAACGAGTAACGAAGATGTTCCGGTTGATATAAAGTATAGATGTCCATGTTATAGAGAATACGGTACTCGTGCCAAAAGCAGCACGAGACTCGATGCTCGTACGCGTAACAGTCGTATCCAACTATCCACAGGTGTCCCTTCTCTATTCTCTCAACTGATTCGTTCGTGGGGAAATGGTCATGGGCCGTCTCGTTAAAATGAATAATGATCTACAATGTATCTTAGTTTTTAGCAGTGCGAAAATTTACATTGCGTTTTATTATTTCCAATGAATATGCTTCAGAACATTGCTGACAGATATAAAATACCGAGAACTTTATTTTACAACTTTTGTGCGCAAGTATAAGTAAATATATAAGAAGAATAGTTAGTTTATGATTTTTATTTCAATGAGTTGTAACCGACAAATCTTCGGGAATAATTTTTTTATCTCTCTTGCGAGCCGTTTAATAATTCATTGTTACTTTCAAAAATGGAATGTTAGTACAGAGGCATATGGAAAAAGCTCCAGTCCGCGTTTCGATTGCAGATTTCGCATGTTGTACGTCTCCATATCTGAAATATGAAATATGCAATGGATTCAGCGGATGTTAGAGATTAAGATTCACGTTTAAGAAAAAGGGGGTTCACCAGAGATTTTGTCTTTAAATTCTTGGGATTCCAGATATAGCAGAACAAAACTCGAGAGGGGGGGGGGGGGGGGAGGGGGGTTAGTCCCGACGTGGGCGTGAATTGAGAAGAAAGAAATAAAAGGGTGGTGCATTAATTTCAAGGAATTTTTCGAAAACCTTATGCGTGGTGGAAATAGTACTATACTATGGAAATATACTATTTTTTGACGTGAACGAACTCAATTTTCAATACTCTATTAGGCAAGTTAAGAAATGTTGTAACATTTTTCAATTTTTCAATTATACTACTTCATGAAGAAAACTTTTTTTATCACTCCTAATAGCCAGAAATTTTTCTGAAGAATTCACAAGTTTCTTGACTTTAGCGGCATCGAAGCAGGTGAATGATTTTTTAGTATACTCTGTATACTAATTGCAACTTGTGTCCAAGACCTCTTTAGAAAAATTTGTGTAATTTATGCGAAACAAGCCAGGAATAAAATATTCGTATTACTCAACACTTAATCTTGAATTAATAAGTTTCTCAAAAAACATTTGAGGAAAATTGTGATTTCCAACTTAAGAAAAATAACCCGTCATGAAAACGTGTTGGAAACGATAGTGATTGATAGATCGAAGTTCTCCGGTCTTTTTTAAAATGATGAACGACTCAGATTCAGGTTTCATCATAATATGTTGAAGTGTTGTTATTTTAAAAAAATAAGCTCAAGATTGATAAGTAAATTCAACTGGAGCTGACGAATTAACACCCTATAATCATAATAGTGGAGCACATAGTTTGATGAAGGAATCAATTATTTCTCCTTTAAATGCGTCTACCTTGAATAATATTTCTTGTTTAACGATTTTGATAACCAACTTGCTATTCAGAAGACATACAAATTGCATACAAATTTACTGAACATTTTGGTCATTTCTCTTACATCCTATACATCTCAATTTACGGGGCTGCTCTCCCTAGGTATGGATAATCTTTGTCATCATACTTCACACGTTCCGTTCCCTTTAACACTGTTCCTTCGAACTAATCGGCAACAACCCCTTCTGCAGAGTACAGCAGCGGTAGCATCGATGGTAAGCGTTTGCGCTATTCCGACCGAAAGTTTGGTACCGTCAGTACCTGCATCGCAAATTACCGCTCGACTGCTTGAGTTGCCTCAGCGAACGCTAATGAGTCGAGATTACGGAATCGCGGTCATAAGACAGGGCCACGCTAGCAGTTCACAAGCCGAGACGTGGCTTATATCGATGCGCAATATTCGCTCGTTGCTACCGGTGGAGACCCTTTGACCTTACATCAGCAGCCAACAGGCATAAAGTCCCTAACTGTTCATAACTGTTCAGATTATTATAATTCCATCGTTGTATGTAATATCTCCAGTTTAATCTAATCAGACACTCGCATGTATTATAGCCGTTGATATTCTATCCAAATTTCAATATAAATACCGTGAAAACGTTCTCTGAGAGTAAAACTAGATTTATGAGAATTCAGTTGAGAGCAGTTAAGTAGTGACACCATATATTCACCACTAAATTACCAACCTTAATTATTCTACAGTCATTCAGAATTTCTAAAAGCTTGCGAAGAATTAAAACAAAAGTCTGATTCGGCGCCAAGTACTTGAAAAAAATTAAATTCATGAAATGCGTTTTGTTACTGAGCTGCTTATTTCTGCGGCGATCTTTAAATTTCCAGTGATCAAAAGATTGTCGTTTAAGTAATTAGATTCTTTAATCGAGTCACTCCCCCAATTTTTCCGGTTACTTTTAAATTGCTATTTGAATTTTCGCACGGAATAACGTTAGCTCTATCGATTTATGTTTATTGATAGATAAGTTTTTACTTGTTATCATGATTACTGTTTGAATTTGTTCATGGCGCAAATCAAGTTTTTCAAAGTGGAAGAGAGATTTGAAGAGTCTTGTAACTTTACGTTTGGACTTCGATTACACTAATCGACATTTATTTTTGCAGCTGTGGCGAACCACCATTTGACAATGGGACCTGCAGAATTCATATTGTACAACTTTATTGATAATGAAATTATTAGTAAATCGACAGATCGGAAATTTAATGTAAATTGACTTTTCACGTTTTATCGTTCTTAAGTTGTTCATTATAACACAGGAAATACCTCTTTCTCTCATTATAGTGAATTTAAAAAATGGCATTTGTGGTATTTTCGAATATCGAAATTCAGAGGTCGATATCGACTTTTGCTTAAAAAGTTCCAAAAACCAAAAACGACTTCACGAGTTTTTATTTCAAGATATCGTCTCCTTTTGTTCGCTATCGTACGTTTTATTGTAGAAAATGATTGTTTTGAACATTTCTTTCGTGATTTTTAGACCAAATTCATTTTCGGATATTTCCGATTTCACAATTCATAGATCGACTTCTGGTCGACAAGTGCCAAAGAATAAATCCTGATATTTTCGTCTTCAATATGAGTTTTGGTTTTCACTATCATTCTAAACTCATATATTTTTTCGCAGAAAACATTCGTTTGAAAACTTTTCCCAATGACTTTTCGAAAAGTAATTCTTCTGCAACTTTTAAAACAACTGTGCCAAACACCAAGTTGGTCTGTCTTCCGCCTTCTGACCACGACCAATCACAGCAAGAATAGAGCAGCAGCACTGAGCTCGAGAAAGAAATTGCATTCCAGAATTCGAGATCATAAACTCGTTTGAAAACGATTTCCCGGTTAATATTTCAAACATTATACTTATGCGACAAAAAAATGGACACATGGTATAATCCGCATTCTTTACTTGAATTCTTTTTCCTGACTGTATTGTCAGGTTCGTAAATTGTCATAACGATTAATATAACAATTTCAATTTTTTATAACATTTTTTATAGCATTTCCACATTACAATAATGAAAATAGCCCCAAACGGTACAGTGGTTATCAACGGTACCTTTAAATCAATTCTTAAATTTTGAAGAGGTTTCAACTGGAGTAGCCGACGCAAAGTATATTTTTTACTGCATATCGGTGACGCGGATCTTTATTATATTCATTCTGGCATAAGTAGTGGCTTAAATGGATCGTATCTTCGTGTAACTCGTGAGGTGATATTCTGTCATATTTTTTTTCGTTATTCGTAATATTTATGAAATAGTGGTGATTTACGATTTAAAGAAGTATGAATATTGAATTTCACCTGAGATCGTTCATCCTGTGTCTTCTCATGCCCCGGGAATGATGAGGCGGCGGTGGAGTACATCTGCAATCACAGTGCATCACACACAGTGCGACGCTCGTCGCTATTGTCACTACGAGGGGCGCAGCCAAGAAATGCATTATCGTCTCAACCTGAGCCTCGCGATTATAGTTTGCCATCACTATGCTACCGTTAACGCGGCTGTAGTGACACGGAAATTTAGCACCCTCGTAGCCAAGCTCGCGTGTAAAGTTTTCGCAATCCACTATCGGTGGGTAGCCACAACCCTTGATGTTCACCAGCAGGATAGCCTCGATGTCGCCGGGCGAGGCCGAAGGCACTTTTTGTAGAAAACATAAAAATAAACAGAAAAAAACACCCGATTACTTTAATGTAGACATGAAATATACATTACTTCTTATTCTTCAAAGTAAACTGCTGGGATTTGATATGTCAAACGTAACAGATCTTTGGAATTAAAGAAGATATCAAAATACTCGGAATCCCGGAAATACACTTTGAGGAATTCAGTATTCATTTTTTTTTGCAGAACAGGAATTTGCACACTGAGAAAAGTTTATATGAACCTTCTAATGGGTTTGACAGGTTTGATAAATGCCAGATAAGAGATTAGATTCGCTTGTTCTTTCTACCTTTCAGTGATGTAAGTTTGATTAATAAAATTTTATCATGAACAATTGCAGGCAATCTTTGCAATTTGACTTTAATGATTACAGATTCTCTGGGAAATTTAACATTTAATCATTCAGTATCTGCGATTCTGTGTCAATCGATAAATGACAATATGATTTATGGTGAATATTTTATAAAGGTATGTAAAATTTTTTTCGTTCACCTTGAATTATCAAATATAAAAATAGATTTTTCAATTCAGGCGTCAAGTGGTGAATTCCAAAGATTTTTTATAGGTTTACTTTATTTTTACACCAAGGAAAATATTTTACAGACTACAATGTTGCAAAATTATATTTATTGTTTTTGTAAAGTTTTCTAGATTAATTCACAACAATAATGTATGATTTATATAACAACATGAGGCTATAATCTGGAGAAATATTTGGGACAACAGATTTGTAAAAATATGTATTCATGAAACAAATGTTATAACACTTTTTTAATAAAGTTTCTATTTTTTGCTGAGAATAATGTGCAATTTTTTACCATTTTCAGTGCAGCATGGCTCTACTCAAATTCTCTTGGTTCAAAAATGCTTGATAAATGGATTGCTCAGATATTTCCTTTTGTCAGTCAATGAATAATTGTGACTAATTTCTCATAGAGCATTTTTTGCTGAATTAATATACTAATCATCAAACGACTCACCCTTCAAATATTTTGATGGTGAATTTCTAAAATCCATTTCAAGAATTAGAATGTGGCATGCAACACTGATATCAGCCAATGATCGCAGATTATTCAAGGGAGGAATTCAATGAAAACCTGATTTATTGAGAATTAATGTTGATCAATTTACTGATGTGGAAATTCATCAGAATTAATATTTTATCTCATCAAATACATGCTGGAATATACATCAACCTCGACTTTTATTATTGAATGCATAAAATATTTCAGAAATAATGACAGATTTTGCATAGAATTTATAATAAAATCATGGTAAATCTTGAATGCTTTAATTTATTGTTCCAAAGGGTAGTTCAGCAGTTACTTTCGTTAACGAATGAATATTAGCACGGTGAAGTTTAAAGAAGAAAATACATAGAGAAGAGGTACATGCCGATATACAATCAGATATCTTTCTATTCAGTATGTTTAAAAAAATGAACAATAACATTGATGTGATTTTGATATGAATGACCTATACTATTTATCGGAAAATGCTTCACCAATTCACACCTAAGGTTTTTTCAATCTTATTGGTGATTATACCTCAACAGTTGAAAGCATTTATTTCTTTTGTCTTATCCTTACATTAAGCAAATTAATGCTTGCAACTTGAGACAATTATCAGGTAACTGAAATAAAATATAACCAGTGAATTGATAAAGTATTTTGCCACAAACAAAACGATCTGAATGATCTGATTCACTATGAACATTTCTATGTGTTAGAATCACATGCTTATATGCAAATTATGATCATAGATAAAAAATTAAAATATGGGAAATTATGGAAATGTTTTAAAAGAATTATCATCTATTTCACTCGTTAATAATGCTCCACACGCTTAATGTGGACGAATGAGAATTTAAATTTATTTCATAAACAGAATAACTTATGGGTTGCCAAAAACCAAAAAAAAGCATCTGCTTATTGTGGGTCTCTTATGGTAATGTTTTTTGTACTCTTCACATTGAAGCAAAAGAACTGGCAAGCCAAATATTTCCAAAAAATTAAGAGCTCTGTACAAGATTAACCGCTCTAACTTAAATACATCTTTATGTAGATGGTAAAGTCGTAATTTATTGGAAAGTTATATCTTTCAATTTTTATTGGATTTTCACTCAGTCTTACTCCATTCTGTTGCTATGCTTAGGGAGAACAACTAATCTTTTGGTCAATGAGAATTATTCACAAATATTGTCATCAATAATAGACAAATGTAAATAATGCATAGAGGTCCAAATAGAAAATAAACAAAATAGTGAATGGCTAAAATAGTGAATTTCATAATGATGCTCATCCTAGATACAGATGTTCATTATTTTGACATTCCCTGTTTTTTCCACTAAAAAATAAACAAGTGCTAAGCTTATCCATAAATATGTAACTAATTCCGACTCAATATCACAAGTACACAAAAAATTGTATACACCCCCTAAAAATTCCCTCGCAAATGCCGAATCCCACGTCCAATAACAAATAAACTCTCACCGGGAAGCGTAGTAGTCGTAACAACAGGTATAGGCGTAGTTGTGCTACCGTTGATTTTCGTGCCATTTCCGCCTTCGATCCAGCTGACGTTGCTGTACGGTGTGTAAGTAACGTAGATATGAGTGCAGCGATAAACATCGCTGGTGCATCCCTCTCGACAGGAGCTCCATGTGCAATTGAAAATGCCAGCGATTTCTTCGCGTCTCGTAGTGGTGCATATGACAGGATCAGGTGAAAAGTCGGCGGCCAAAGTACTGAGCGCGGGATCGACATACAGCGGAACGAGAAACAATAAAGCAGCACCGCCGGAAGTAGCGACAAGAGCGAGTGCGGAAGTTGCGTAAAAATTGAACCGCTGACGGCAGGTACGCCGTGGCGGTCGGCGCCGCGAAGCGCCGAACGCGAGTTCCAACAGCTTGCGACGTCGTTGCTCTTGCTCCTGGAAGCTGTCGTACTTGCTCTGAGGATTCTGACTCTGCTGGCTGCTGCTCGCGTCAAGCAAGAGCTCCGAGCTGCTACCACGCATCACCCTCTGGCTGTGCTGTTATATATAATTATAAACAAGAGGATATAAGAGGTGTCCGAGGCTGATCGCTTCGACGTCCCACCTTTCTTTTCTCTCTTTATATATATATATATTGTATATATATTGTATAGATATATAGATGAAAAGAAGAAAAAAAATCTAAACTCTTCTTTATTACCCTAGTCCCTCTCTCCTATAGCTTGCTTCCCACGGAGTATTCGCACAACCCGAGAAGCCTTCGTAAACATAAAAACGCAATATCGCGTACACTCGCGAAAAGATGTTGCGATTGGCCGTTTATCCTGATGGTAAGCATCACCCCTCGCGAATGGCAGTCGTGAAGGTGATGTGTGTTACGTACTCAACAGAGTTTTTAGTTCTCCAACTTTTATGTACATATATGTATTATATATATGTATATAGGTGGGGATAGAGGATATATATAAGGTTATATATATACACACAGGCGAGGAAACTTCAGTAATCGCAGTTTTTCAAACGCCTCTGGCATGACACACACACACACATACACACACAGAGCCTACTTTCCAGGATTTACGCGTCCCTTGGGGAATTCCCGATATCTGCAATCGGTTGCTTGCTCAGTAGTCGGGGGGCGCCGAGTTCCGCACAAAGCCCCCGATGATCGCTTGCAATCGCGATACGCTGATGGCGCGTCGATTGAAGACGTTCGCGAGTTCCTATCACGCGTTTTATCATCTGTTCCTTTTGTTTTTCTCTCCTTTTTCCTTGTTCCACTTATCGGCAAGCACACACAGAATGATCGCACACACTCCCACTTTCCGAGCTATATATATATATATATATATATATATATATGTTATATGCTATTTGTTCGAAGCTTTTACGTCGCTCCGCGAATCACGAGGATCCCTCGTCATCAACGTTTCGTCTTCTCATCGTATACGATCGCTGGGACTCTCGCACAGCTGACATTTCGGAGGTTATTGTCTCGGCTGGTGAGCAAAGTCGACAGATACGGTAAGACACGTTCTCGTTTTCGATTCGCGATCTTCTGACTCCATTATACGAAATGCCCACCTTTTTTATTTATTAAACGTCACATCGACTTTTGATGCTCTTTATAATAAGATTCATAATTCGTAGCTCGCTAAACGTTCGGCCACGTCGAAAAGCTCTCGACGATTTTGCCATTACATACAGAAATCGGCGCCGAACATTTCACGAGTTTTTTTTTTTTCTTTTTCGTTGATTCGTTTCTTTTTGTTTGTTAGGCGATTCGTGTAATCATCGTGATGTAGGCCGTAGAACTTGTCGCGGGATCTTGAGATAATATTGCCAGTGACGTCGGACGTTATTACCGTCCGTTGATTATTACTTTGGACAATGTTTTACGACTTTGTGTGCGCTATCTCTAGGTTGTGGCATTCTGCAACTTTATTGTACAGCGGCCGTCGCAGCCGCGTCATGACGATCGAACAACACACGTGGAACAGCGTGTGCAATCGATGCTTTGTGCTATCCGCGATCTCGCCTCTATATTTCGTGTTTAACGCTTGGTTTTAACGCTTTTCCGATCAGCTCGCACCCCAGCAAGAGTCAACCGTATGTCGTTCAATCACTTGATCCGAACGATATTGTTTATCATTTGTTACAACCTCCAATCAGTGCCTTCATGATTGTTATCAGCAAATAACAACAACAGCGTACCGATAACCCATTTGTCTACGTTTCACGGCCCACCAATCACACGATCACTGGATTGTGAAGCGATGCTCGATCAATTATCTTGTCACTGATTGGATCTACGTGCGGCCAACCCCTAAAATTAAACACACTCTTTTATTTCTTCGAATCCCCTTCGTTTAATGTATTTTCGGTGTTAATTAAACGTCTGTGATTAAAATTTTCTATCTAGATGTAAAGAGTTGATCCCTTCAGTCAAACCGGAAGTGTCTGGCAATCTCGTCAGATTGATGGGAGAATGATCGATCGAATGGTGAATATTCCAGGGTGCGCCAGATTAATTATTTGTGCACATCATTTTTCATTCATGTATTATTACTTATATATATTTTTTTGAATTTTAGATTTACTGGTACTGGCTTAAATCCGTTTCTGGCTTTGTCGAGTATGAGCGTGTGTGTTTATTCGTTCTGTCTGTTGCTGGTGGCTCTCATGAGATCGACGGAGGCGGCTCACTGGTGGATACGTGCCAGCGTGTCTCGTGCTGTCATCGTGGCACGGAACGCGAGTTAAAACGCGACTGTCGCTGCTGTCTCGTATTCTCGGAAGGAACCCCGCGATAGGGCGCGGTTCTGATCGCGCCGGCGCGACCACCCACCACCATACACACTCGCTCCACGGGGATGAGCATCCTCTTGTTTACGCTCGCGAACCTCGGTCGCGACCCACTGTCACCATGCCCCCCACCCTCCCTCTCCCCACTCGTGGTTCTGGCTCTGGCTTTCTATTCACCATTATCATCTTTTAATTGCTCTTCATAATTAAGCAGATTTTCAGTCGTTCATTTTGTTTTTCCTTTTTTCTTTCCGCGACTTGTGCCGTCCAGCGTTTCTATCTTGTTAATGTTTAATGATTCTTGGCACGTGTGTTTCAGTTCTTTTATGGCTAAACGCATTTCTGACCTCGTCGTTTTTTTTGCTATTCATTAGATTTAATGACGCGGTTTCGGCGAAGCTTATGGAGCAAATTGCTGTTGGTTATTGATGGGATAATGACATGTTGTGAGGGTTTGGAGACAGTTTTGGTCGATATGTAGATCTGTATTACGACCTATATAAGATATCGGTACAATTAGGATGTTTTTGGGTCGAATTTATAGTCCCAACTTCGAACTTAAGTTCAAACTCAAGTTCGAACTTAAGTTTAAACTTGGGACTATAAATTCGACTGAGTTAGAACTTTGGTTTACACTTGAGTTAGAACTTAAGCCGATTTTTTTTGTAGAATGCGTATACAAGGGGGGGCGATCAATTGCGTTACATCTTGCGTTTTCACTAATATGAAATGAAAATAGATATACATATACGAACTCTTTTTCTAAACCACTAGTCTAAATCATTATAGAGATTTGCACATGCTCATCATAATGTTTTGTGTTTTAACCAATCTTTAGATAGTTTCATATGTTTATTCTCTATATATGCAAATAGCTAATTTATTGAGGTTGCTACGGAATATTTTTGCGAATCACAGACCATCCGGCAAATAATAAATCACAGTTGATGAATTTGTTGTTTTCCAAAGATTAATCGCGACACCCTACAGACCGAAAATAATGAAAACGCAAGGTATATCGCAATTGATCTCTCCTTTGTGTATTGTATTCTAAATAGAAATCAGCTTAAGTTCCAACTTAAGTTTGAACTAAAGTCCTAACTTAGTCGAATTTATAGTCCCAAGTTTGAACTGAAGTTTCAACTTGTAGAGAAATTTCAAATTCTACATTCATAGAGCCCTGGAATGTGCGCAGTACTACAATAAATCGACGCGATGAGTCTAATGACTCATTAAAATTAAACACACGAATTAGAGCTAATGGCCCCCGAAAATCGTGACTAGGATTACTCTTAATCGGACCGTCATATGAAAAGTATCTCAGTGAATATCATTTATCACGTGGATAGAAATAGTGATCCATTCGACGGCTCATCCCAAGTCCAGGCCTGGAAAATCTCTTTTGATGGAATAAAACATCTGATATAGTTAGATGAGTACTCTTTAAAATAAATTGACACTGCACGTTTGATAATGATATTTTATTATAATTAATATTGTAAGATAAGAGGACTAAATTAGCGCAAGTTAAGTTTATTAAGCAAGTCCTAAAGATTTATCCAACGATTGAGGACATAAATATAATTTTGTATGTATGTGTGTATTAAAAGTATATGTTATATTGAATCATGGCAACTATACATAAAATATATCACGTGTGATTCATCATCCAAATAATAATAAATATGATTGTCATTCACATTCCTACTACTGGACTGATTTTCTTATATATATTACTCCTTATATATTTCAGGCATTGTGTATCAATATTCGCAAATATTGATATTAATTTTAACTCGACAAGAGTTTAAGAAGTGGAGAAAATATAAGAATCAGCAAGCAAAAAATTTCAGGATAGGAAAGTAAATATACATACATACATACATATACATATATACATTAATATATATATAATTATATATATATATATATATATATACATATAATTATATGTAGGTCATTTGGCTACTTTGGTGACAATTGGTCGGACTAGGTGCCTATTTTGGTCACACTTGGCTTCTTTGGTGACTGTCACCGAAATAACCTTATGTAAAACGCAGATTTTGGTCACTGTTACCGAAATCCTCGATGCAGCATATTCAGCTCTAATTGTCACATTAATGCAATAATCGGACTGCAATTCAATTTGATCGCCGTATACAGATTATAATGAGCTTATTACTCATGCTATTATCCATATAGGACCATATTTGGCCATGTTAGAAGATGATACGATTGAAATAACATCGACTGTAGTATATATTACGTTAACTTTGATAAAATTAACATGAAATAATGTTGCAAACAGCCCTACTAATCAAATCCGCTTTAATAGTGAAGTCCGTGTCGGTATCATATGAATAGAATGAAAATTCTTTATTTTATATGTCCGTTGAGCACATTTAAGCGATGGTGTCACCAAACAAACCAATATGTCATTAATTGCGCATTTCAGTGACGTCACCGAAAACATCGATACACGACCTATTGCACATTTCGGTGACAATGGATGTCTACATATACTAAGTAACCGAAATAGACAATCTAAGATTAAAAGGGCATTTTGGTGACGGTTACCAAAATCATCCCAACGTGACCTATCGTACGTTTCGGTGACACCGTATATATATACATAGGCTTTATTACCAAGGTAGACAATACACGAATAATAAGTCATTTTGTTGATTCACTCTTAACAACAATAACTTAAAGCAAGACATGGAGTTTTTTAAATCTAGATTATATAACCAAGCATTGGTTTAAGTTATTCCAAGAATAACTTAAACCAAGCCATGGAGTTCATTATCTAATTTATATAATCTAGATAAGGAACTCCATGGCTTCATTTAATTTATTGTTATAAAGGGTGAGTTAGCAAAATGACTTGTTACGCATATATTGTCTACTTTAGTGATAAAGCCGATATTATAATTACAGTGTCACTGAAATGCACGGGGGCTACGTTATATGCTGGGTTATATAATCAAGCATATAGTGCAGACCTCGTGCATCTTGCTTCATTATTTTCACATTAAACATTCTCCCATGTTTTAGAAAGTAGCTCATTAATGTTTATTATCATGACATATCCGCAAGTACGGAAAAGAAATAATTCGGCATTGACTATTTGTCCTCTCCTAAAAAAGACATGACACATCGAACTCGAAAGGCTGAAGTCACTTTTCGAGTCTTCCGATTGGTCGGAGACGGCTGTTTCAGAGCCAACTTCAGTCTGTCGAAGCTGCCACTGTAAAGTCGACGCATATGGTGCGCATTTTGAACTGTCGCTGTTCTGTCGCTGTTCTGACATGGCCGCAGCAGAGTCACGTATCGCCAGTGATTTCAATGGCTATCATTTTCGTAGTTGTGATATTGAATCGAACTATCTCTATACAAACAAAAAGTAATCGATGAATAGATAATTATTTTCCCATAGACGTGTGAAAGGTTCTCTTTTTTTATTTCTAAAGAAAAACGATGCTGACCTTGGTTATGAATAGAGCCGTAAATCCGTAATTCTATTTGTTTTTAAAAATAATAAGTTATACCGATTATAATATCCTCTCCTAAAAATAGAGTACACCGAAAGTAATTATTTTGTAAGATGAAATAGGAACGCTGTCCATTAGATATCAGATCTGAGTAATGTCTAATAATGCTGCCTTTTTATAACATCTGAAATTGATGGTGATTGGTAAAGCGGTCTTAAAGAGGATATGTAATGATTAAATCAGAAGTATGTTATGAAAGTAGCATAACTCTGACTACCTGCTATTTTGGGTAGACATATACATTGATTCTTCAGGATCGTTTGAGCTAAAAAAAAACGCAATGTCACCAAATTTTAGCACTCGTGGAGCGCGGGCGTTGTCGCTAGTAATAATATGAAACAAAGCATAACCGAATCTTCGGCAAATAAACTTGACTTTAACCCTTCAATGGCCATTGTAGCATATTTGCTACAATCGCAGAACAGCTATTTTTCAAAACGTCATCTTAAATTTTCGTCAAAAATTCTGGAAAATTTTGACGAATAGCTAATACATGAAATGAAAGTGGTCAGACCAAAGTTTCAGACAAAAATGTTTTTATTTGAGTGCTGAAATTTAAAAAATGAATTTTTCAAAAGTTGCATTTTTGCCATATTCTTATAGAGAAATGTTTCGGGCAATCTAGCAAAATTATTTTTCTCAATGTAAAAGTGGCTTAACCTTTAAAGGGTTAATATTATTGTTAGTTTAAATTGTTTGCTATACCCAATATAAAACAAAATTGAAGCAAGGCTGCTAATAGTTCTACTCATCAAGTCCGGTTTAATAGTGAGGTTCTTATCGGTATCGTCGTATAAATAAAATAAATTTCATTGCTCTGTATGTTCATTGAGCATATGTAAAGGATGGTATCACCGAACTGACCAATGTGGTATCAATTGTGCATTTCGGTGACGTTACCCAAATATCACTCTATGACAATTAAGGCATTTCGGTGACACTATGGTGCTATTAACGATTTGTTACTCGTTAATAGCGCCTTTTGGTGACGGTTACCAAAATCATCACAACGTGACCTATCGTACCTTTCAGTGATACTTTATGTGTACGTAGGCTTTATTATCAAGGTAGATAATGCACTTGTAAGAAGCCATTTTGTTTATTCACTCTTAACAACAATAACTTAAAGCAAGCCATGGAGTTGCTTATCTAGATTACATAACCAATCATGTAGCGCAGCCCTCGTGCATCTTGCTTCATCGTTCTTTATTTCAAGCATATATTTTCACGTTTGAGAAGGTAGCGCAAAAATGTTGTGAAAACCAAACGCACTTTTCAATTGATATCGAAGATCTCTGTGTATTTACAATATATCAAGATTTTAAATGTTATGTATGTACGGTTATGGAAATTAATATATGGTGTATGCATCCGAGCTTCATATACAGGCATATTAATTTTCATTCAAATTTTTTTTACAGTGTTGTATATGCGAGGTACTTGAGGTTTGCATGACAGAGGACAGAGACTGCCCTAGAGCACTAAATAAATATCTATCTATCTATCTATCTATCTATCTATCTGTGGTGCTATTAACGAATTGTTGCTCGTTAATAGCGCCTTTTGGTGACGGTTACCAAAATCATCACAACGTGACCTATCGTACCTTTCAGTGACACTGTATGTATACGTAGGCTTTATTACTAAGGTAGACAATGGACGAGTAATAAGCCATTTTATTGATTCAGTCTTAACAACAATAACTTAAAGCAAGTCATGGAGTATCATCTAAATTATATAACCAAGTATATAGCGCAGCCCTCGTGCATCTTGCTTTATCATTTTTTACTTCAAACATATACTTTCACGTTTGAGAAGGTAGCTCAGTAACGTTTATTGTCATTATATATTCGCATGTTTTGAAACGAAATCATTTGGTCTAGACGATTTGTAAAAGAAATAAATAATCAAAGCATAGCGTAATCTTTAAAAAATGAACTTGATACAATAATTTATCACCAGTTATGGTGTATTTCAGGTTCTGTTGTTATTGGTTATTATTCCGTCATTAGTTAAGTTCCAGCAAGATGAGCCGCACATGAGCCGCAGATTAGGCGAAATGTTCCAGGCGCCTAGAGTATAGATTAAGTAGGTTTCTATTTGCACTATAGCAAAAGCGAAAATTTTCGGTAGACAGTAATTAATTCCTTTATCATAGAGGACGTTCAGCCTCTAATTCAAGGTTATGTCACACATTAGGTCATTACTGCATGATCTATCACGCATTTCAGTAACATTTTTCTTTTCTTTTAATAGACAAAGTAGACAGTTACCGTTTAATAGAGCATTTTTGTGACGTTACCAATTTGATCACTACATGACCTGTCGTGCATTTCAGTGACACCGTAAGTATACATAAGCTTTATCACGCCTTCAGTCCCTGTCGTCTACACCCGATATGGAATAAACATGTTTCCATTCTCGCTACCTAGAATATTCGTTATTCACTAATGAATACAGTTATCATCAAGGACCTGAGGTCGTCAATGCAAACTTTCCCAAACTTTATTACTCGATAACGCGGTATAATCGAAATAGTCGTATTGGAAAATAGTGTCACCATAATACGTATTTTACAAATTCGTCTCTCAAAAATATTGTACCTCTTTGTGCTAAATTCCTCTCCTATGAGGCAGCAAAATAGTATTCCGGGGCATACTCGTTTGTTATGATTCATTTTTTTTTTTTTACTAGAATCATATCTAAAAAGGGATAAATTACTAAAGTTGGCGCTGGCCCATATACTGTTATCAAAATGTACGTTTGCCATGTTGAGAGTCACTAACTGACTTTATCAATGGGTGGAATTATTCGTGATTACTAGTATAAACTATTTATTGGAATTGGTTAACCATACATGCAAAGTGGCGGACTACACATGCGATATTGTGTCCATATGTATAATTTATATTGCATTCATCACCATTATAATTCTTATTCATTCTACGTGTTGTTTCCTATTATATTGTTAGTATTATATTTGTGTAGCCGAAATTGAATTTGAATATAATAAATGCCGAAAGAGCAAATGGAGAGGGATCAAGGAGGGAGATGATCTGACCAGAGTTCTAGTAGAGAGTCTAAAGGGACTCCTATACTCGAACTATGTGAATGTTTTCTTTTTAAGTTGTCAAAAGTTACTGCGATAGGACATTAGTTCGCAGGAAAATATCCAGAAAGGCTCAGTTGTTGCACTTGGCAAAAACTGTTGCAATAGAACACTAAATGATAGGATATGAGATTCTTAATCGAAACAAAATAAGTTGACGCATGCTATCATATTTTCGAAGACTCTATGAATCAAATAGACTCAAGATTTTAAATGTTATATATATACGGTTATGGAAATTAATATATGGTGTTTATTTGGGGGATATATACTGTGACTAATATATTTCTTTCACTAAAATGTATCGTTACCAAAATGATCACAACATATATACTTACCGTTAATTCAGTGACAATAAAGTGATTATTTTGGTAACAATAGATTTCAGTAAAAAGGTTACATTGGTAACACTTTATAGTTAATGAAACCTACACATTTCAGTGGAAGGGTCACATTGGTGACACTGAATTAAATATATAGTGTTACCAATGTATCCCTTTTACTGAAATGTATAGTTACCGAAATGATCACCTGATCGTCACCTACTGAAGATATACCAAAAGGATACATTGGTGACACTAAATATAAAATATAGTGTTACCAATGTAACCTTTCCACTGAAATGAGCCGTTACCAAAATCATCATGTGTTACCGAACGTCACCATGTGTTACCGAAATGATCAATCAATACTTTTTTTCCTGTATCTTCGAAACTAAAAGTCGTATTGACAAATCCTTTGAGATTCAATTACAGAATGATGTTTTCCTTCAGAAAAAAGCATTTTCAAAAAGTGTCACCAAAGTCACCGTTATATATATATATATATATATATATATATGAAGGAAAACATCATTGTGTAATTGAATCTCAAAGGATTTGTCAATACGACTTTTAGTTTCGAAGATACAGGAAAAAAAGTATTGATTGATCATTTCGGTAACACATGGTGTAGGACTAATGGCAACATTGGTGACACTATATTTAACCATAATGGTTAAGTAAAAAAAACAAAAATTCGTCTGCTTACCGACTATTTCTTAAACCAATAGTTGCGTTACGTAATTTGCCGCAATAAATGGCCGAGAGAATAAAGTTTTAAGGAATATTAACAATGATTTTATAATCGTAGTTGAAGTATTATGGGAGTGATGTTGGTAACGGCACATTTTAGTGGAAAGGTTACATTGGTAACACTATATTTTATATTTAGTGTCACCAATGTATCCTTTTGGTATATCTTCAGTAGGTGACGATCAGGTGATCATTTCGGTAACTATACATTTCAGTAAAAGGGATACATTGGTAACACTATATATTTAATTCAGTGTCACCAATGTGACCCTTCTACTGAAATGTGTAGGTTTTATTAACTATAAAGTGTTACCAATGTATCCTTTTTACGGAAATCTATTGTTACCAAAATAATCACTTTATTGTCACTGAATTAACGGTAAGTATATATGTTGCGATCATTTTCGTAACGATACATTTTAGTGAAAGAAATATATTAGTCACAGTATATATCCCCCAAATAAACACCATATATTAATTTCCATAACCGTATATAAATAACATTTAAAATCTTGAGTCTATTTGATTCATAGAGTCTTCGAAAATATGATAGCATGCGTCAACTTATTTTGTTTCGATTAAGAATCTCATATCCTATCATTTAGTGTTCTATTGCAACAGTTTTTGCCAAGGGCAACAACTAAGCCTTTCTGGATATTTTCCTGCGAACTAATGTCCAATCGCAGTAACTTTTGACAACTTAAAAAGAAAACATTCACATAGTTCGAGTATAGGAGTCCCTTTAGACTCTCTACTAGAACTCTGGTCAGATCATCTCCCTCCTTGATCCCTCTCCATTTGCTCTTTCGGCATTTATTATATTCAGATTCAATTTCGACTACACAAATATAATACTAACAATATAATAGGAAACAACACGTAGAATGGATAAGAATTATAATGGTGATGAATGCAATATAAATTATACATATGGACACAATATCGCATGTGTAGTCCGCCACTTTGCATGTATGGTTAACCAATTCCAATAAATAGTTTATACTAGTAATCACGAATAATTCCACCCATTGATGAAGTCAGTTAGTGACTCTCAACATGGAAAACGTACATTTTGATAATAGTATATGGGCCAGCGCCAACTTTAGTAATATATCCCGTTTTAGATATGATTCTAGTAAAAAAAAAAATGAATCATAACAAACGAGTATGCCGCGGAATACTATTGTGCTGCCTCATAGGAGAGGGATTTAGCACAAAGAGGTACAACATTTTTGAGAAACGAATTTGTAAAATACGTATTATGGAGACACTATTTTCCAATACGACTATTTCGATTATACCACGTTATCGAGTAATAAAGTTTGGGAAAGTTTGCATTGACGACCTCAGGTCCTTGATGATAACTGTATTCATTAGTGAATAACGAATATTCTAGGTAGCAAGAATGGAAACATGTTTATTCCATATCGGGTGTAGACGACAGGGACTTATGAAGGCGTGATAAAGCTTATGTATACTTACGGTGTCACTGAAATGCATGACAGGTCATGTAGTGATCAAATTGGTAACGTCACAAAAATGCTCTATTAAACGGTAACTGTCTACTTTGTCTATTAAAAGAAAAGAAAAATGTTACTGAAATGCGTGATAGATCATGCAGTAATGACCTAATGTGTGACATAACCTTGAATTAGAGGCTGAACGTCCTCTATGATAAAGGAATTAATTACTGTCTACCGAAAATTTTCGCTTTTGCTATAGTTCAAAGAGAAACCTACTTAATCCATACTCTAGGCGCCTGGAACATTTCGCCTAATCTGCGGCTCATGTGCGGCTCATCTTGCTGGAACTTAACTAATGACGAAATAATAACCAATAACAACAGAACCTCAAATACACTATAACTGATGATAAATTGTTGTATCAAGTTCATTTTTTAAAGATTACGCTATGCTTTGATTATTTATTTCTTTTACAAATCGTCTAGACCAAATGATTTCGTTTCAAAACATGCGAGTATATAATGACAATAAACGTTACTGAGCTACCTTCTCAAACGTGAAAGTATATGTTTAAAGTAAAAAATGATAGAGCAGGATGCACGAGGGCTGCGCTATATACTTGGTTATATAATTTAGATGATACTCCATGGCTTGCTTTAAGTTATTGTTGTTAAGAGTGAATCAACAAAATGACTTATTATTCGTGTATTGTCTACCTTGGTAATAAAGCCTATGTATATATATACGGTGTCACCGAAAGGTACGATAGGTCACGTTGTAATGATTTTGGTAACCGTCACCAAAAGGCGCTATTAACGAGCAACAATTCGTTAATAGCACCACAGATAGATAGATAGATATTTATTGAGTGCTCTAGGGCAGTCTCTGTTCTCTGTCATGCAAACCTCAAGGACCTCGCATATACAACACTGTGAAAAAATTTTGAATGAAAATTAATATGCCTGTATATGAAGCTCGGATGCATACACCATATATTAATTTCCATAACCGTACATACATAACATTCAAAATCTTGATATATTGTAAATACACAGAGATCTTTGATATTAATTGAAAAGTGCGTTTGGTTTTCACAACATTTTTGCGCTACCTTCTTAAACGTGAAAATGTATGCTTAAAATAAAGAACGATGAAGCAAGATGCACGAGGGCTGCGCTACATGATTGGCTATATGATTGGTTATGTAATCTAGATAAGCAACTCCATGGCTTGCTTTAAGTTATTGTTGTTAAGAGTGAATAAACAAAATGGCTTCTTACAAGTGCATTATCTACCTTGATAATAAAGCCTACGTACACATAAAGTATCACTGAAAGGTACGATAGGTCACGTTGTGATGATTTTGGTAACCGTCACCAAAAGGCGCTATTAACGAGTAACAAATCGTTAATAGCACCATAGTGTCACCGAAATGCCCTAATTGTCATAGAGTGATATTTTGGTAACCGTCACCAAAAGACGCTATTAACGAGCAACAATTCGTTAATAGCACCACAGATAGATAGATAGATAGATAGATAGATAGATAGATATTTATTTAGTGCTCTAGGGCAGTCTCTGTTCTCTGTCATGCAAACCTCAAGGACCTCGCATATACAACACTGTGAAAAAATTTTGAATGAAAATTAATATGCCTGTATATGAAGCTCGGATGCATACACCATATATTAATTTCCATAACCGTACATACATAACATTCAAAATCTTGATATATTGTAAATACACAGAGATCTTTGATATTAATTGAAAAGTGCGTTTGGTTTTCACAACATTTTTGCGCTACCTTCTTAAACGTGAAAATGTATGCTTAAAATAAAGAACGATGAAGCAAGATGCACGAGGGCTGCGCTACATGATTGGCTATATGATTGGTTATGTAATCTAGATAAGCAACTCCATGGCTTGCTTTAAGTTATTGTTGTTAAGAGTGAATAAACAAAATGGCTTCTTACAAGTGCATTATCTACCTTGATAATAAAGCCTACGTACACATAAAGTATCACTGAAAGGTACGATAGGTCACGTTGTGATGATTTTGGTAACCGTCACCAAAAGGCGCTATTAACGAGTAACAAATCGTTAATAGCACCATAGTGTCACCGAAATGCCCTAATTGTCATAGAGTGATATTTTGGTAACCGTCACCAAAAGACGCTATTAACGAGCAACAATTCGTTAATAGCACCACAGATAGATAGATAGATAGATAGATAGATAGATAGATAGATATTTATTTAGTGCTCTAGGGCAGTCTCTGTTCTCTGTCATGCAAACCTCAAGGACCTCGCATATACAACACTGTGAAAAAATTTTGAATGAAAATTAATATGCCTGTATATGAAGCTCGGATGCATACACCATATATTAATTTCCATAACCGTACATACATAACATTCAAAATCTTGATATATTGTAAATACACAGAGATCTTTGATATTAATTGAAAAGTGCGTTTGGTTTTCACAACATTTTTGCGCTACCTTCTTAAACGTGAAAATGTATGCTTAAAATAAAGAACGATGAAGCAAGATGCACGAGGGCTGCGCTACATGATTGGCTATATGATTGGTTATGTAATCTAGATAAGCAACTCCATGGCTTGCTTTAAGTTATTGTTGTTAAGAGTGAATAAACAAAATGGCTTCTTACAAGTGCATTATCTACCTTGATAATAAAGCCTACGTACACATAAAGTATCACTGAAAGGTACGATAGGTCACGTTGTGATGATTTTGGTAACCGTCACCAAAAGGCGCTATTAACGAGTAACAAATCGTTAATAGCACCATAGTGTCACCGAAATGCCCTAATTGTCATAGAGTGATATTTGGGTAACGTCACCGAAATGCACAATTGATACCACATTGGTCAGTTCGGTGATACCATCCTTTACATATGCTCAATGAACATACAGAGCAATGAAATTTATTTTATTCATACGACGATACCGATAAGAACCTCACTATTAAACCGGACTTGGTGAGTAGAACTATTAGCAGCCTTGCTTCAATTTTATTTTATCTTGGGTATAGCAAACAATTTAAACTAACAATAATATTAACCCTTTAAAGGTTAAGCCACTTTTACATTGAGAAAAATAATTTTGCTCAATTGCCCGAAACATTTCTCTATAAGAATATGGCAAAAATGCAACTTTTGAAAAATTCATTTTTTAAATTTCAGCACTCAAATAAAAACATTTTTGACTGAAACTTTGGTCTGACAACTTTCATTTCATGTATTAGCTATTCGTCGAAATTTTCCAGAATTTTTGACGAAAATTTAAGATGACGTTTCGAAAAATAGCTGTTCTGCGATTGTAGCAAATATGCTACAATGGCCATTGAAGGGTTAAAGTCAAGTTTATTTGCCGAAGATTCGGTTATGCTTTGTTTCATATTATTACTAGCGACAACGCCCGCGCTCCACGAGTGCTAAAATTTGGTGACATTGCGTTTTTTTTAGCTCAAACGATCCTGAAGAATCAATGTATATGTCTACCCAAAATAGCAGGTAGTCAGAGTTATGCTACTTTCATAACATACTTCTGATTTAATCATTACATATCCTCTTTAAGACCGCTTTACCAATCACCATCAATTTCAGATGTTATAAAAAGGCAGCTTTATTAGACATTACTCAGATCTGATATCTAATGGACAGCGTTCCTATTTCATCTTACAAAATAATTACTTTCGGTGTACTCTATTTTTAAGAGAGGATATTATAATCGGTATAACTTATTCTTGGAATAACTTAAATCAATGCTTGGTTATATAATCTAGATTTAAAAAACTCCATGTCTTGCTTTAAGTTATTGTTGTTAAGAGTGAATCAACAAAATGACTTATTATTCGTGTATTGTCTACCTTGGTAATAAAGCCTATGTATATACAGGGAGGACACGGTGAAACTAGACAGTCCAATGCGGCTCCGTGAGAATGTAGGAAGCCTGATTGGCTACTGCCTACGGCCGCCAGTGCGTCTCATCCGAGCGGCGACTGTGTCCCCACGCGCCATCGGAATGGGCCAGTAAGGGTAGTGGTAGGGGCAAGGGACGTTACCTGAGCTGGTAGGGCAGACGCCAGAAACCAAGATTTATTTACTACTCGGTCTGCACGCATAGAGTGGGAACCGTCGGTTTGACGCGCAAGCGCATTTGCGCTGTCTAGTTTCACCGTGTCCTCCCTGTATATACGGTGTCACCGAAACGTACGATAGGTCACGTTGGGATGATTTTGGTAACCGTCACCAAAATGCCCTTTTAATCTTAGATTGTCTATTTCGGTTACTTAGTATATGTAGACATCCATTGTCACCGAAATGTGCAATAGGTCGTGTATCGATGTTTTCGGTGACGTTACTGAAATGCGCAATTAATGACATATTGGTTTGTTTGGTGACACCATCGCTTAAATGTGCTTAACGGACATATAAAATAAAGAATTTTCATTCTATTCATATGATACCGATACGGACTTCACTATTAAAGCGGATTCGATTAGGAGGGCTGTTTGCAACATTATTTCATGTTCATTTTATCAAAGTTAACGTAATATATACTATAGTCGATGTTATTTCAATCGTATCATCTTCTAACATGGCCAAATATGGTCCTATATGGATAATAGCATGAGTAATAAGCTCATTATAATCTGTATACGGCGATCAAATTGAATTGCAGTCCGATAATTGCATTAATGTGACAATTAGAGCTAAATATGCTGCATCGATGATTTCGGTAACAGTGACCAAAATCTGCGTTTTACATAAGGTTATTTCGGTGACAGTCACCAAAGAAGCCAAGTGTGACCAAAATAGGCACCTAGTCCGACCAATTGTCACCAAAGTAGCCAAATGACCTACATATATATATATACATATATACATTAATATATATATATACATATATACATTAATATATATATATAATTATATATATATATATACATATATACATTAATATATATATAATTATATATATATATATATATATATACAAAAATAAAATTCATTATAAACTTAAATTCGAACTTGGGACTATAAATTCGACCCTTAGTAAACTTGTTTATAAATTTATAGAATTTATTGATAGAGAAATAATTACTAAATGTAAAAAATTATTTTTTAATGAGAAGCTATCTGAGGCGTGTGTGTGGTTGAAAGGGGACATCTTAGGCAGCGCCGTGGCCTGATCGGGCGCTAGGCAAGACGCCGTTGTTAGGCCGGACGTAGACTCGAAAGGATTTGATTGACCGAATCTGAATGCGTCACCCCGGGGAAAAGTGATATATGCAGGAATAAATCCTATAGCCCTTTGAGATAGTTTGTATATGGGTTATCTAACCAAATATCGGACGAAAATCTGGCCTTAAAATTTTTGGTGCTCTTTTGCTTCCTCATAGAGTAAGCTTTGTTTTCGTGAAATTTTTTTTTTCGCGATTTTTATGTCGGGATTCTCAAAGTGACATCGAGAAAAATGGTTTTTACGAAATGTCTGCATTGTGTGTGTGTGTGTGTGTGTGTGTGTGTGTGTGTGTGTGTGTGTGTGTGTGTGTGTGTGTGCGTGCGTGCGTGCGTGCGTGCGTGCGTGCGTGCGTGCGTGCGTGCGTGCGTGCGTGCGTGCGTGCGTGCGTGCGTGCGTGCGTGCGTGCGTGCGTGCGTGCGTTCGTGCGTGCGTGCGTGCGTGCGTGCGTGCGTGCGTGCGTGCGTGCGTGCGTGCGTGCGTGCGTGCGTGCGTGCGTGCGTGCGTGCGTGCGTGCGTGCGTGCGTGCGTGCGTGCGTGCGTGCGTGCGTGCGTGCGTGCGTGCGTGCGTGCGTGCGTGCGTGCGTGCGTGCGTGTGTGTGTGTGTGTGTGTGTGTGTGTGTGTGTGTGTGTGTGTGTGTGTGTGTGTGTGTGTGTGCTGACTTCCTTGTACGCACGATAACTGTCGTAATTTTCTACGGATTTTCGTCTAATTTTGTACTCAAGTAGGTTATCATGTAACAAAGTTTGGGACTGTATTTGACGCGAATTTGTTGAAAATTTTTTTTCCTCACGCTTCTTTTAAAATTTTAAAAACATCGTTTTCACGCTCTAACTTACGCAAAGAAAAATGTCTTCCGAGTATAAACAAGCCTGCAAATTTTTCGCTTATTACAAAGCACCCTCTATGAGGAAGCCAAAAATCGATCACCATACTTCTTCATAGAGGTAGGTTTGTAGAAAGTGAAAAATAATGAGAAAGCAATTTGCAAGGTTTTTTTCCATTATTCGATTCACTATACTGAAATATAGAGAAATCCCAAATTTGTGAATTTTGCCCATCATTCCTAATGGGAATCAATTACTTTAGTTTTCAACTCAAAATGTTAACCTAACACTTTAATGTCTTACCGAGTTCGATCAGGAAGATCCAAATTACTATTTCTCGTCGGAAACTTTCCGAAAAAATATTTATGCTTACACTCGACGACAAAAAGTTTTAAAAAAATTTGAAAAGCCCTGTTTTAAGCATACCCCGTGCTTTTTTCGAAATTTCATTTTTTTTAAGTTCAGAAAATTTGCCTAAGAATATCCAATTTTCAACTTGAGCTCTTCAAAATTCAGTCGCTGACAATACAAAAGCAACGAAGACTTTATAAGAAAATCAAAAATAAGTGTATACTATGGTAAATATAGTTACTTCGTTAGTAGCAGTTTTGAGTCATTATTTCGAGTTTTGATTGCAAATAAGATTCTCTGACTATTTTAATCATTTTTAGTTCGAAAAATGAGCAGTTTAACGTTTTTACTTTTACGTTTTTGTGTTGTCAGAAATTGAGTTTTGGCGAGCAAAAGTTAACAATTGGGTATTCTTCGACAAATTTGGGGAACTTGAAAAAAAAAAATTGATGAAAACGTGAGGTAAATACCAAAGGGGGAGTTTTGAATGGAAGAAATGGTACCTCGTATTTTCATAATTAGATTTAGGAAAAGTTCGTAAAATGTGAAGACTTTTAAAAATGAAACCTACTGACTGTCGGTAAAGGTTGGAAAGTGGTAGCACGAGGTGGATCGAGTGCTAACAACGGCGCAAGGCGAAGGCGAGTGCTGTTCGTAGCACGAGAGAAGACGAGTGCGGCCTCTTTACAACAACCGTCGGGAGTTCGATTTCACGTACACGTATCGCATACTACTTTTTGTAACAGATGCACGAAAACTGCGAGGTTATGTTGCTGGCCGAGCTCGACAATAACGGAAAAAGCAGACAGATATGCGCCTGCGCGCACAGTATTTCCGATACGGTTTTAATCCAATGTGCGCGTGCGCGCACTTTATTTTTGATGCGGTTTTAAACCAATGTGCGCATGCGCACAGTATTTTCGATACGGTTTCGAGTGTTTACGATACGGTGTTTTATAAAGCGCCATTTCATGTCGCTGCTGGCCCGCACACAAACTGGCACTTTTCGTGCATGCGTTACAAAAAATCATTTACTAATCGAACTTCGGAAAATTAACAAAAGACCATTAGTAGACCAGAGGCACATGTGTCAATTTAAGTTCTGAGTTCTGAGTTTTGAATCTAAGAAAATAGTGTTCTCTGTTTGAGATATCTAAATGAATCTCGCATTTACAAAGCGATCGGAGACCACGAGGTCCATAAGTGTGTCGGGTTTTAGAAGAATGATGAATATACTAATAATACTAGCAACAACGTGCTCGCTTGGCTCGCACTCTTTTCCTTGATTTGTCTCTTCTTATGGCTAAACATGAAATTTCCATGCTTATACCATTGGCCATTTTACATGACTCTATTTCTGCCTCAGCGTTTCGATATAATCTATTCTCTTTAACGCAGAAAAATGAAAGAACGAAATAAAAATCTATTATCGGAATAAAATGTATTCTCTTTCACGACTGCGAAAGAATAGCAATTTAAAAAGCGCACTACGCAGGTCCTGCAGCTATTACTAAAACAATCTTACGTTGGCTTCATGTCAAAGCCATCGACGACCAATCAGAATGTTATGAAAGTGGCTTCAGAACTCGATATTTAGACTTTCGCCGTGTCTTTTTTGAGGAGGATGGAGATGTAATTGTCGTGGCTATTTCCCAAGTTGCTCACACTTTATGAAAATTTTCTCCCGAAAATGGTAAAATGGCAGTTAACATTACGATTACGACATTATTAATATTGAATTGCTAAAATATACGTCCGATATTTCATAAACATCATAAGGTGCAAGGTTTTTTTTCAGAAAAAAATTTACATATAAGTGATCCATTTTACGAATCTCATAAAACAAAATAAAAATGCCTGTATCAAGAACCCCCGGAAAAAAGGAAATGCGAAATAGTTTTTAAAATATGTTTGCCAACATCTTTCCTGGTTAAACTTACCCGTTAATTTTTCTGTCATGTATATTTCGAAGAGTTCTACGCATGTTACGCAACCCTCTAGATTTTTGAGATGATTAAAATCCGCACACAATGGAAATGTAAATTTTTTTTTTGAACAAAGATCAATCGGCATATTTATCATACAGTAAGTTAAACGTTCCAGTTTCTGACACTTTAAGACAACCCACCCGCTCTACCTATGTAAAACCATAGGGAAAACGATGACGGCCTAGGGAGTTTTGCATTTTGTGACACCACCATCTACGGATTTGCAATTGACTGTTTGTGAAATGGTGGGGGAAGTCTGACATGCTCAAATCGTCGTGTCAGGAACTGCATCAAAGTCAGAAATAGAGCCGCTTAGGATAGTGCGGTTATGCAACTTTAACCAGTTAGTGATGGTGTGATTGTATTATCAAGTCGAAGAAACAATGAAACATAACCGATATTATTTAAAACATTTTAATCCATAGAAGTGATATATTCAAAAAAATTCATCCAGGTTGACATAATATCGCCATCTTCATTATCCAAGAAAATCGATATATCCGGTGGAATTTCGCAAATATATATTTTTAAATATTCCCCTAGTGGATCTGAAGAACTGCAAAATAACCGAAGAGTGACCGGCCGTGATGGAACAAAAAAAGACTCCAAAATAACGCAGAAGCAACCTACTCACCGTCGAGTAACCTTAAAGTGACCTGAAAAGAACCCAATGGTCCGTTTGGGGTTACCATTTGGTTATTTGAAGAACTTCAAAATAACCGAGAAACATCTTTCAACAAACTGTCGGTTATTTCTGCGGTACTTTGAGGTCTGATTTTGGTTGAATCATTGGTTGCTTTGTATTTGCAATCGGGTTCGTTTTTATCTCAAAACAACGATCTCTTCGTCGGTTACATTATGGTTGTGTTACGGTAAAGCAACGGGAAATGATCCGCATGATGACGGTTACCTCTATGTGACCATACAGCAACCACAAATTGACGGTTGCTCAAATTCGCTAGGATCTCATAATGAAAACAAGTACAGGTATCGCTAGAGGACCCAAGCGATACCTGCCGTTACAATAAAAATTCTCGCACACAAAGCAGCTGCCGTTAGAATAAAAATTCACTCACACAAAGCAGCTGCCGCTAGAATAAAAATTCTCTCACACAAAAACTCTTCATTTTCATGCAGAATATGCCCTGTTGATAGAAAAAATGTGTTATGAATAAGTTTACAAGAATTTGTAATTTAACTCAAGTTTAGGTCCTTAGACTCTAAGGAATCTAAGAAACGCCTTCCTCAACACGACCGCAGCAGCGAGATCGATTTGTAATATAGGAAGATACGATGTCTCTTATCGTTCTATATTATCTATGTGTCAGTTCAAGCACTTTTCTCCGACTATTATATAAATTTCATAAAATCTTTGTTGGGTTAAGAAAACAGATAAATTTACTATTAGATTCGAAACTTTATAGACACTAAATAAGTTTCGCCTCGACCGTTTCTGTTCTATTTTCTATGCCAACCTATGAATCATCTTTCATCATCTATCTATGAATCATGTTTTTTTTTAAATACTTCAAGTTTAAGCAAAATAGTCTACCAAATTAACATATAAAATATTTTCGAGTAATAATACAATCGGCGTAATTATAAGGGATACTTAAGAAGCTCAGGGTTGCGGTAACTAAATTGACAGAAAATGGCTTATATAACTTATAAATGCTCGAGTATACTTTTCGTTTCCGGAAAGAAGTGATGTTAACAATGAAAAATAAAGTAAATTAAATAGGAGTTTCGCGTCCTAATATCATTCCTCGTGAATAGTGCAAAACTTTGTGCATCTCATAGCAAAATCGATCTCAACGGGAGTTGACATCGATAGAGGTTCAAGAGTGACGATTGCTGTCAACGAGTTTAATGAGCAAGTTTTAGTTTTCTCGCGAGGCACACTCGACCTTCGAGCTCGTCTCTCCATCTCCAAGTATAGTTTTAGTACATGCGAATCTCACAGTGAAGTTGATTCGGCCGCTACACAGCTTAGTAGAGACTGTATTACGAAGACCGCAGTAAACTGGTCAGTTCCATGATACTAAATAGTTATGAGAACCCGAAAAAGGTGTATGCGGCACAGAGACAGGTAGTGAAAGACTGAACTCCCACGAGATTGCAGCGAACCTATAACAAGCTATCGATCTTTGGTTATATCAATTGCAGCCCGATCGGCCTAGATCGCTGCTCTATAAATTATAACGTAATGTGCGATGATATACACGGCGCCGTGGATTCTACAGCGAGTTAAGAGTTTATACATTGAGCGATGAAAGCGAAGTCTCGTATAGTTCAACGATAGACCCAATAGGAGCCGAGTAATCCTCATGGTTAGTTGGTGATCACGAAATAACGTCCGTTTCGCTCTAGAATCAATATTTCGCGAGAAAAACACGAACAACTATTTCGCATCATTTCTTGGACTTGACTTCTCAGTCTATTCTATATATTTTCGACCACTGAAAATGAATATAACATTATTTCGGCGATAGGACTAAACGCGGCTTTGAAGTCGGTAAGAAACCGCCTCCATGATTCTATTTCTATATAGTTTTTCGATCAACTCACTATTTCTGCAATATCTTTCCGAGAATTGATAATTTTGACATGTGCCTGGATTTTTCCGAAGCATTTTCATCCGCTGATTACGGATATGACCATAGTTTAACGGTAAACTCAACCCCAAAAAAAACTCTCTCGGGTAAAAAAATTGAGACAAGCACATTTACGTGAGTGGTATCTAATACCCTCAAAAACACAGTGTGTCAAAAACTTGAGCCATAAGCTATATATGGGTACAAAAAGTTGTAAAATAAACGAAAAATGTATTCAGCATGTCAAGTACATGTTGTACAACAGATATATACATTATATACGTATGTATAAATCGTAGTTTTAATCTCAACTGAAAAGAATTTCTTGAATTTAAAGGAAAAAAATCCGTGACAAAGGTAAAATCATGAATTGAGAACAAAAATTAATGAATAAATAAATTCCAACATCTCAAAAAATTATACGGAAGTACTTGGCGAGTTTCTATGCTAATATGACCATTGTATAATGGTGAACCATATAGGATATTTAGCAAACTCGCCGAGTACTACCCAGAAGACGGAACGCTACAAGATTCTCTTTCTGTAGCCAACTCATTTTAGCCACTTTTTCAATAGGTAATATGGTGATATAAACGAATTTCGAGTGTTTTGATGATATTTCATGCTGAAGTTAGACAGATTAGCTTAAAATATTAAGATTGAGACTAAAACCAATGCTGTAGCTATTGTTTATCACAAAGATATGGTGGTTTGTAATTTCGAATTTCTGAAATTTGTAATCTAAAACGTGGCACGCGCGCAACCTCTCGCTGTACATAGCACACCCCTAACTTCATGCGGTAGGTCCCTCGTGGAAATCAGATGATCTTCAGTAGACCTCGAATAGACTAATGCACTTTTTGCAAGTCTTAGACTCAATTTAGACTTGTTTGCAACTTTCCGAACACAGTTCATTCAGAGTCACTTTAGTGCAACTAGAGCAACGGTCGCGAAATGGTTACACAGAAGTAACTCCTGTTATAGGTTATAAAAATGTCATTGTTAGACCTAGGATAGACTTTGACGCAACCCTTCTGTAAAATATTTTTACAGCGTCGTTTTTTTTGCAACCTTTGCAACCATTGCTTAATGGCATGCCACCTCTATGAGTAACATCATTTGTTAATTTGACTTCTTCATATGATGACGCTTTGCGGAAACCGTACAAATCTCGACTGCTCTAAAAAACGTTATTCGATCGTTTTTTCGGTTATCGAAGCATTAACAAAAAAAACGAACAAATTACCGAGTAACGTTTTTAGAGCAGTCGTTTTTATCACCACTGGTCGCAAGATGACTAGGAATATGAGAATCGCTCCAGAGAAATTGCTCAAAAATTCTAACAAATCAACCGATTGTCATGAAATTTGGTACAAGCAGCAGCAAATATTTATTATATGTTTTATTTTTTATTTTTCAAAGATTCAATTCATTTATTGTCGGTTGATCATAGATATAAGAAATTTTTTGTTAAATAAAGAAATTTCATGAAACCCGAACTTTATTTATAGATTTGCTGCAAATTCAATACCAATCTTCCTTTAATATAGATTTATTCATAAAAAGTTATACGGTTTAATAACAAAAAAACATCGCGTTTGCTAGGTCGTGTACAGGTATTTTTCGAAGATTGTTTTTAAGGTCCTCCCTGGTTAAACAATCGGATTCAAACCAATGAAACGAACAAAAATTCGATCGAAACCTAAAACCGATTAAATTTCAATCAGAATTTTGTCCATTTGATAGGTTTCTATCAGTTTGAATCGGACCGTTTAACCTGGGCCTTGAAAAGAGTTCAACAGAAGTCTCTCAACAGTCTAAAATTTGCACAAACTCGATGGCTGCACTTCCGTTACTGTTAAGTCACACTATAGTCGCGCGACTCACAGGTAACGCTTGTGCAACTGCGACTTCGAAGCGACTTAAACGCAATCTGTTCGGTTATAAATATAATTTTATAGTCACCCGGAGGTCGTTAGTCAGCGTCGAACCAGAGTCTCCCGAGATTCGAAACATTGCAAAAAGAAATCGGTTACTTTTTCGTTTACTTTCTGTTTCAGCCAACGAGATTAACTTCATGCGGTACATGGCACAGCCGACGAAATATAATATTATATAACTAACTAGCGGCTATAATGATAATAAAAACCATATGAATGGACATATGGAATACTTGTCTCGAGAACGCTACCGCGTCTTTTGATTAATATGGACGGAAAATTTATTTATTTAACTAAATTTAATATATATATATACTCAGCTAAAGTCAAATAAGAATAATTATTTATTTAACATTTGTGTCTCTGACTGCGATTAAATAGTGGTGCAAAAATAGTGCGAGAGAGACAGAGTTAGAGCGAGACAGACCTATAGGCGTTTAGCATTCCCGCGTAGAAAAAAAGAATCTTTTCGAGAATCTTTTCAAGAATCTTGGAAAGAATCTTGAAAGAATCTTGAAAAGAATCTTGGAAAGAATCTTGAAAAGAATCTTGGAAAGAATCCCGTATAAGATCCGGAGGAAGATTCTTTTCAAGATTCTTTTCAAGATTCTTTTCAAGATTCTTTTCAAGATTCTTTTCAAGATTTTTTTCAAGATTCTTTTCAAGATTCTTTTCAAGATTCTTTTCAAGATTCTTTTCAAGATTCTTTTCAAGATTCTTTTGAAGATTCTTTTGAAGATTCTTTTCAAGATTCTTTTCAAGATTCTTTTCAAGATTCTTTTCAAGATTCTTTTCAAGATTCTTTTCAAGATTCTTTTCAAGATTCTTTTCAAGATTCTTTTCAAGATTCTTTTCAAGATTCTTTTCAAGATTCTTTTCAAGATTCTTTTCAAGATTCTTTTCAAGATTCTTTTCAAGATTCTTTTCAAGATTCTTTTCAAGATTCTTTTCAAGATTCTTTTCAAGATTCTTTTCAAGATTCTTTTCAAGATTCTTTTCAAGATTCTTTTCAAGATTCTTTTCAAGATTCTTTTCAAGATTCTTTTCAAGATTCTTTTCAAGATTCTTTTCAAAATTGTTTTTTCAGTTTGATTTAATTGATCAGTCATACTTGGTTGGTCAGATGCGGAAAACGGCGTGATCTGATCAGATTGTAGCGATAAAATTGGGAAAAATATAAATAAATAAATAAAAATAAATAAAAAACGTCGATCGTGGGACTCGAAACCAGGCCGCTCACCGTACTAGGCTGTTATATTAGTCACTCTGCTATACCATCTTTCTTGGATAAAAGTAAAATCAAATAGTATATAAGTCTCACCTGCTTTTTTTAGGTCTTAGTTTTTTTTCCGAAAATTACGGATCGATGCACGTTACCACTTTGCTCTGTTTTACAGTATCTCGTAAAATTCAAAATTCATCCTTGACAATCAGGTATTGCTTTCTCATAGTCGAAACTTTGTTTTCGAGGAAACGTACTTTTCTAGATTTTCATGTCAAGTCACTCAAAATGGTCCAAAACGTCGAGAAAAGTGGATTAGAAAAAAAAAATAATTAAATTATTCATTGGTTTGCGGAATTTAATTATTTATTTTCTCTAATCCACTTTTCTCGACGTTTTGGACCATTTTGAGTGACTTGACATGAAAATCTAGAAAAGTATGTTTCCTCGAAAACAAAGTTTTGATGTCTATGAGAAAGCAATACCTGATTGTCAAGGATGAATTTTGAGTTGTACCAGATACTGTAAAACAGAGCAAAGTGGTAACGTGCATCGATCCGTAATTTTCGGAAAGAAAACTAAGTCCTAAAAAAAGCAGGTGACACTTATATACTATTTGATTTTATTCTTATCCAAGAGATATGATATGGCAGAGTCGCTAAGTTAACAGCCTAATACGGTGAGCGGCCTGGGTTCGAGTCCCGTGATCGACATTTTTTATTTTTTTATATTTTTTTCTTTTCCCCAATTTTATCGCTACAATCCGATCAGATCACGCCGTTTTCCGGATCTTACCAACCAAATATGACTGATCAATTACATCAAGCTGGAAAAACAATTTTGAAAAGAATCTTGAAAAGAATCTTGAAAAGAATCTTGAATCCTGTAAAGAATCTCGAAAAGATTCTTTTTTTTCTACGCGGGTTGGGCGACGAAATTTCTGGCAGTGTATCACTGCGTCTTAACTGCTATAAAAACTTATCGAAACAAGTAATTATTCCAAGAAATTTGGAATAAAGATGTATATATATGCTGTGACGTGATTTTTTTGTGAAAATGACGTCACAAGATTTTATGCTACCGCAAATTGAGTTTGGTTATGATTTCGAGATGCTACTCCCCGAATTTACTGTCTTCGTGTAACTAATGATTTTTATATTCAGGTTTTGTTGTTGTTGTTTTTTTAAGTTATGGGAGATTGGTGCACTTGAATCTGTTGCGAGGACGAGAGCTCAACGAAACGAGCAGCCCGATAGATAAGAGTCACCAATCGGGTCTTGCAATTAGTTATAGACCGGTGTAAATCCGGCGCCCTATAGCGATAGTGCATTGTGCTAGAGAACGGGTGGAGTTTTGTTAGTTTTTGCAGGGAATAGAGCTTTCTCGTGCAACATGATTTTGTTAGTAGGCCCGTTTTCGCGCAAAGCACTGAGGGAGGCGATTGTGTAGATTTCAAAGATGTTACCGACATGATTTACGATCCCGATATAGTTACGAGGTAATTCGAGGAAGAGGGCAATATCTCTCGAAGAAGGGATTTTGGAGAGATAATAATTTTATTGATGATTTGTTCCCGATTATTACTCGTAGTAATCAGTCTCGCTCGGGACACCGCCGAGGTGCCTCGAGTTGTAGTCGAGCTCCCGTGTTGACAGTTTTTCTGTCGGTCGCGCTCGCGTCTTCGCGTAGTTCTCGCGCTTTGTATAGAGTACTGCGTACACTACAAGTTCTCGTGCTGAGAGCTTTATTTCATTAAATAAAGCAAAGAGTTCTCGTGTCCTGTGTCGTGCATTTGTGCACTCCCAGTTACCGTACATCCTCTGGGATTATTGTATTGTGCTCTCGCCATTTTTTTTGGAGAATATCGAAGTAGTTTCCGTTGTTCGAGATTCCGAAAATAAAGCTATTTACTGGGCCATACCTCGACCCTCTCTACCACAACCTAGCAGACTGAACGGCCGTGCAGTTCCGCAACCGTTCGTCCTTACGAGCGCATCCAGTTGCGTTTGTTAATTTTACGCGACCCCAAAAATTAACTAAGTTACCGTTGCCTTTGTCGTTGTTCTCGATCGTTAGTTCTGATCCAGGCTTTCGATTTTATTGGAATTGAGGCTGCTCACCTCAATTCCTCGGACATACCGGTTCGCTAATACCGGTGAAACAAAAATTAGCTAGGTACCGATTTCGTTATGATTGCTCCCGATCGTTAGCTTTTGCTTCGAGCTTCCAATTTTGTTTAGTTTATTGGAATCGAGACTGCTCACCTCGATTCCTCGGACATACCGGTTCGTTAATACCGGTGGAACAAAAATTAACTGGCGCCCACCGGGTTTGCGGATGCGCGAACGAGGATGGACAGCCGAAGGTGACCGATCTCGATTTGTGTTCCCGATTCGTTTTCGTCATTTATGCTCGCTCACGTTAAAAATACGTCACAAATGGCGCCCAACGTGGGGCCACGCCAGTAAATAGCTTGTTACCGTGCGTTTTGTTCAGTTTGTGTGTTTTGTTTGTTCATTTTTTTTATGTTTTGTGTCTATTATTTGTTTTTTTTTGTTTGTTTTTTTTATCGCGTTCCCGTTACGTTGAATTGTTATTAACTCGACTGTTCCCGAATTTCGCTCTCGAATAAATTGGGGAATTTTCGACCATTGTATTTTTCGAAAGTTCTCGCTCTCGTTTGACTTGTGAATTCTCGGACCTTTTATGTCCCGAGAATTCTCGTTCTCGATATACTTGTGAATTTCCGAATATTTCATTTTTCGGAAGTTCTAGTTCTCGATTTACTTGTGAATTTCCGAATATTTTATTTTTCGGAAATTCTCGTTCCCGAAATAATTTGTGAATTTCCGAATATTTTATTTTTCGCAAATTCTCGTTCTCGACATTAGTGAATTTCCGACTATTTTATTTTTCGCAAATTCTCGTTCCCGAAATAATTTGTGAATTTCCGAATATTTTATTTTTCGCAAATTCTCGTTCTCGACATTAGTGAATTTCCGACTATTTTATTTTTCGGAAATTCTCGTTCTCGAGATTAGTGAATTTCCGAATATTTTACCTTTCGGAAATTCTCGTTCTCGACATTAGTGAATTTCCGAATATTTTACCTTTCGGAAATTCTCGTTCCCGAAATAATTTGTGAATTTCCGAATATTTTATTTTTCGGAAATTCCTGTTCTCGAAATAATTTTGTGAATTTACGAATATTTTATTTTTCGGAAATTCTTGTTCTCGAAATAATTTGTGAATTTCCGAATATTTTGCGTTTCGGAAATTCTTGTTCCCGATACTTCAGCCTTGTCGAGGATTTTATTATTCGAAATCTTCTGTTCTCGATAAAAAAAAAAAAAAAAAAAAAAAAAAAAAAAAAAATTCGAGTGTTTTAGTAGTTGAAAATTTTCTGTTCTCGATTAACTTTGGGGAATTTTCAAATATTTTATTTTTCGACAATTCCTCGCTCTCGAAATAAATTTTAGAATTTTCGAATATTTTATTTTTCGAAAAATTCGAGCTCCCGACTTCCCCCCCCCCCCCCCCCCCCCCTGCCGCGACGCTCATGAAGCGGTCACGGGTGAGCGACGATACCGTTAATCCCTCTATTGTTTCGGCTTCGGCAGTTACAATAAGCGCTCTCGATTTTCGACAAACAATTTTTTTTTATGTACGGTTCACGGAAAGCTTTGTTGATCTTTCGCTCTCGACATCCGAAATTAATAATTTCGTAGGGACTTCGTCTTGGACCTTCGCCGTGAACGGTCGAGGCAGTCCCGATACGATTTCGCTGCGATCTCGACTGTGAAAGACTTTTCACATGTTAAATTATCAGAATTTTATATTTATTTCGCGGAGATAACTCAGCGATTGAATTTCCATTCTTTCAATTTTGATTTCGGAATTGATTCTCAATTTTAATTTCAATTTTTTTTAGTTTGGAATCTTCTCTTGCTCTCGATTAAAATTTAGTTTAACATAACTGGTCTCGAATTATCTTTCGTTGTCGATAAGAAAATTGTCCGACGTACTTTGCTCTCGATTGACTTGGCATTTAATTTTTTTAAATCATTACCGTTCTCGAATAATTTACGATTTCGAATCGTGAGTTCCCGAAATACCGAAAAAGATTTGTTTATTTTTAATTTTTATTTATTTTTATTTTTCTCTATTCTATTAATTTTCTTTTGGTGCTCTCTTGTCATGGGTTTCGCGAGTCGCGTTTCGAAGGATTCTGGGCCTGGCGATCTTGCAGGAATACGTCAATCTCTGCTCGCCGAGGATACCGAATCTGTACCGACCCGATATGCTCTCGATTTTAGGGATTTATTCTCCATAAGCTAACGTAAATACTTGTTCTCGAATCTTTCTGTTTTGAATAGAGTTTGATCCCGCATTAATCCTTGAGTTCCGAATTAGTTCTCGATTTCAAAATCCAATTAATCTTTAAGTTTAGAATTGATTTCGATTTAAAAAAAAAAATGGGTTGTAATTAATCCAAGATCCCGATTCAAAGTTAACCTTACGATCCCGAGTGTACCGCTATGTATGCGGAACTGTCTTTCGCGCGACACGTTCGCGGGTTTTCGACGCAAATTGGTTGCCAAGCTCTCGACGAATTATCAGATGGAGCACTGATTAATTCGATCAATTAATTTAAGATTTTTGTTTGTTTCGTACTCGTTTTGTCCGTTTTTGTTTGTTTTGTTCTTGTTTTGTCAGACTTTATTCTTGTCGTACTGTCTTTTGTTTTACCGTGCGAATTTAAGTCACACACACCCTTCTCGTAACGAGATGGCTGTCTTCTCGTACCGAGACGACAAGCCTGTCCCGTGTTCTCGGCTCACTCGCGAATCTCTAAGAATCTATTGAAGCTACCGTATGCAACCAGCGAGTGAGGTATTTGCTATCGAATACTGCTTTCGATATTTTCTACCAAGGTGCGCTAATGACGCACCCGAAATAGAGTCACCGAATGGTAAGCTCCCGCACAGAGGCTTCGAGCCTTAGTTACCGTCATGAGATCGTGAGATCTAGCTCCCGTACAGAGGCTTCGAGCCTTAGTTACCGTAATGGGTCGCAAGACCCAGCTCTCGCCGCTTGGGATCCCAGGTCCCAGTTCCCAACAGGATGGGCCCTAGGCCCCGGCTCCCGACGCACGGGTCAACCGAACCGGCTCCCGAGCAAGGACGGACAAAACCTCAGCTCCCGTACCCCAGGAACATCTGCCGGGATGGCGGACCTCGGAAGAATCGCTCCCGACATGGACGACCCTCGGAAGGACCCTCACGCCTACGTGGTATCGTTACGCTCCCGTTACCCATTCTGTTTATTGTCCGTCCCTATCAATAAGTATCATAAGAAAGGTACAATTGAATTATCTCCTCGTGTTGCTAGAGTACGCTCTCGCATTGATCTCGATTTACCCACGACCACTATTAGCTACCGACAGTAACCAGTGGGTAAAGACCAATAAGCTGCCGACACACATGTTCTTCTGTTGTTGTTGTTGATCCCGAAAATATATATCGTAAACTACGATTATAGCTCTCTACCCGTGTAGTTTCGACGGTAACAGAGACGTACAACCCGATTTTGAACTGTGTCTACGTTCGGTTTTGTACAGCTACCGTCCTCAATCCCTAAGCCGAAACCACCCTTGAGGGGTGGTTGGGGAGTTGTGACGTGATTTTTTTGTGAAAATGACGTCACAAGATTTTATGCTACCGCAAATTGAGTTTGGTTATGATTTCGAGATGCTACTCCCCGAATTTACTGTCTTCGTGTAACTAATGATTTTTATATTCAGGTTTTGTTGTTGTTGTTTTTTTAAGTTATGGGAGATTGGTGCACTTGAATCTGTCGCGAGGACGAGAGCTCAACGAAACGAGCAGCCCGATAGATAAGAGTCACCAATCGGGTCTTGCAATTAGTTATAGACCGGTGTAAATCCGGCGCCCTATAGCGATAGTGCATTGTGCTAGAGAACGGGTGGAGTTTTGTTAGTTTTTGCAGGGAATAGAGCTTTCTCGTGCAACATGATTTTGTTAGTAGGCCCGTTTTCGCGCAAAGCACTGAGGGAGGCGATTGTGTAGATTTCGAAGATGTTACCGGCATGATTTACGATCCCGATATAGTTACGAGGTAATTCGAGGGAGAGGGCAATAGCTCTCGAAGAAGGGATTTTGGAGAGATCAGAATTTTATTGATGATTTGTTCCCGATTATTACTCGTAGTAATCAGTCTCGCTCGGGACACCGCCGAGGTGCCTCGAGTTGTAGTCGAGTTCCCGTGTTGACAGTTTTTCTGTCGGTCGCGCTCGCGTCTTCGCGTAGTTCTCGCGCTTTGTATAGAGTACTGCGTACACTACAAGTTTTCGTGCTGAGAGCTTTATTTCATTAAATAAAGCAAAGAGTTCTCGTGTCCTGTGTCGTGCATTTGTGCACTCCCAGTTACCGTACATCCTCTGGGATTATTGTATTGTGCTCTCGCCATTTTTTTTGGAGAATATCGAAGTAGTTTCCGTTGTTCGAGATTCCGAAAATAAAGCTATTTACTAGGCCATACCTCGACCCTCTCTACCACAACCTAGCAGACTGAACGGCCGTGCATTTCCGCAACCGTTCGTCCTCACGAGCGCATCCAGTTGCGTTTGTTAATTTTACGCGACCCCAAAAATTAACTAAGCTACCGTTGCCTTTGTCGTTGTTCTCGATCGTTAGTTCTGATCCAGGCTTTCGATTTTATTGGAATTGAGGCTGCTCACCTCAATTCCTCGGACATACCGGTTCGTTAATACTGGTGAAACAAAAATTAGCTAGGTACCGATTTCGTTATGATTGCTCCTGATCGTTAGCTTTTGCTTCGAGCTTCCGATTTTGTTTAGTTTATTGGAATCGAGACTGCTCACCTCGATTCCTCGGACATAACGGTTCGTTAATACCGGTGGAACAAAAATTAACTGGCGCCCACCGGGTTTGCGGATGCGCGAACGAGGATGGACGGCCGAAGGTGACCGATCTCGATTTGTGTTCCCGATTCGTTTTCGTCATTTATGCTCGCTCACGTTAAAAATACGTCACAATGCTTTAGGGAAATCGATATCATATCATATCACCTATTCCGAAATTACCTCGTTGGACAATCTGTCGAATTTTAAATTTTCGCGGCAGTGTCTCACAGCAAATATATTCCCTCTCTACTTCACCGACTGAGTTGAAATGCTTCAAGACTTATTACAGCTACTGCACAATATATAGGTTTTTTACGCTTCTCTAACCACATTTCTGATACTCATACAAAATAATGGCCATTACATAATATAAAATTTAGTAACACCAAAATGACGGTCACAGGACGGTGATTGTTGTGTCAATTGCCGCGAACGGTATAACTATCAGTCATTACACATTATTACGCTGACTGTACTTATCGTGAAAAATACGAAGATTTCAAATGTCAAGATTTCATATGTGTATGTGCAAACATTACAGGTGTTTTCTTTCGTCGAAATTTCCAAAAAGTTCGACGATTAAGAGGCAGTGGTATACCGCCAGAAATGTCGACGCGCAATGCTAAACGCCTATAGGTCTGTCTCTCTCTCTAACATGGCTCTGTCTCTCTCGCACTATTTTTCTTTCAATTCTTAAAAATAAACGGCTATGTCTAATGAGGACCTAGAAGCTTAGCCCAATTCTACGATACTCCTGTGTATCCTCTAAAAATCCAGAGCCTATCTGTTGAATCGTTGGGGAGAAAACAGCATTCGAAAATTCTGCGAGGCGGAGGGGTGTGTCACTGCCTCTTAAGCTAAATGGTTTTTAGCTAGCCTTCATAAGAGAAGACACGTCTAACGTTGCTTGATATTGAATTGTGATGAAAGTAGTGGAGTGGTTTGGTTTTAATAGAATTTTGAATATTTCGAATCACTGACATTATCGCTCTCTTATAACTTTTGTAAAACTTGAGATAGCGAGTTCAATTCTTGTATGGAAATGGAACAATATTCAGCCATTATATATGTGTCAGTTAGTGTCGAACGAAACAAGACATTTTATTGTATGAAAAGTTAAAACACCTTACACCTTATATAAAAAAAACCCTCTTGGGTAAAAAAATTGAGACAAGTACATTTACGTGAGTGGCATTCTGCCCCGAAGAGCACCGTAATTTTCAAAAAAATTCAACAGTATGGTGTCTAGATTTATATGTGCAAAAAGTTGTGAAATAAACTGAAAATATATACAGCATGTCATGTCAAGTACATGTATATCAGCGTTACAAGTTCTGACCACCAGGACCGCCACTTGAATAGTTCACTACCGCCGTACTCGGTGTATTCTTAAAAATAACAATAAAAATTATCTGTATATATTTGTAAGGAAAATGGATTCCCCTCATTTGAGTCTGCCGCGCTTCACACACTACGCGCCCCCCTTCTAATTGACTCTCGCCAGATGGAGCAATAGAGAGCATGACAAGTAGATTTTAAATATGTTTTATATTTATATTATATTTTAAATATAATAACTAGCAAATACATTGAGAGACTATCAGTATCGAAGAGAGAGGAGACCAGTATTGAGCAGAGTGTTAACCCTTTGAAGCATAGTGACATACTGGTATGTCACCTACTTCAACTCTGTTTTTCTTCAATAAAAATTTTTTTTAGCGTATAACGACGAATGTAAATGTATATTTAGGATGTTAGAAGACCAATTGCTACTACAATATGACTATTAAGGGTTTATGTTTCACTAAGTGGACGTTAATAATTACTATAGTACAAAAAAACACGTTTTTTAGATAATAAATGTAATTATAGTTAATCCACCAGGTAAACAATGAACAAAAAATGAGTTCAGAGATGTTTTTTCGGTCGCTGATTACGAATTCAAGCTCAAAATCCAAAAATTCAAAATGGCGGATTCAATATGGCGGACCAAAATGCTCAAAGTAGCTTGATAAAGATGAAACTCAGTATGCGGGGGTCTTTTGGGTCGCTGATTACGAATCTGAACTAAAAATCCAGAAATAAGAAATGGCGGATGCAATATGACAAACGAAAACCGGAGATTTTACTGGAATTACTAGAACATCGGAGATGCTCAATATGTTTTCAACTGTGCAATTTTTTGACCCGTTGGCGTTTTACACTGCGCAAGCATGAAAACAGAATAAACTACGTAGCCGTAAGTATCTGATAATACGATAGCCACTACGCGATGTAAATGGTTATTCGGCTGGACTGCATGCAACCTAATCAGCTATCACAAAAAATCCAGAGTACTGAGTTACATTCAAATCATAATACTACCTTTATTTCGGTTCAATACTTCTAATGCCTGTATCTCGAATTCAGTTTTGTAATGTGTGACGTCTAATCGCTCGAAGTAATGACT
This sequence comes from Tromatobia lineatoria, assembly GCA_949699805.1. Classification (NCBI taxonomy): domain Eukaryota; kingdom Metazoa; phylum Arthropoda; class Insecta; order Hymenoptera; family Ichneumonidae; genus Tromatobia; species Tromatobia lineatoria. The sequence goes on along the minus strand of OX453049.1, from coordinate 5,813,155 downwards.
TTTGTTCAAGTCAAGTAACTTCTTGCACGTTGGGACGCCATACTAGAACGTTTTTAATTTATATATTTTGACTGGCTTCAAAATTAGCGACTTCAATAACCCTGAAGCACCGAGTTTCCTCTACATCAAGACAATTTTATGTTTCAGTCCACCGAATTGAATCTGGCATTCGTTATTTTCAAATTATAAGCTCAGATTAGTATCAGTGACCAAGCCATTATCCTATATTGGAACTGCCATTTTTATTGTTCAATTTTAAACTGAGATTCGTTTTCAACGACTCAAAAAGCCCCTGCATACCGAGTTTCATCTTCATCAAGCTACTTTGTGCATTTTGGTCCGCCATATTGGATCCGCCATTTTGAATTTCTGAATTTTGAGTTCGGATTCGTAATCAGCGACCCAAAAAACCAGGGCCTACCGAGTTACATCTTCATCAAGCTACTTTGCTACTTTGTGCATTTTGCTCCGCCATATTGGATCCGCTACTTTGAATTTTGAGCCCAGATTCGTATTCAGCGATACCATAAACCCCTGAATACGGAGTTTCATCTCCATCAAGCTACATTAAGCTTTTTGGTCCGCCATATTGGATCTGCCATTTTGAATTTCTGGATTTTAAGCTCAGATTCGTATTCAGCAATGCAATAAACCCCCGAATACTGAGTTTCATCTTCATCAAGCTACCCACCAAACACAGATCGTAAATGTTATATAACTTTTAGGTCTCAAAAAAACATAACGTAGATATATAACAACGACGTCTCTAAGATATCCTGTTCTAGTAACAAAAACATTCAAGTGTGATACAAAATTCTGTTGTAACAGAATATAATAGTTATGAAACCATTCTGTAACAAGGTTTAGGTAAAATTCGTTACCAGGAATTGATAGAAATGTGATATAACGCTGGTACACAGATATTATCTATTTTTGTTATGTTTTATTTACATATTATTTATATCTAAAATAAGCTTAGATTTTACGAAACCCGACAATAGAGAAAGCCCAAGCGCGAGTCGAATCGCGCATGCGCGTGTGTGCAATTGTACCGGCAGAAAAGGTGCATCGTGACGCGAGACGCCTGAAAGTGGCAAAGTGCAAGGCCGGTTAATAGAAGTGGCAAAGTGCATCAAGGCCGGTTAATAGAAAGAACATCAGGTACGTAGTTATTTATTACAAGTATTTTTATAGTTATAAAGTGATATTAACTGCGTGCATGATTTTATGCAGTTTTGAGTACTTGCGACAAAATTTAGTTGAAAGAAACGCCGGGCTTTTTGTAGGTTAGGGTCGCTGCTCTTGCTGTTTTTCTCTTTACTTTTTCTTTGTGTTTCACAGTATTCCGGCATTTTAAATATGCCAAAAGACATAGGAACTTTATCTCAAAGGAGGCAAGACCAGCTTATTAACCTGCAAATTGCCCGGTTTCAATTGCCATTGCTTCGTCACCAATTTTAAAAAGAAAAAAATCTTGTGCATAACTAAACATTTTGTTTTATATTATTGCAGAAAACTTGAAGAAAGCCAGAAACGCAGCAAATGATATCGATCATTTAACTACGGATGATGAGAAATTGGGAAAAGGACGCAGGAAAATTGTACCTGCGAAAAGATTTTCCGATTCGAGTAGTTCTTTTTCTAAGTTTTATTGCATTAAAGTTTATGTACGTTTATACTATTATGTAATTCTCATAAATAAATGAAGTTAAAAATATTATTGTGTATTGAATTTAAAAAGTGCAATTTTACACGGAGAGCAGAATATAGGGATAACCTCTCGACTAGCATAGCAATCGATTAATATTCCGGAGTCTGGCGATTTGCGCCGTAATTTGCTGGGCCTTTCCTCTATTTTTGAGGTTATAACATCATAAGTATATCATCAGTCGCCAGAATCCGGAATATTAATCGATTGCTATGCTGAGTCGAGAGTTTATCCCTATATTCTTCTCTCCGTGTACGGTTTTATTACAGTATTATGTGTTATGTAGATGTTACGTACACAATATGAAATCTGAAGCTAGGATTTTATACCCTAAATGACGGAATCATTCTGTAACAATAATCAAAATTGTTACAAAAATATTATATTATGTTACATAAATGAGACGTCAATTTTTATGTATCCTGGGACCTAATGGAGCGAGAAATAATTTAGCACTGGTACGTCACGAGTGATCTTATCTTTACGTAACGTGTTATTTTGTGTTATATAAATAATACATAAATGTTATGAATCTGTGTTTGGTGGGTACTTTGCGCATTTTGGTCCGCCATATTGGATCCGCCATTCTGAATTTCTGGATTTTGAGCTCAGATTCGTAGTCAGCGACCCAAAAAACCCCTGCATACCGAGTTCCAGCTTCATCAAGCTTTGTGCATTTGGGTCCACCATATTGGATCCGCCATATCGAATTTCCGGATTTTGAGCTCAGATTCGTAGTCAGCGACCCAAAAAACCCCTGCATACCGAGTTTCATCTTCATCAAGCTACTTTGAGCATGTTGGTCCGCCATATTGGATCCGCCATTTTGAATTTCTGAATTTTGAGCTCGGATTCGTAATCAGCGACCCCAAAAACCCCTGTATACCGAGTTCCAGCTTCATCAAGCTGCTTTGTGCATTTGGGTCCACCATATTGGATCCGCCACATTGAATTTCTGGATTTTGAGCTCAGATTCGTAGTCAGCGACCCAAAAAACCCCTGCATACCGAGTTTCATCTTCATCAAGCTACTTTGTTCATTTTGGTCCGCCATATTGGATCCGCCATATTGAATTTCCGGATTTTGAGCTCGGATTCGTAATCAGCGACCCAAAAAACCCCCGGACCCCAAATTTAAAGTAGATCTTATGTCAGGAAAAATGTATGCTTCAAAGGGTTAACTGAGTAAATCAAGGAAGTGATATAGAAATAACTTTAATTGTCGTTTCTTTGGTTTACAGGTAATTTTGTAATTTTGTAATTATTATAAATAGTATATGTTAACACCATTTAATAAAATAACTTTGGTTTACAGAGAAACAAAAAACTGTTATTATTCCATGAAGGATACACTGCCTTATAAAACGACAATTTCGTTAATCGCCAAAGAAAAAAGATGAGGTTACAATTTGAATTTAAAGTCATGGCTTCTGCAAAAGAGGAGAAAACTAATACCATAGCCATAATGTCAATATCAACAGAAGACGGAAAAAAATACCTATTACCAGAAGAGAGTATGTACGTTAGTGCTCATAAGGAATTAATGAAAACAAATACATATACTAAGGTAAAGGCTAAATTAAAGAAAAGACACGATAAAATGAGCGCGTGGTTTATATTAACGAAGGATCTTGAAGAAGTATATATAGACGAAGCAGGAAACATAGAATTTGACGGTAAATTTTTGGATGAGATAGAAGATAACAATAGTAACAGAGAAAAAACAGAATTAACAAAAATACTAGAAAAATTAGTAGAGGTTTCACAACAGAAGAATAAAGAGAAAAACTTGAAACATATTGCGGATAAACTCATAATAGAAAAATTTAGCAGCAAAAGCTACAATGCCAATCAATGGCTAGAAACATTCGAAAAGGAATGTATAAGATTAAATGTAGAAGAAGAAAATGAAAGAATTGAAATACTAAGGTTCTTTTTAGATGATACAAGTCAAAATTGGTATAAATCTATGATGTTAAAGGAGAGAGAAAGCCAATGGGCAACAAGGAGAGGAAGATTTATAGAAACATTTGGAAACAAGGGATGGAATAATAGAGCATATGCCCATTACTATAGATATAGAGAAGGTTCATTATTGGACTATGCAATAAAAAAAGAAAAACTTTCATTAAAAATAAATAAAGATATGGACACAGATACAATAATTGATAGGATCGGATTTGGTTTACCAGAAAATATCAGAGAAAAGATAGATAGAGAAAATTTAGATAATACGACAGATTTATTTGATAAATTAAAAAAATATGAAGGAAAGATAGAAAAAAAGAGTAATCTTAAAACAAAAGAAAACAAACAAGATTGGAGAAATAAATACACAGAGAAGACACCATGCAAAATATGCAAGAACCTCAACAAAAAGGAAAAATATCATCCGGAAGACAAATGTTGGTTCAAAATAAAACAAAGTGAGACTAAAGAAAAACCAAAAATATTAAGCAATAATGCAGTCATAGAAGTAGATTTACATAATGAGGAAAAAAACTAATAATCACACCATTGATAAAAGTTAAGATGTTGCTAGAAGATATAATGATAATAGATGGAATCTACGACCCAGGATCGCAAATATCGATAATAAATTCGAGATTTATAAAATTAAAAGAAAAGAAAAAAGACATGAATAAAATAACATTAAAAACAGTCCATGGTGTGACAAAAACAGATGGATTAATTACATTGAAAATCAAAATATTTAAAATAGAAGAAAAAGTAGATGTATTTATAGTAGAGAATGATAACTCTGAAGATTTTTTAATCGGTCTAGACATGATAAAAACATTTAAACTGCTTCAAGATGAAAATCTAAAGATATCTCAGAAATTAATGAAAAAGAAGACACAAATAAATATTGAAAAGAATATGGTAGAAGTTAAATTAAACTTTAATGAACATATTGAAGAAAAAGACTTCAAAATAAATCTAGAACATCTAGATGATAGACAAAAATTTAAGATAGAACATTTAATGGAAAAATATAAAACAATTTTTGCGAAAAATAAATACGATATCGGAACCGTGAAAGACTATGAAGCAAGGATAGACCTATTAGTTGATAAATTTTGTAGTAAAAGACCGTATAGATGCACGATTGAAGCTAAGAAAGAAATAGAACAACAAGTGGCAAAATTATTAGAAAAAAATTTAATTGAAGAATCGTACAGCCCATTTGCCGCACCAGTGACTCTAGCATTGAAAAAAGATGAAGGAAAAACTCGATTGTGCATTGATTTTAGAGATTTAAACAAGATTGTGATACCTCAGGCTCAACCTTTTCCGCTAATCGACGATTTAATAATTAAAGCTAGAAATTGTAAGTACTTCACATCACTAGACATCAACTCGGCATTTTGGTCAATACCACTAAGGATAGAAGATAAAAATAAAACAGGCTTCATAACTCAAGAAGGACACTACCAATGGACTTGCCTACCATTTGGTTTGAAAACAGCACCGGCAATTTTCCAAAGAATTTTATCAAGTATATTGAGAAAAAATAACCTCAAGAACTTCACAGAAAATTATATAGATGATATACTAATATTTTCAGAGACATTTGAAGACCACATAATGCACATAGAACAAGTTTTAGAAGCTATAATAAAAGAAGGATTCAGATTAAAATTAAAGAAATGCACATTCGCATCCAAATCAATAAAATATCTCGGACATATAATAGAAAATAACACAGTACGACCAATTAAAGACAACTTAATATCAATACAAAATTTTCCAACTCCAAAAACGCAGAAAAACATTAGACAATTCTTAGGTAAAATAAACTTCTACCACGAATACATACCGAAAATCTCAGCAATACTAGACCCATTGCATAGATTGTTGAGAAAAGATGTAAAATTTAATTGGTCCGAAGATTTCGAAAAATCATTTATGGAGATAAAAAAATTACTGTGTGTTCAACCAGTGCTAGAGATATTTGACAAAGATTTGCCCATTAGAATATACACAGACGCTTCACTGGAAGGCTTAGGTGCAATATTAAAGCAAACACAACGGAATGGAAAAGAGAAGCCAGTAGCCTACTTCTCAAAAAAACTAAACGAAACTCAAAAACAAAAGAAAGCTATATATTTGGAATGCTTGGCAATTAAAGAAGCAATAAAATATTGGGAACACTGGTTAATTGGAAGAGAATTTGAAGTTTATTCGGATCATAAACCTTTGGAAAACCTCAATATAAAAGCTAGAACAGACGAAGAACTAGGTGATTTAACATACTATCTATCTCAATTTAATTTCAAAATCATATATATACCAGGGAAATTAAACACTGAGGCGGATTGTCTTAGTAGAAATCCGGTATTGGAATCAGTAGATAGCACTCAAGAAATGTTGAAGATAGTAAATATGATCAAAATACAAGAAATAAAAAAAGATCAAGATGAAAACATCACATTAAAAGAACTTAAGAGAAAAACGATAAATGAACATGGTATAATTTATGAACAAAATGAAAATAGAAAGAAGATAATACTATCAGAAAAACTAAGTATTAAATTGATAAAAGAGACACATATAGATTGGTGCCATATTGGAATCAGACAAATGATTAATAGAATATGCCCATATTACACCTCAAAAAAATTAATAGAAAATATACAGAATATATGCAAAACTTGTAATATTTGTAAAAAGAATAAATCTAGAGGTCAAGTAAAATATGGATTGATGTCACATTTAGGACCAGCAACAAGACCATTTGAGATAGTGTCGATCGATACGATTGGTGGATTTGGTGGTCAAAGATCAACGAAAAGATACCTTCATCTTCTAGTCGATCATTATACAAGATATGCATCTATAATAACATCCAAAACCCAATCTGCTAATGACTTTATAAAGATAGTTCAAAACACCCTAGAAATAGACAAGATAGATATGATAATCACAGACCAATATCCAGGACTAAACTCAAGAGAATTCAAAACCCTTTTAAAAGGACAAGACATTAAACTTATTTTCACAGCTTTAAACGCACCCTTTTCGAATGGCCTTAATGAAAGATTGAACCAAACAATAGTCAACAAAATCAGATGTAAAATTAATGAAACTAAAGAGAAAAAAGCTTGGACAACGATAGCAAGGGAATGTGTCGACAAATATAACGTAACGGAACACTTAGTTACAGGTTTTACACCAAAATATCTACTAGATGGTACCAACACAAGTCTGCTACCCGAAGAATTAAAAGAATATAGAAATGCCGAAGATTGGAAAAAACGATAGAAAATTAGCTCTACAAAACAGCATAAAATCACATGAATACAACAAAAAAATATTTGATAAAAACAGAAAAGAGATTAAAATTAATACAGGTGACATAGTATATATCGAAAACGGTAATAAATTAAATAGGAAGAAATTAGATGAACTTAGGATTGGACCATTCGAAATAACAGAGAAGATATCAAACACAATATTTAAAATTAAAACTGGAAAAAGAAATGAAAACACAGGATTATTCCATATAACAAAACTAATACCAATAGAAGATACAACCAATGATAAAAATTCTCAGGAGAATTTTCATGGTGGGAGGGGGAGATGTAAGGCAAATGGATTCCCCTCATTTGAGTCTGCCGCGCTTCACACACTACGCGCCCCCCTTCTAATTGACTCTCGCCAGATGGAACAATAGAGAGCATGACAAGTAGATTCTAAGTAGTATCTAAAATGAGTTGCTCGAATTTAAAGATACTGCGGCAGCGTCCTGTAGGTCGGTAAAGAAAATGTCATTCGTAAGAAAAAAGAGATAAATGTACTTGGCTTAAGACGCTGCCGCGTCTCTTGATAGGAGCCGAGTAATCACCATGGAAAGTCGGTGATCACGGAAAAACGCCCGTTTCGCTCTAGTTAGTTAGTTAGTTAATGTATTTATTAGCTTTTAGCTACCGAGCGCTTTGCGCTACAATTTCGCTTAATTTATTCTTTACCTATCCTAAATCTATTTTACATCATCCTTGCACATGCTTAAGTTAACAATTTCGAGTTATTTATATCTCCAAGTTTCTCATCGCAACACATTTGGAAACCTATTTTCTCGATTGCATGACGTACTTCGATAAGTTCCGTTTCATTTCTGGAATCGATTTTATATTTTTTATTTCGATCGGTACTTTATTATACAGTTTAAATCCATCGTAATACAAGTCTTTGTGCCCTACCGCCCTCTTTCTGAATTCTACTCTCACTTGACCTGCCTGTCTGGTACGCATTTTATTTTTGTCTCCTACCATTTTTACTATTCTTTCATCCTCCTCTTTCAACTTATCTGCTTCGATAAGCTTGTGTATAAATAGTATCACATTGTATTCTAATCTTTCACGAATATTCATAAATTGTAGCGCTTCTAGCATATCATTTATTTTTGTTTCCTTATTGCACTGAAGTATTACACGCATAGCTCTGTTTTGTAGTTTTTGCAGTATTAATAGGTTAGTCTTACTCATGTTTATCTTTACTGGACTACAATACTCTAGGTAAGGTGCAACTATTGTTTTATAAACCGTACATCGTGTCACTGGTGACAGGAACCTCCCGAGTCTATTTAAAAAACTTATTTTCTTTCCCTCTTTAGATACAATTAATTCCCTATGTGCAATAAAACTTTAATTTTGATCAATTATTATGCCTAGGTACTTTATTTCTACAACCTTTTCCAGTACACCACCATCTCGACCCACTAATCGTACATGATTACCTTTGATTTGACCTCGGTTCCTAATTACCATGTATTTGGTTTTTTTTTGTGTTCATTTTCAGTTTATTTTTACATAACCAGAGCTCCGTTTCATTCAATTTACTACCTAATTTTCTATCTAACTCCTCCGAACCTTTTCCTACTGTATGAATTATCATATCATCGGCAAATAACAGAATTTTAAAGTCCTCTTTGAAAATTTCTACTATGTTATTTATATATAATATGAATAGAAAAGGTCCTAGAACAGATCCTTGGGGGACACCATACTTCGTCGGTAAATTCTGTGATGTTTCATTTCCTATGATGACTGTCTGCGAACGGTTTTCCAGATACGATCTCAGCCATTTATGTACACTACCTCCAATGCCATATTTTGTCAACTCAGCTATTAGCAAGTCTCTGTCAATTGTTTCGAATGCTCTCTTCAAATCTATAAAAACTGCGCCAATTATCTTGTCCTCACTGATCTGTATTTCCCATTCCGTTAGCGTTGCTTGTATTGCACTTTCACAAGATCTCTCTTTCCTGAACCCATATTAACAGTCACTGAATATATTATTTTTCTCTAGATAGTCAACTAGTTGGTCCTTGATAATAATTTCTAGTAATTTTTCATATTGTGGGAGCATGTTTATCGGTCGAAATTCATCTGCACGTCTGGTTTTATCTTCTTTAGGTATCGGCCTTATTTCAGATTCCTTCGATCCTTCCAGAAAGATTCCATACTTAAGACTGTCATTTATCAGTGTATCAGTATCTCTTCAGTCATGGCTTGAAACATGTATTTGAGTATATTCTTATTTATTCCTTCGTGCGTACCGCTTTTTTTTAGGCATTTTGTCTATAATTTTACTTATATCTGCACTACTAATTTCAGTGAACGTATTGAATGTCATTTCGGTAGAATTTGCATTCTGCTCTCGGTCATTTACTATTTGTTCTATACTTGTCACTATTTCTTCTATGCTGTCAATATAATATTTATCAAACTCATTCGCTATGTCTTTATCGCCAATCACAGTCCTATCATTAAAAACCACACCACTTCCGAAGTCTGCTGTCTGTTCTTTACCCTTAATAAGTATCTTTAATGTCTTCCACATCTCCACACTATCATTCTTATTGCTATCAATTTTCCTATTATAGTATTCTCATTTTGCTTGTCGTAGGGTATTGACTATCTCATTTCGTTTATTTCTATAGGTTTCCCAGTCACTATCTGCTCATTTGGCTTTTGCTACTTGGTACAGTTTATCTCTTATTTTAATAGCATTTATGATTTGCGTTGAGATCCGCGGTTTTTCAATTGTTCCTTCTCGGTGTTTTATTGCCTTATATGGAGCTTCCTCGTTTAATACTTGTAAAACTCTATCTATTATTTTGTTTACATTTGTATTATATAATATTTCGTTTCCAGCTACAGTCTGTACTTCTAGTTTTTTACTTCCTAATTTATCTATAAATCGTTTTATATTTAGGTTCCTGAGCTGTCGTTTACTTTTTTGCACCGTCGCTTCCCCTATAGTGTTAAAGCATAATTTAATTTCTATCATGCCATGGTCAGTTATTTTTGGTGTTTCATGCGTGATTGTATCAATCTTCAAATTACTAAATACTAAGTCAATCTTGGTTCCGGAGCTCTGATCTACTCTTGTTACACCTTTAACGTATTGTTTCATACCTCTCTCTAAAAATGTATTTATTAATTTTTTGGCACAAAACTCTTTGCTATTTAAATCTATGTTGGATCTTTAAGCCATATACAATTTCCTTCACTCTACAAATCATCCATAGCCTCTCCAATAAAATCTATGAACACAGCATCACTCGATCTGGGCGAGTGATACACTATCACAATGTTACCCTTATACGTTCTGGTATTTACTACTATCGCGGCACACCAGCAGTTCTTCTCTATTTTTCTAATAATTTTTTTTTTAAATTGAATATTTTTCGTCACATACATTGCAACCCCACCTGTGAACCGATTTTCACCATCACACCTGACTACTGTGTATCCTTCGATTTCTATCTCGTGATCCTCGATATCTTTTATAAGTCGCGTTTCAGTCAATGCAAGTATTGCTGGTTTTATTTTGTATACGACTAATTGTTCAATTTCGTCTTTATTTTTTATTAAACTCCGTGTGTTTAAATACAGTATTGACCCAATAGCCAATATTGGGTCCTTCATAGTCCCAACGCCCGTTCCTCCTTTCCTAAAAAAAAATATATCTAGAATCAATATTTCGTAAGAAAAACACGAAAAAATATTTCGCATCATTTCATGAACGCGACTCTTGGTCTATTCTATGTATTTTCAACCACTAAAATTGAATATAACATTATTTTAGCGATAGGACCAACAGCAGAACAACAATCCGCAAGAACCCGCTTCCATGAATGTATTTTTGTATTTTTTTTTCCAATCGACTCGCTATTTCTGCCATATCTTCCCGAGAAGTGATAATATTGATATGTGCCTAGATTTTTCCAAAGCATCTTTCTCCGCTGGTTACGATTATGACCATAGATCAACGATAAACCCAATAGGAGCCGAGTGATCCTCATGAGAAGTTGGTGATCCCGGAAAAACGTCTGTTTCGCCCTGGAAAAAAAATTTCACGGGAAAAACATGAAAAACTATTTCCCATCATTTCTTAGTCTATTTTATGTTATTTCGACAACTGAAGATAAATATAGAAATATTTCAGCAATAGGACCAAAAGAAGCTCTGAAATCCGCAAAGAACCGCTTCCATGAATCTATTTTTCAAATTCTTCAAAATTAACACAGTATTTCTGCGATATCTTTCCGAGGAATGATAATCTCGCCATGTGCCTAAATTTCGCAGAAGCATTATTCTCCGCTAATTACGATTATGACCATAGTTTAACGATAAAAACAATAAAAGCCGAGCGATCCCCATGGGAAGTCGGTTATCACGAAAAAACGTCCGTTTCGCTCTAGAATCAATATTTCGCAAGGAAAACACGAATAACTTTATCGCATCATTTCTTGGACTCGACTTTTAGTCCATTCTATCCATTTTCGACCACTGAAAATGAATATAACATTGTTTCAGCGATAGGACCAAAAGCAGTTCTACAATCCGCAAGAAACCGCTTCCATGAATCTATTTTTTAATTTTTTTTAAATCAACTCACTATTTCTGCAATATCTCACTGGAAAATGACATTTTTGAGATGTGCCTAGATTTTCCCAAAGTATTTTTCTCCGCTGATTACGATTATGATCTTAGTTAAACGATAAAAAATAGGAGCCAATTAATCCTTACAGGAAGTTAGTGATCACGAGAAAACGCCCGTTCCACTCTAGAATCAATATTTGACGAGAAAAACACAAAAAAATGGTTTGCATCATTTCTTGGACTTGACTCTTAGTCTATTCTATGTACTTTCGACGACTGAAATTGACTATAACATTATTTCAGCGATAAAACGAAAATCAGATCTGGAATCCGCAAGAAACCACCTTCATATATCTTTTTTCTTCCAATCAGCTTACTATTTCTGCGATATCTTTCCAAGGAGTGATAATTTCGCCATGTGCCTTGGTTTGCAGAAAGCATTGCTTCCGCTCATTAGGATTATAAACTTAGGTCAACGATAAAGCTAGTAGGAGCCGAGTAATGGTCATGGGAAATTGGCTCTGGAATCAATATTTTACAAAAAAAAAAAAAAAACACACGAAAAACTATATCGCATTATTTCTTGGAGTTGACTCTTACTCTATTCTATGTATTTTCGACTACTAAAAATGAATATAACATTGTTTCAGGGGTAGGAACGAAAACAGCTCTGAAACCCGCAAGAAACCGCTTCCATGAATACATTTTTCAATTTTTTTTTCAATCAACACACTATTTCTGGGATATCCTTTCGAAGAATAATAGATTTGACATGTGCCTAGATTATCGATAAAAACTATAGAAGCCAAGTGATCCTCATGTTAAGTTGGTGATTACTAGTAATCGTCCGATTTGCTTTAGAATCAATATTTCGCGGAAAAAAAACACGAAAATCTATATCGCATCATTTCTAGGACTTGACTTTTAGTCTATTCTATGTATTTTCGGCCACCGGAAATAAATGCAACCTTACTTCAGCGATAAGACCAGAAGCAGCTCTGAAATCTGCAAAAAACTGCTTCCATGAATCTTTTTTTCAATTCTTTCTGAGTCAACTCACTATTTCTGCGATATCCTCCCGAGAAATGATAGTTTGGACATGTGCCTAGATTTTCCCGAAGCATTATTTTCCGCTGATTACGATTATGACCATAGTTTAACGATAAATCCAAGAGGAGCCGATTAATTTTCATGGGAACTTGGTGATCACAGAAAACGCCCGTTTTACTCTAGTATCAATGTTTCGCGAAAAAAACACAGAAAATTATTATGCATTATTTTTTGGACTTGACTCTTAGTCCATCCTATGTATTTTCGGGCACTGAAAATAAATACAACATATTTTTAGCGATATGACCAAAAGCAGCTCTGGAATCCGCAAAAAACCGGTTCCATGAATCTAATTTTCAATTTTTTCCAATCAACTGACTATTTCTGCGATATCCTCCCAAGAAATGATAGATTTGACATGTGCCTAGATTTTTACGACGCAATATGACCATAGTTTAACGACAAACCCAGTAGGAGCCGATTAAACCTCATGGGACGTTGGTGATCACGAAACCACGTCCGTTTCACTCTGGAATGGATACTTCGCGAGAAATACACGAGAAACTTTTTCGCATAATTTCTTAGGCTCAACTTTCAGTCTAGTTCATGTATTTTCGACCCCTGGAAATAAATGTATCATTATTTCAGCGATGAGGCCAAAAGCAGCTCTGGAATCCGCGGAAAGCCGCTCCCATGAATCTATTTTTAAACTTTTATTGAATCAACTCACTATTTCTGCGATATTTTACCGGGAAATGATACCTCTGGCATGTGCCTAGATTTTCCCGAAGCATTCTTCTCCGCTAATGAAGATTCTGACTATAGTACAAAGATAAAAACGATAGAAGGCGATTGATCCCCATTGCAAGTTGGTGATCACAAAAAACGTCCGTTTCGCTCTAGAATTAATATTTCGTGAGAAACACACGAAAAACTATTTCGCATCATTTCTTGGTCTTAACTATCAGTTCATGCTATGTTTTTTCGACCCCTGTAAATGTATCATTATTCCAGCGATGGGACGAAAAGCAGCTCTGAAATCCGCAAAAAACCGCTTCCATTAACCTTTTTTTCAATCGTTTCTGAGTCAACTCACTATTTCTGCGATATCCTCCCGAAAGATGATCATTTTGACATGTGCCTAGATTTTTCCGAGGCATGTTTCTCCGCTAATTAAAATTATGACCATAGTTTGACGATGAAAAAAAAAGAAGTCGAGTCATCCTCGTGGGAAGTTGGTGATCTCGATGAAACGTCCGTTTCGCTCTAGAATCAATATTTCGCGAGAAATACACGAAAAACTATTCCGCATTATTTCATGGACTTGACTCTTATACCATTCTACGTATTTTCGATTTGTGAGATACTTTTATTTCAGCGATAGAACTAAAAGCAGCTCTGAAATCCGCAAGAAACTGCTTCCATGAATCTTTTTTTCAATTGTTTCTGAGTCAACTCACTATTTCTGCGATATCCTCCCGAGAAATGATAGATTGGACATGTGCCTAGATTTTCCCGAAGCATTATTTTCCGCTGATTACGATTATGACCATAGTTTAACGATAAATCCAAGAGGAGCCGATTAATTTTCATGGGAACTTGGTGATCACAAAAAAACGCCCGTTTTACTCTAGTATCAATGTTTCACGAAAAAAAAAACACCGGAAATTATTATGCATTATTTTTTGGACTTAACTCTTAGTCCATCCTATGTATTTTCGGGCAATGAATATGAATACAACATATTTTTAGCGATAGGACCAAAAGCAGCTCTGGAATCCGCAAAAAACCGGTTCTATGAATCTAATTTTCAATTTTTTTCAATCTACTGACTATTTCTGCGATATCCTTCCAAGAAATGATATATTTGACATGTGCCTAGATTTTTCTGACGCAAAATGACCGTAGTTTATCGACAAACCCAGTAGGAGCCGATTAAACCTCATGGGACGTTGGTGATCACGAAACCACGTCCGTTTCACTCTGGAATGGATACTTCGCGAGAAATACACGAGAAACTTTTTCGCATAATTTCTTAGGCTCAACTTTCAGTCTAGTTCATGTATTTTCGACCCCTGGAAATAAATGTATCATTATTTCAGCGATGAGGCCAACAGCAGCTCTGGAATCCGCGGAAAGCCGCTCCCATGAATCTATTTTTAAACTTTTATCGAATCAACTCACTATTTCTGCGATATTTTACCGGGAAATGATACCTCTGGCATGTGCCTAGATTTTCCCGAAGCATTCTTCTCCGCTGATGAAGATTCTGACTATAGTACAAAGATAAAAACGATAGAAAGCGATTGATCCCCATTGCAAGTTGGTGATCACAAAAAACGTCCGTTTCGCTCTAGAATTAATATTTCGTGAGAAACACACGAAAAACTATTTCGCATCATTTCTTGGTCTTAACTATCAGTTCATGCTATGTTTTTTCGACCCCTGTAAATGTATCATTATTCCAGCGATGGGACGAAAAGCAGCTCTGAAATCCGCAAAAAACCGCTTCCATTAACCTTTTTTTCAATCGTTTCTGAGTCAACTCACTATTTCTGCGATATCCTCCCGAAAGATGATCATTTTGACATGTGCCTAGATTTTTCCGAGGCATGTTTCTCCGCTAATTAAAATTATGACCATAGTTTGACGATGAAAAAAAAGAAGTCGAGTCATCCTCGTGGGAAGTTGGTGATCTCGATGAAACGTCCGTTTCGCTCTAGAATCAATATTTCGCGAGAAATACACGAAAAACTATTCCGCATTATTTCATGGACTTGACTCTTATACCATTCTACGTATTTTCGATTTGTGAGATACTTTTATTTCAGCGATAGAACTAAAAGCAGCTCTGAAATCCGCAAGAAACTGCTTCCATGAATCTTTTTTTCAATTGTTTCTGAGTCAACTCACTATTTCTGCGATATCCTCCCGAGAAATGATAGATTGGACATGTGCCTAGAGTTTCCCGAAGCATTATTTTCCGCTGATTACGATTATGACCATAGTTTAACGATAAATCCAAGAGGAGCCGATTAATTTTCATGGGAACTTGGTGATCACGAGAACGCCCGTTTTACTCTAGTATCAATGTTTCGCGAAAAAAACACAGAAAATTATTATGCATTATTTTTTGGACTTGACTCTTAGTCCATCCTATGTATTTTCAGGCACTGAAAATAAATACAACATATTTTTAGCGATATGACCAAAAGCAGCTTTGGAATCCGCAAAAAACCGGTTCCATGAATCTAATTTTCAATTTTTTCCAATCAACTGACTATTTCTGCGATATCCTCCCGAAAGATGATCATTTTGACATGTGCCTAGATTTTTCCGAGGCATGTTTCTCCGCTAATTAAAATTATGACCATAGTTTGACGATGAAAAAAAAGAAGTCGAGTCATCCTCGTGGGAAGTTGGTGATCTCGATGAAACGTCCGTTTCGCTCTAGAATCAATATTTCGCGAGAAATACACGAAAAACTATTCCGCATTATTTCATGGACTTGACTCTTATACCATTCTACGTATTTTCGATTTGTGAGATACTTTTATTTCAGCGATAGAACTAAAAGCAGCTCTGAAATCCGCAAGAAACTGCTTCCATGAATCTTTTTTTCAATTGTTTCTGAGTCAACTCACTATTTCTGCGATATCCTCCCGAGAAATGATAGATTGGACATGTGCCTAGAGTTTCCCGAAGCATTATTTTCCGCTGATTACGATTATGACCATAGTTTAACGATAAATCCAAGAGGAGCCGATTAATTTTCATGGGAACTTGGTGATCACGAGAACGCCCGTTTTACTCTAGTATCAATGTTTCGCAAAAAAAACACAGAAAATTATTATGCATTATTTTTTGGACTTGACTCTTAGTCCATCCTATGTATTTTCAGGCACTGAAAATAAATACAACATATTTTTAGCGATATGACCAAAAGCAGCTTTGGAATCCGCAAAAAACCGGTTCCATGAATCTAATTTTCAATTTTTTCCAATCAACTGACTATTTCTGCGATATCCTCCCGAAAGATGATCATTTTGACATGTGCCTAGATTTTTCCGAGGCATGTTTCTCCGCTAATTAAAATTATGACCATAGTTTGACGATGAAAAAAAAGAAGTCGAGTCATCCTCGTGGGAAGTTGGTGATCTCGATGAAACGTCCGTTTCGCTCTAGAATCAATATTTCACGAGAAATACACGAAAAACTATTCCGCATTATTTCATGGACTTGACTCTCATACCATTCTACGTATTTTCGATTTGTGAGATACTATTATTTCAGCGATAGAACTAAAAGCAGCTCTGAAATCCGCAAGAAACCGCTTCCATGAATCTATTTTTAAAAAAAATTTTCAATTATCTCACAATCTTTGCGATATTTTTCCGAGATATATCAAATTTGACAAGGGCCTAGATTTTCCCAAAGCATTTTGCTCCGCTGTTTACAATTATGACTATAGTTCAGCGATAAACCCAATGAAAGCCAAGTTATCCTCATGGGAAGTTGGTGATAGGGGCAAAACGACGAGTTCGCTCCAAAATCAATATTTCACAAAAATAAACACGAAAAACAATATGGCATTATTTCTTGGTCTCAACTCTTAGTCTATTCTGAGTACTTTGATGACTTAAAATGAATGTATCATTATTTTAGCGATGGGACCAAAAGCAGCTCTGAAATCCGCAAAAATCCACTTCTATCAATTTATTTTGAAACTTTTTCCGAATCAACTCACTATTTCTGCGATATTTTTCCGAGACATAATAGATTTGACATGTGCCTAGATTTTCCCAAAGCATTTTCCGCTGATTACGATTATGACTATATTTTAACGAAAAAAACTATAGAAGCCAAGTCATCCTCATGAGTAGTGATGCCGCACGAGGTTACAATTCTCGACTTCGATTGACAGGACCTAGTCAAGGCACTTTCTCGACTCGCGAAAACATTGCGCCCTTCATTTGTTTATATCGTCTCGTCTCGCCTCGAGAAATTACACGATATTCGCGTCATATTCGATAATATATATGCATGCAATAAATATCCTACAATCTAACTTTGAAGAAAGATTTATTGCAGCTTGTAAAATAAATTAAACATTTATTAGAACTATTTAAGATTATACAACGAGTTTTAAACGTATTAAAAAACGAAAACGACGAATTAGAAGTAATGCTGTGTAATAATCCACAATATTTAATAGCTTCGGTACAACTGCGAGGACTGCAACGTACACAATAACACAATTCATTATTTACAATTTCTTAGCCTCGACCTTAATTATTTCGGCCAGACTACACGTGACCCATGAATTCAGACACAGCAAGCTCCGGGCTGATTCATGGGTGAGTCTGTTTCTGTGTTTCCTGATCGTGAGTGAAGCCCTAGAAAATAAACGCTCTGCAGGAACCGAAGTTGCTGGTGTAGATAAAATATCTCGTGCCATGCGTGCTAAGTTCGGATATTGGGATTCATGCAGTTTCCACCAGGCTAAGATACCCGTATTCGCCGCTGCTCTCTCCGATTTAGTGTAACGATTGATCTCGTTGTCGGAATTAAGCACAGAGTCATTTTTTGCAAAGAGGGAGTTTAAATCAATACCGTCATCGTCACTATCATCATTGTTGCTTACAACCTGGTCACTTGCTAAACTTGTCTCGTCTTCGATTAGAGTCGAACAGTAACGACTTTGAAAAATTCCTTTGAAATCTCGTATAGATTTCGTTTTCATCTTTTTACCCCAGTTCGTCAAATCAAATGTCTCCGTTTTTTGTCGAGGATCGAGAATTAGTGCGACGCAGTAGATCCAGTTCATCTTATTGTAGTGCTTAACTATTTTGTCCCGGCACGCAGTGAGTGCGGTCAAAAATGTTGCGTCCACGTCGCTGATCGCAGGGTTTATACTACGCATCGATTCTTCGATTTTGTCTAGCAACATATTGAAGCCTATGACGACCTGTGGGAGCGTCACGTATTTTTCTCCGCCAAGTGTCTCTGACAATACCTTGAAATCGCGAAGAAAGCGCACAATTCTCGATAGAATTTGCCATTCTGACTCCGAAAGCGAAAGGTTTGCCAGCTCCTTATTATTGAGGCACAGCAAGTTACACGCGTCTTTCATTTTGAGAGCAGTTTTCACCATTTCGTGTGTAGAATTCCATCGCGTACACACGTCTACGCTTAGCGACAGCATCGCGATGTTAGTCGTTTCACAGCAAGCCTTAAGCTTTATCTGCCATTGCTCGGATCTTTTGATTTTTAAAATTAATGATCGCAACTTCTGGAGCACGCACGGACTCTTACAATCATTTTCACGATCATCAACATCTGAATCACCGTCTTCCTGCTCACAGTCATCGTCGTCGTCGGAAACTTTCAATATTTTTAACATATCCTGAACACCTAAGTTCAAAATATGAGCGAAGCATCGAAATTGCTTGTCATTAGCGTTGAAGTGATCACCCTGTTTTTCGAAAATTTTCGCCAATTCCGTGACAAATTTAGTGTTCGCGGATGCATTATCGACGGTTATGCTTTGTAGTTTATCTTCTAAACGGTATTTTACAAGTACTTGATAGAAGTTCTCCGCGATTGCACGACCCGTATGCTCTCCATTCGACGGCGTGAAGTCAATAGTCAGAGATTGCAATTCCCAATTGTTATCGATAAAGTGTGCCGTGATTCCGAAATAAGACTTATTGGCTATTGATGTCCACCCGTCAATTGTAAATGAAATCTTGGAGCTATTGTCACAAAAAATTTTCATTACCCCCTTTTGTAAATAATCGAAGCGTTCGATTACTTTTCTTCGCATCTCTGTTCTTTTCAGTACTCGCGCTTTTGGATTCAGGAACGAGAAAAGTTCGATGGTGTGTTCATCCTCAAAGAAGGAAAAAGGGAGGTATTGTCGGGCCAGCCAGTCGCAGAGCATCGTTTCAAATTGTGGTTGTGATGACGGACCCTGTACAGGTGGAGAAAATAAATCATTACGATTTATTTTCTGATTCAATTATCATGTTCGAAACCAAGAGTGGGGATGCAGTGTGTACTCATATTAGTATATTACGATACAAGGCCGGAAAAACGTTTTCTCACGAGACGAGTGTTGCAATCTCACGAGCTGAGAAAACGTTTTTAGGCCGAGTATCGTATACAATTTTACTTCACATCTTCACAAGGCGCGAAAGTGGGGTTACACGCGTGCGTGAAACCGCGTTTCTCGCACCGAGTGATATACAGTGATATAATAGTACATTACGATACAAGTGCGATGAAACTTTTTCTTGACGAGTGTGAGTTTGCAGCACGAGCCAAAGGCGAGTGTTGCAATCACACGAGATCAGAAAAAGTTTCCCGCACGAGTTCCGTATACAATTTTATGCCACTAGTGTGGGAAATACCTATTTCACGCACGCTGTGGCATAAAGTGTATTACGATACAAGGGCGAAACATTTTTTCTCACTTGTGTGTTTGCAAAACGTGCCGAAGGCGAGTATTGCAATCACACGAATTTAGAAAACGTTAATCGCACGAATATCGTACCTAATTTTATTTCACAAGGTGTGAAAACGAGGTTTCACGCACGCGCACGAGAAGCGTACGTAAAACAGCGTTTTACCCACCAAGTGAAATAAAAATAATAACTTCTTCGGATTTGGTAACAAAATTTAATTTACTTGAAATTGAGGCAACTGATCATTCTTGTCCCGTTCAGCCGAGTTGAGCTCTTCAAAAAGTTGGGGATGTGCCTTTTTCAAATGCTTTCTCACAGCAATTGTGTTACTCATTCATACATTCATACTTCATTTTTATCACTTGCCCATTCCCCGAACTTTCGACGCAACTTTTGCAAATAGCAATTTTCGTATCGTCATTCCAACGGAATTCGAAATATTTCGAATATTTCTTCGACTATTCAGAGAAAATAATATAGAGTATGGAGATTATTTTTTTTAATGTATATAAAATTTTTATTATAATCTAGATTTTACAATTTACAAATTTACGAATATTCATAAATATTTACAGTAACGGATTTCATTCGCTTCTGCGGCGGTTCCTGATTTTCATCATTAGCTTCGTTTTCCTTTTCCTCCATAACTCCGTATTAAACTCTCAATATTCTTGAAATGCGATGTCAATATTCGTGAAATGTTGACGTTATGCTCCGAGATCTCGACACATTGAACGAGGCAAATGAGCATCTCGTATCTCGAGATTGTATTCACACCCGTCGAGACTAATCGGAATGCATTTGTTCACGAGACGATTTATTGACGATATAATCTCTCGAATTGTATCGTCTTTCTTGAGGGTATCACTACTCATGAGAAATTGATGATTACTAGAGATCGTCCGATTTACTTTAGAATTAATATTTCGCAAAAAAAATCCACGAAATCCTGTATCGCATCATTTCTTGAACTCGACTTTAAGACTAATCTATGTATTTTCGACCACTGAAAATAAGTGTAGCCTTATTTGAGCCGTAGGACCAAAAGTAGCCCTGGAATCCGCGAAAACCAGATTCCATGAATCTATTTTTTAACTTTTTCCGAATCAACTTACTATTTTTTCGATATTTTTACGGAAAAAAATAGATTTGACATGTGCCTAGATTTTCCCGAAGCTTCATTTTCCGCTAATTACGATTATAACCATAGTTTGACGATAAAGAAAATGAAAGTCGAGTCATCCTCATGAAAAGGTGGTGATCACGAAACCACGTTCGTTTCGCTCTAGGATCAATATTTCGCGGAAAATACACGAAAAACTATTTCGCTCTCGATCCATTCTATGTTTATTCGACCACTGAAATTAAATCCAACTTTAGTTTAGCGATAGGACTGAAAGCAGCTCTGAAATCCGAAAGAAATCGCTTTCATCAATCTATTTTTTAACTTTTTCCGAATCAACTCACTATTTCTGCAATATTATACCGAGAACTGATAATTTCGTCATGGGCCTAGATGTTCTCGAAGCATCTTTCTCCGCCGATTACGATCGTGACCATAGCTTCACGATAAAAACAATAGAAGCCGAATCATCTCCATGGGAAGTTGATGATCACGATAGAACGTCCGTTTTGCTCTAGAATCAATATTTCTCAAGAAAAACTCGAAAATCCATATCGCATCACTTGGTAGACTTGACTTTTAGTCTATTTTATGTATTTTCGACCACTGAAAATAAATATAACCTTATTACAGCGATAGAACCAAAAGCAGCTCTAAAATCCGCAGGAAACCGCTTCCATGAATCTTTTTTCAAATTGTTTCAGAGTCAACTCACTATTTCTGCAATATTCTACCGAGACATGATAGATTTGACATGTGCCTAGATTTTCCCGAAGCATTCTTCTCCGCTGATGAAGATTCTGACTATAGTACAACGATAAAGACGATAGAAGGCGATTGACCCCTATTGCAAGTTGGTAATCACAAAAAACGTCGGATTCGCTCTAGAATCAGTATTTCGCGAAAAGTTCACGAAAAACCTTTTCGCATCATTTCTTGGTCTTAACATTTAGCCGATTCTGAGTATTTTTGACGACTTAAAAGAAATATAACATTATTTCAGCGATAGGACTAGAAGCAGCTCTGTAATTCGCATGGAACCGCTTCCGTCGATCTATTTTCTAATTTTTATTCAATCAACTCCCAATTTTTGGGATATTTTTTCAAGAAATAATTATTTTGACATGTGCCTAGATGTTCCCGAAGCATCTTTCTCCGCTGATTACGATTTTGGCTATAGCTTGACGATGAAAACAATAGAAGCCGAATCATCCTTATGGGAAGTTGGTGATTACGATAAAAAGTCCGTTTCCTTCTAGAATCAATATTTCGCGAGAAATTCACGAAAAACTATTTCGCATTATTCCATGGACTTGACTCCCAGTACATTCCATGTATTTTCGACCACTGAAAAAAAATACGTGATTAATTCAGCGGAGAGACCAATAGCACCTTTGGAATCCGCAAAAAGTCACTCCTATGAATCTATATTTAAACTTTTTTCGAATCACCTCACTAATCCTGCGATATCTTACAGAAAAATGATACCTTTGACATGTGCCTAGATTTTCCCGAAGCATTCTTCTCCGGTAAAGGTGATTCTGACTATAGTACAACGATGAAAACGATAGCAGGCGAGTGATCCCTATTGGAAGTTAGTGATTAAAAAAACGTCGGATTCGCTTTAGAATCATTATTTCGCAAGAAATTCACGAAAAACTTTTTCGCATCATTTCTTGGTCTCAACATTTAGTCGATTCTAAGTATTTTTGACGACTTAAAATAAATATAACATTATTTCAGCGATATGACTAAAAGCAGCTCTGAAATCTGCATGGAACCGCTTCCGTCAATCTATTTTCTAATTTTCATTCAATCAACTCACATTTTTTGCGATATTTCTTCAAGAAATCATCATTTTGACATGTGCCTAGATGTTCCCGAGACATCTTTTTCCGCTGATTACGATTATGGCCATAGCTCGACGATGAAAACAATAGAAGCCGAATCATCCTTATGGGAAGTTGGTGATCACGATAACAAGTCCGTTTCGCTCTGGGATTGATATTTCGCAAGAAACACACAAAAAACTATTTCGCATTATTTCTCGGTCTTGACTATCAGTTCATGCTACGTATTTTCGACCCCTGAAAATGTATCATTATTTCAGCGATGGGACGAAAAGCAGCTCTGAAATCCGCAAAAAACCGCTTCCATTAACCTTTTTTTCAATCGTTTCTGAGTCAACTCACTATTTCTGCGATATCCTCCCGGAAGATAATCATTTTGACATGTGCCTAGATTTTTCCGAGGCATCTTTCTCCGCTAATTACAATTACGACCATAGTTTGACGATGAAAAAAAAGAAGTCGCGTCATCCTCGTGGGAAGTTGGTGATCTCGATGAAACGTCCGTTTCGCTCTAGAATCAATATTCCGCGAGAAATACACGAAAAACTATTCCGCATTATTTCATGGACTTAACTCTTATACCATTCTACGTATTTTCGATTTGTGAGATACTTTTATTTCAGCGATAGAACTAAAAGCAGCTCTGAAATCCGCAAGAAACTGCTTCCATGAATCTTTTTTTCAATTGTTTCTGAGTCAACTCACTATTTCTGCGATATCCTCCCGAGAAATGATAGATTGGACATGTGCCTAGATTTTCCCGAAGCATTATTTTCCGCTGATTACGATTATGACCATAGTTTAACGATAAATCCAAGAGGAGCCGATTAATTTTCATGGGAACTTGGTGATCACAAAAAAACGCCCGTTTTACTCTAGTATCAATGTTTCACGAAAAAAAAACACCGGAAATTATTATGCATTATTTTTTGGACTTAACTCTTAGTCCATCCTATGTATTTTCGGGCAATGAAAATGAATACAACATATTTTTAGCGATAGGACCAAAAGCAGCTCTGGAATCCGCAAAAAACCGGTTCCATGAATCTAATTTTCAATTTTTTTCAATCTACTGACTATTTCTGCGATATCCTTCCAAGAAATGATAGATTTGACATGTGCCTAGATTTTTCTGACGCAAAATGACCGTAGTTTATCGACAAACCCAGTAGGAGCCGATTGAACCTCATGGGACGTTGGTGATCACGAAACCACGTCCGTTTCGCTCTGGAATGGATACTTCGCGAGAAATACACGAAAAACTTTTTCGCATAATTTCTTGGGCTCAACTTTCAGTCTAGTTTATGTATTTTCGACCCCTGGAAATGAATGTATCATTATTTCAGCGATGAGACCAAAAGCAGCTCTGGAATCCGCGGAAAGCCGCTCCCATGAATCTATTTTTAAACTTTTATCGAATCAACTTACTATTTCTGCGATATTTTACCGGGAAATGATACCTCTGGCATGTGCCTAGATTTTCCCGAAGCATTCTTCTCCGCTGATAAAGATTCTGACTATAGTACAACGATAAAGACGATAGAAGGCGATTGATCCCCATTGCAAGTTGGTGATCACAAACAGCGTCGGATTCGCTCTAGAATCAGTATTTCGCGAGAAATTCACGAAAAACCTTTTCGCATCTTTTCTTGGTCTTGACTTCTAGTCGATTCTAAGTTTTTTTGACGACTTAAAATAAATATAACATTACTTCAGCGATAGGACTAGAAGCAGCTCTGAAATCCGTAAGGAACCGCTTCCGTCAATCTATTTTCCAATTTTTATTCAATCAACTCCCAATTTTCGCGATATTTTTTCAAGAAATATTCATTTTGACATGTGCCTAGATGTTCTCGAAGCATCTTTCTCCGCTGATTACGATTATAGCGAAAGCTTGACGATGAAAACAATAGAAGCCGAATCGTCCTTATGGGAAGTTGGTGATCACGATAAAAAGTCCGTTTCGCTCTAGAATGAATATTTCGCGAGAAATACACGGAAAACTATTCCGCATTATTTCATGGACTTGACTCTCAGTACATTCCATCTATTTTCGACCACTGAAAAAAAATACGTGATTATTTCAGCGATGAGACCAATAGCACCTCTGGAATCCGCCAAAAGCCGCTCCCATGAATCTATATTTAAACTTTTTTCGAATCAACTCACTAATCCTGCGATATCTTACAGAAAAATGATACCTTTGACATGTGCCTAGATTTTCCCGAAGCATTCTTTTCCGGTGATGGAGATTCTGACTATAGTACAACGATGAAAACGATAGCAGGCGAGTGATCCCTATTAGAAGTTAGTGATCACAAAAAACGTCGGATTCGCTTTAGAATAATTATTTCGCAAGAAATTCACGAAAAACTTTTTCGCATCATTTCTTGGTCTTAACATTTAGTCGATTCTAAGTATTTTTGACGACTTAAAATAAATATAACATTATTTCAGCGATATGACTAAAAGCAGCTCTGAAATCTGCATGGAACCGCTTCCGTCGATCTATTTTCTAATTTTTATTCAATCAACTCACATTTTTTGCGATATTTTTTCAAGATATCATCATTATGACATGTGCCTAGATGTTCCCGAGACATCTTTCTCCGCTAATTACGATTATGGCCATAGCTTGACGATGAAAAGAATAGAAGCCGAATCATCCTTATGGGAAGTTGGTGATCACGATAAGAAGTCCGTTTCGCTCTAGAATGAATATTTCGCGAGAAATACAAGAAAAACTATTCCGCATTATTTCATGGACTTGACTCTTAGACCATTCTGCGTATTTCCGATTACTGAAATCGGAAATACTTTTATTTCAGCGATAGAACCAAAAGCAGCTCTGAAATCCGCAAAAAACCGCTTCCATTAACCTTTTTTTCAATCGTTTCTGAGTCAACTCACTATTTCTGCGATATCCTCCCGAAAGATGATCATTTTGACATGTGCCTAGATTTTTCCGAGGCATCTTTCTCCGCTAATTACAATTATGACCATAGTTTGACGATGAAAAAAAATAAGTCGAGTCATCCTCGTGGGAAGTTGGTGATCACGATAAAACGCCCATTCCACTCTAGAATCAATATTTCGCGAAAAAAAAAAACAGAAAAATATTTTGCATCACTTCGTGGACGTAACGCTATTCTTCGTATTTTCGACCCCTGAAAATGAATAAAATATTATTTCAGCGATAAAACCAAAATCAGATCTGAAATCCGTAAGAAACTGCCTCCATATATATATATTTTTTCCAATCAACTTACTATTTCTGCGTTATCTATCCGAAAAACGATAAATTCGCCATGTGTCTAGATGTTTTCGAAGCATCTTTCTCCGCTGATTACGATTATGACCATAGCTTGACGATAAAAACAATAGAAGCCGAATCATCATCATGGGAAGTTGGTGATCACAATAAAACGTCCGATTCGCTCTAGAATCAATATTTCGCAAGAAAAACACAAAAATCTATAACGCATCATTTCTTGGACTTGACTTTTAGTATATTATACGTATTTTCGACCACTGAAAATAAATATAACCTTATTTCAGCGATAGGACCGAAAGCAGCTCTGGAATCTGCCAGAAACCGCTTCGATGAATTTTTTTTTTTATTGTTTTGGAGTCAACTTACTATTTCTGCGATATCCTCTCAAGAAATGTTAGATTTGACATGTGCCTAAATTTTCGCGAAGCAATAGTTTTCGCTGATCACGATTATGACCTCGATTCAACGATGAAGCCAATAGGAGCTGAGTAATTTTTATGGGAAGTTATTGATCACGAGAAAACGCTCATTCCACTCTAGAATCAATATTTCGCGAAAAAAACACAGAAAAATATTTTGCATTTTTTCTAGGACGTAACGCTTAGTCTTTGCTATGTATTTTCGAACCATGAATATAAATAAAATATTATTTCGGCGATGGGACCAAAAAATGCTCTGAAATCCGCAAGAAACCACTTCTATGAAAGTTTGAAATTTGTTTTTCGAATCAACTCACTAGTTCTGCGATATCTCTCCGAGAAATCATAATTTTGACATGTGACTAGATTTTCCAGAAGCCTTCTTCTCCGATAATTACGATTATGACCCTATTTTAACGATAAACCCAAGAGGAGCCGATTATCTTTCATGGGAACTTGGTGATCACAAAAAACGCCCGTTTTACTCTAGTATCAATGTTTCGCGAAAAAAAACACAGGAAATTATTATGCATTATTTTTTGGACTTGACTCTTAGTCCATCCTATGTTTTTTCGGGCACTGAAAATGAATAAAATTTCGATTCAGCGATAGGACCAAAAGCAGCTCTAGAATCCGCAAGAAACCGCTTCTATAAATCTATTCTTCAATTTTTATCGAATCGACTCGATATTTCTGCAATATCTTTCCGAGAAAAGATAATTTTGACATGTGCCTAGATTTTTCTGAGGCGACTTTCTCTGCTAATTACGATTATGACCATAGTTTGACGATCAAAAAAGTAGAAGCCGATTCATCCTCATGGGAAGTTGGTGATCACGATAAAACGTCCGTTTCGCTCTAGATAGATAGATAGATAGATAGATGTGTTAATTAGCTTCAAGCTATCATGCGCTTCGCGCTACAATTTCTCTTAATATAAACTTATTCTCAGTTATCCTAACTTCACCGTGATGTCTATAATTTCCGCATATACTGTTTACACTTTGAAATTTTTATTTGTATTTCATTCATCGATACAATTTTTTTTTTTTTTTTTTTTTTTTTTTTTTTTTTTTCTTATAAATCTAAACACGTTTTTTCAAGATCATGTCATATTTTGTGTTTTCTTATTTCTTGATTTCATTACATACTTTGTTACCCTGCGTTTCAGCTCTGATATTGATACAATTTTTTTATCTCTAATGGCATCTTGCTGTATATTTCAAAACTATCATAATATAAATCTCGTTGTCCTAATGTCCTTTTCCTGTAATCGACTTCAATTTAATCTGCTTGCCGCGTGCTCATCCCACTTCTGTCTCCCACCATCTTTATCATCCTAGTAATTTTTTCTTTTAATTTTTCAGTTTCAATCAGTTTGTGTATGAACAATGTTACATTGTATTCTAGTCTTTCGGTTATATTCATAAAATGCAAAGCCTCTAGCATGTCATTTATTCTTGTTTCTCTATTACACTGTAAGATCACACGCATTGCTCTATTTTGTAGTCTTTGTAGAATTTGTAAGTCCACCCTATTCATATGTATCATCACTGTGCTACAGTACTTTAAATGTATTGCAACTATTGTTTTGTAAACCGTACATCGTGTTATAGGTGACAGAAATTTTCCTAGCCTATTTAAAAAACTGATTTTTTTCCCTACTTTCGATACTATAAATTCTCTATACGGAGTAAAGCTCAGATTTTGGTCAATTTTTATTCCTAAGTACTTTATTTCTACAACTCGTTCGAGTAATCCACCATCTCTGCTTATTACTCTTAGATGATCACCTTTGTTTTGACCTTTGGATTTAATCACCATGCATTTGGTTTTTTTGGCATTCATTTTCAACTTATTTTTGCACAGCCATACTTCAGTTTCGTTTAATTTATCATTCAATTTTCTGTTTAATTCATCTAAACTGTTTCCTAATGTGTAAATGATCATGTCGTCGGCAAATAATACAATGCTCAAGTCATTTTTAAAAATATCTGCTATGTCATTTATGTAAAAAATGAATAATCACGGTCCTAAGACGGATCCTTGCGGAACTCCATACTTCGTCGTTAACTTTTGAGACATTTCGTTCCCTATAATTACTAACTGTGATCGATCTTCTAAATATGATTTCAACAACTTACAAACACTACCACTAATTCCATATCGTGTCAGCTTCAATATCAGTACGTCTCTATCAATGGTTTCGAATGCCTTTTTAAAATCCATAAATATCGCTTCAACTAATTCACCCTCACTAATATACTTTTTCCATACCGTTAACGTAGCTTGTATCGCACTTTCGCACTATCTCCCTTTCCTGAACCCATATTGACATTCATTGAATATATTTTTTTTTTCTAGATATTTAATCAGTTGGTCTTTGATAATTATCTCCAGTAATTTCTCATATTGCGGGAGCATATTTATCGGACGAAATTCGTCTGCCTGTCTGGTCTTTTTTACCTTGGGTATTGATCTTATTTCTGATTTCTTCCACTCTTTTGGGAAAATACCATATACAAGGCTGTCATTTATTATAGTGGTCAGTTCTGCACCCATAGCTTCGGACATGCATTTAAGTATACTATTATTTATACCTTCTTGTGTACCGCTTTTTTTTGGCATTTTGTTTATAATTTTTTTAATGTCAGAACTACTAATTTTATAAAATGTGTCAAATGTTGCTTCGGTAAAATTTGCATCTTCTCTGTGGTCATCTACTATATTTTCTATACTTGTCACTATTTCTTCTATGCTGTCAATGTAATATTTCTTAAACTCATTTGCTATGTTTTTTTCGCCATATACAGTCTTATCACTAAAAATTTTGCCGCCGTCGAAGTCTACTCTCTGTTCTTTTGCCTTAATGAGTTTTTTTTAGCGTTTTCCACATTTCCGCACTATCATTCTTATTTCTGTTGATTTTTCTGTTAAAATATTCTATTTTTGCTATACGTAAAGAGTTGACTATTTCATTTCGCTTATGTCTATAGTTTTCCCAGTCAATATCTATCTTCATATTTTTTGCTATTTGATAAAGTCTGTCCCTCACTTTTATGGCCTCTATAATATCCTGTAATATCCACGGTTTTTCGTTTGACCTTTCTGTGATTTTTATTAACTTATATGGAGCTTCTTCGTCTAATACTTCTACAACCGTGTCTATGACTTTATTCACATTTGTACTGTATAATAATTCGTTCCCATTTATAGTATTTATCTGTATCTTTTGCGTTTCTAATTTATTTATGAATCTATCTTTATTTAAATTTCTGAGTTGATGTTTGGCTTTTCGTACTTTCGTTTTCTCAATAGTGTCAAATCCTAATTTTACTTCTTTTATGTCGTGGTCAGTTATTTTCGGTGTTTTATGGACAAATGTATCGATTTGTAGATGACTAAATACCCGGTCGATCCTACTTTCAGTATTGTGGTCTCTTCTTGTTAAACCTTTAACATACTGTTTCATCCCTCTCTCTAAAAACGTGTTTGTCAACTTTTTGGCATAAAATTCTCTGCCGTTTAAATTGTAACACGACAGATGCGCAGCATGCGCGAAGCTCAGCTGGAGGTTGCAACTCGTAACAGGTACCGTAATAATTTCGTTATTAATTGTTATTTATTTATTTATTTTTATATCGAGTCCCCGAACCCCCCCCCCCCCCCTCTTTTTATTTCTGTGTGTGAAAGTACGATTTGAGTGAGAGAGCAAGGTTTGAATGTGGCGCCGGCCGGCCGAAGCAGCAGCGTCGTCGCTGGACCTTGAGCCGCAGACCAGAGCGTATGCAGATGGGACGCGTAGCCTGAGCGCGTCCCTGTCTCGTCAACCACCGCCAGCGCCTCGCCGCCGCTAAAAGAGAGCTACTACCTGCTACGCTCAGTCTAACGGAAGAACATCACTCCAATTCGCCGTGTCCAAGATCTAAGCGGGCCACGGCCAATCAGCGACGACCCAAACTTTCGAGGAAGACGAAGCCGGCCGGCCTGTCACTTTAGCTGAGCTACGCATGCGAGAGCGACGCAATTTTTTTATTGAGAGCGAAAATTTCTGAGCGATCCCCGTTATTTTTGAAGGAAAGTGGAGAGACCCGGAACTCAGGGTTACCCGAAAAGTAAATGCTTGAGTTTTCCTTGCCCCCATATATATTTTCCTCCCGGTATTTCCCGTATTTATATCGTTTAAACTGTGTGTGTGTGCCGCGTTTCCCCTAGACCGCGTGGTTATACTTTTGCCGGTAAAACACCTGTTGCGCGAGTGGTGGTTCGTGCGCGTTAGTAAATCGTAATTTCCCCCTATAAGGGCCCCAAACTGTTTTATAACCCCCTGTGCCCATTCTCTTGTCGAGGTAAAATTTAAGAAGCCAAAAACTTCGGGAATTCACCTCCTTGAGATCCTCCCCCCCCCCCCCCCCCCCTCTGAGCTGTGCCATCTGAAAAATAGTGTAAAGTGATTAAAATCCAGTACGGTGCTACACCTTACGTAGCAGGCGCCCTACCTCTTTTAGTGTACATTTTTTGCCATCAGAGCCTTTTTAAAAGGTTAACCCCAACTTCATCTTTATTTCCTTCCGCTGACTCCCATACTCTTAAACGAGCACACTACGCAGCAGAATATAGTGCATCGAGTCGCTGCCAAACCCCTTTGACCATCATTCCCAGATTTCGCTATTAAATTGTACCCTCTTATGACAATTTTCCTGGCATATTTCCATGTCCGAGTGACTTTCGGTTCTTTGCGCCACTATAGAACCAGAACAGTTGTCGTCTCAGTATCGGACCCCGAAATTCTTCTCCCTGAGTCCTGATTTCCATCATAAATTCTTGCTACCCTATATTTGACTTTGCAAAGCCCTCAATAAACTAAAGTGCCCTTATTTTTGGAGTTTACCAATAAATTCCCTTGACCGACTCCAAATTTTCCTCCAAATTCCCTATCGCAGTGTATTTTAGTTCTCAGTGCCCCAGCTAAACCACGCTGCGCATTGCCCTGAAATTTAGCCACCAAATTCCTTTACCCAATATTAATATCTCCCTTGAATTTCTTGGTGTTCAACATACTACTTCTTATTGTTGCTCCAAAACTATCTGCAAATTTCCTGGCGCAGTGCATTTTACTCCTCTGCGTCACTACTAAACTAAACATCCCATCGCCTTGAAATTCTTACACTAAATTCCTCCCACTAACCCCAAAATTTAACTTCCAACCCCTGCCGCTTTTGTCTATCCCGCCTCTAAGCGACTCCAAAACTTCCTCCCTCATCGACCCCAGAATTTTACTGATCCCTTTCCCCTAACAGCCCCATTTTTGACTAATAGACTGTAGATTTAAGATTAAGAAGTAATTATTAAGAATTAGTTCTAAGTGTTCCACATTTGGCCAACCCTAAAACTTTGTATTTCTTTTCCTTTTTTTCTTTATTTTTGGAAGTTAGGCCAATAGGGAAGGAGTTTTGTTTGTTCATTCTTTTTTTATACACCTGAGAGTCAGCATTTATTGATAAACCCCCTTTTTCCCTGTATTCCATCCCCATCCCCCTCTCGACTTAAAATTGTCGACTTAAGGTTGTCGATACCTGTCTCTTGGAAGTCTTATTTTCCAAGAAATAAGGGTCACAAAATCTACGTTAAAGTCTCTAAGCCATACACAATTTCCTTCATAATACAGATTATCCATAGTCTCTCCAATAAAATCTATAAACATGGCATCACTCGATCGTGTCTAGAATCAATATTTCGCAAGAAATACACGAAAATCTATATCGCATCATTTCTTGGACCTGACTTTTAGTCTTTTTTATGTATTTTCGACCACTGAAAATAAATATAACTATATTTCAGCGATAGAACCAAGAGCAGCTCTAAAATCCGCAAGAAATCGCTTCCAGAAATCTATTTTTCGATTGTTTTTTCAATCATCTCATAATTTTTGCGATATTTTTCCGAGATATATCAATTTTGACAAGCGCACAGATTTTCCCGAAGCATTTTTCTCCGCTTATTACGATTATGATCATAGTTTAACGATAAAAACAATAGAAGCCGAGTGATGCCCATTAGACGTTCGTGATCACAACATACGTCGGTTTCGCTCTAGAATCAATATTTCGCGAGAAATACACGAAAAACTATTTCGCACCATTTTTTGGTCTTAACTCTTATTCTATTCTAAGTGTTTTTGACGACTTAAAATAAATATAACATTATTTCAGCGATAGGACCAGAAGCAGCTCTGAAATCCGTAAGGAACTGCTTCCGTCAATCTATTTTCTAATTTTAATTCAATCAACTCACATCTTTTGCGATATTTTTTCCGAGAAAGATTCATTTTCACACGTGCCTAGATGTTCCCGAAGCATCTTTCTCCGCTGATTACGATTATGACCATAGCTTGACGATAAAAACAATAGAAACCGAATCATCGTCCATTTCACTCTAGAATCAATATTTCGCAAGAAAAACACAGAAATCTATATCGCATTATTTCTTGGACTTGACTTTTAGTCTTTTCTATATATTTTCGACCACTGAAAATAAATATAACCATATTTCAGCGGTAGGACCGAAAGCAGCTCTGAAATGCGTAACAAAACGCTTCCATGAATCTATTTTTAAATTTTTCTTCAATCAACTCACAATTTTTGCGATATTTTTCCGAGATATTTCAATTTCGACAAGTGCCCAGTTTTTTCCAAAGCATTTTTCTCCGCTGATTACGATTATGACTCTAGTTCAGCGATATACCCAATAAAAGCCGAGTTATCCTCATGGGAAGTTGGTGATCACGCAAAAACGTCCTGTTCACTCTAGAATCAATTTTTTACCAAAAAATACACGAAAAACTATATCGCATCATTTCTTGGAGTTGACTCTTGGTCTTTTCTGGGTATTTTCGACCACTAAAAATGAATATATGACAGTATATTTTTTCAGCGATAGGACCAAAATCAGCTCTAAATTCCAAAAGAAACCGCTTCCATGAATCTATTTTTAAATATTTTTTAAATTAACTTACTATTTTTGCGATATCTTACCGGGAAATGATAGTTTTGAAATGTGCCTAGATATTCCAGAAGCATTTTTCTCCGCTGATTACGATTATGGCCATAGTTTAACGATAAACCCAATGGGAGCCAATTAATCGTCATGGGAAGTTGGTAATCACGAAAAAACGCCCATTCAACTCTAGTTAAGTTAAGTTAAGTTAATGTATTTATTAGCTTCTAGCTACCATGCGCTTTGCGCTACAATTTCGCTCAATTTATTCTTTACCTATCTGATGTCTACTTTACATCATCCTTGCACATGCTTAATTTTACAATTTTGAGTTATTTATATCTTCAAGTTTTTCCATCGCAACACTTCTGAAAACCTATTTTCTCGATTGCATTACGTACTTCGATAAGTTCCGTTCCATTTCTGGAATCAATTTTATATTTTTTATTTCGATTGGTACTTTATTATACATTTTAAATCCATCGTAGTACAAGCCTTTGTGCCCTACCGCCCTCTTTCTGAATTCTACTCTCACTTGACCTGCCTGTCTGGTACGCATTTTATTTCTGTCTCCTACCATTTTTATGATTCTTTCATCCTCCTCTTTCAACTTATCTGCTTCGATAAGCTTGTGTATAAATAGTATCACATTGTATTCTAATCTTTCACGAATATTCATAGATTGTAGCGCTTCTAGCATATCATTTATTTTTGTTTCCTTTTTGCACTGAAGTATTACACGCATAGCTCTGTTTTGTAGTTTTTGCAGTATTTCTAGGTCAGTCTTACTCATGTTTATCATCACTGTACTACAATACTCTAGGTGAGGTGCAACCATTGTTTTATAAACCGTACATCGTGTCATTGGTGACAGGAACCTTCCGAGTCTATTTAAAAAACTTATTTTCTTTCCCACTTTAAATACAATCAATTCCCTAGGTGCAATAAAACTTAAATTTTGATCAATTATTATGCCTAGGTACTTTATTTCTACAACCTTTTCCAGTACACCACCATCTCTACCCACTAATCGTACATGATCACCTTCGATTTGACCTCGGTTCCTAATTACCATGTATTTGGTTTTTTTTTGTGTTCATTTTCGGTTTATTTTTACATAACCAGAGCTCCGTTTCATTCAATTTACTACCTAATTTTCTATCTAACTCCTCCGAACGTTTTTCTACTGTATGAATTATCATATCATCGGCAAATAACAGAATTTTAAAGTCCTCTTTGAAAATTTCTACTATGTCATTTATATATAATATGAATAGAAAAGGTCCTAGAACAGATCCTTGGGGGACGCCATACTTCCCCCGTAAATTCTGTGATGTTTCATTTCCTATGATGACTGTCTGCGAACGGTTTTCCAGATACGATCTCAGCAATTTATGTACACTACCTCCCATGCCATATTTTGTCAACTTAGCTATTAGCAAGTCTCTGTCAATTGTTTCGAATGCTCTCTTCAAATCTATAAAAACTGCGCCAATTATCTTTCCCTCACTGATCTGTTTTTTCCATTCCGTTAGCGTTGCTTGTATTGCACATTCACAAGATCTCCCTTTCCTGAACCCACATTGACAGTCACTGAATATATTATTTTTCTCTAGATATACAACTAGTTGGTCCTTGATAATAATTTTTAGTAATTTTTCATATTGTGGGAGCATGTTTATCGGTCGAAACTCATCTGCACGTCTGGTTTTACCTACTTGAGCTATCGGCCTTATTTCAGATTTCTTCCATCCTTCCGGAAAGATTCCATACTTGAGACTGTCATTTATCAGTGTAGTCAGCTCTTCAGTCATGGCTTGAAACATGTATTTGAGTATATTGTTATTTATTCCTTCGTGCGTACCGCTTTTTTTAGGCATTTTGTCTATAATTTTACTTATATCTGTACTACT
Organism: Tromatobia lineatoria; assembly: GCA_949699805.1. Taxonomy (NCBI): domain Eukaryota; kingdom Metazoa; phylum Arthropoda; class Insecta; order Hymenoptera; family Ichneumonidae; genus Tromatobia; species Tromatobia lineatoria. The sequence goes on along the minus strand of OX453049.1, from coordinate 5,777,464 downwards.
AATTTCAGTGAACGTATTGAATGTCATTTCGGTAAAATTTGCATTCTGCCCTTGGTCATTTACTATTTGTTCTATACTTGTCACTATTTCTTCTATGCTGTCAATATAATATTTATTCAACTCATTCGCTATGTCTTTATCGCCAATCACAGTCCTATCATTAAAAACCACACCACTTCCGAAGTCTGCTGTTTGTTGTTTACCCTTAATAAGTATTTTTAAGGTCTTCCACATCTCCACACTATCATTTATATTGCTATCAATTTTCCTATTATAGTATTCTGATTTTGCTTGTCGTAGGGTATTGACTATCTCATTTCGTTTATTTCTATAGGTTTCCCAGGTACCATCTGCTCGTTTGGCTTTTTCTACTTGATACAGTTTATCTATTACTTTAATAGCATTTATGATTTGCGTTGAGATCCACGGTTTTTCAATTGTTCCTTCTCGGTGTTTTATTGCCTTATATGGAGCTTCCTCGTTCAATACTTGTAAAACTCTATCTATTATTTCGTTTACATTTGTAGTATATAATATTTCGTTTCCATCTACAGTCTGTACTTCTAGTTTTTTACTTCCTAATTGATCTATAAATCTTTCTATATTTAGGTTCCTGAGCTGTCGTTTACTTTTTTGCACCGTCACTTCCCCTATAGTGTTAAAGCCTAATCTCATTTCTATCATGTCATGGTCAGTTATTTTTGGTGTTTCATGCGTGATTGTATCAATCTTCAAATTACTAAATACTAAGTCAATCTTGGTTCCGGAGCTCTGATCTACTCTTGTTACACCTTTAACGTATTGTTTCATACCTCTCTCTAAAAATGTATTTATTAATTTTTTGGCATAAAACTCTTTGCTATTCAAATCTATGTTGAAATCTTCAAGCCATATACAATTTCCTTCACTCTACAAATCATCCATAGCCTCTCCAATAAAATCTATGAACACAGCATCACTCGATCTGGGCAAGTGATACACTATCACAATGTTACCCTTATACGTTCTGGTATTTACTACTATCGCGGCACACCAGCAGTTCTCCTCTATTTTTCTAATAAATTTTTCTTTAAATTGAATATTTTTCGTCACATACATTGCAACCCCACCTGTGAACCGATTTTCACCATCACACCTGACTACTGTGTATCCTTCGATTTCTATCTCGTGATCCTCGATATCTTTTATGAGTCGCGTTTCAGTCAATGCAAGTATTGCTGGTTTTATTTTGTATACGACTAATTGTTCAATTTCGCCTTTATTTTTTATTAAACTCCGTGTGTTTAAATACAGTATTGACCCAATAGCCAATATTGGATCCTTCATAGTCCCAACGCCCGTTTCTCCTTTCCTAAAAAATACTTAAATGTAGGAGAAGCTTTGTCGTTCGCCTGGTGCTGTATATCTTCTTCGCTTAAGCCAAGTCTTTCCTTATGAGTAATACAGCTCGTACATTTAAACACCGATTTTACGCAATCTAACCCGTTGTGTTCTTCAGTGCTGTTACGTCCCCAAATAAAATATATCCTGGGCGTGATGCAACCCTCCAGACACCGCTGCATATACCAATAACGGCCCTGTAGTCAGTGGTCGGTAAATAAGGGAAATAAATAGTGTATCCTAAGAGGGGTAGACGGGGCTAGTTGTAAAAGAGGGATGTAAGGCCCTCCACTAGCTCAAGGCGACGAAATACCCCACGCAAATACCAGGGAAGTGGAAGACGGTAGATCGACAACCAATGAAGCGTGAACTCTGCCCTCTTCAAACTGCCGAAAAATATACTCACTAGATCTAAGATGAAGAAAACTAAATTGTTAAGTGGGAGACGATAGTTTTTCCGACCAATTAGAGGATTCGAGAAACTACCCTCTTCTAACTCTGCGTAAGACAAGAAGCTGACTGGATTAGTATATAAGGACGCAATTTTTGTATTTTTCTTCAGTCTCAAAATGTAAAATCACCGGGCAACATCTCCTAAACTAAGGAGGGTAATTAGTCAGTAAAATGTAATAGTCAGTCTAAAAATTATATATATAATGTATATAAAAATCTACGATCAACAGTTCCTGAAGTAAAGTGTCAACCTGAGCAACTCAACCAGTAAGTTCTTTTTCAAAACCCTGAACCTTTAGAATGAGTGCAGAACAGTTGCATTCATTCTGCTCCTAATTTCGAAACCCAGAGCGTTTGCAGAACAGTTGCAAACGTTTATTCCTTCTGAACCTTCAACCTCGAATCGTTTGCAGAACTGTTGCAAACGATTTCTTTCCAAAAACTCTCGTTTTCTCTTGCAGACAGACCCAGCTTAAAACAGTAAACGAATGCAGAACAGTTGCACGCGTTTTACTTTAATAACAGCTGACTGTACGCAGGTTAACGAAGTCATAACATTTCTAACCTTCCTAAACATTGGAATTCATTCTACATGGTATTCTTTTTTTTTATTTATACGTAGTCTAACTAATGGGTAAACAACGTCGTGGTTGTAGAAAATACCAACTCAGGAAGCTAGTAGCTCAATCTCAAGGCATTCCTCACCCAATCACTCAGAATCAAGTTCGGGCCTATTTTTCAATTGAACATTTATTAACTAATAACGTGATTGCAGTATCGAAACCCTACGAGTTAATTCAAATTGAGTACCGCATTAATTTCCTTAAAAGAAAATATATTCCAACAACCGATCCGCGGTCCAAGTTCTATAACAGTAAGGAAATTAAAAGTAATAATCAGAATCAAGTTCAATCCAAAAGTCAAATCGTTCAGCCCGAATCCCAAACCAATTAGCCGTAGCTAAGGTTTTAAACAGGGCGACATTCTTTGTTACTCGGACGTAACCGTGCATTTACTGCAGTGCTTTCTCTTTTTACAATTTCTGGCTAAGTGGTGATAACCCCAGCAATTAAAGCATTGTGTTATAGTCGTGTAATCAAAAACCTTGCACATTAGCCAACCTACTTTGATTTCTTTGTCTTTCATAATCTTTTCATGTGTGTCCGAATCTACCTCGAGCACTACTATTAAGTTTTTGTGTTTTTCGTCTATCAATTTTTTCAACAGTCTTACGTGCGTATTGTTATTCGGTTTAAAAGCTTGATTTTGTTCACATATCATACCTATGAGATCACAGTTCGGCAAGTTATTCTCCTCTGGTTCAATGCCAATAATCTTAACTTTATGTTTTTTCGCTACGGGTGCATCGATTTTATAGTTCTCACCAAGTTCTTTTCTGGCAAGTACTTGTAATTTTTGTTGATCATCTTGGTGCGAGCACCCTACGACAACCGCTCCTTTCTTCCCTGTAGTTATCCTATCTACGCTTATACCAGCCTTCACGATATCAATATTACTTTTGACCTGTTTACGGGTCTCATCAGTACTTTGCTCGACTGCCGGTGTTATAATAACGAATTGCTCTTTTTTTCCAGTCGTCTTATTGCCCAATGCCACCGCATAGGTTTCATTTTGGACCTCTGTGTTTTTTATACCCGCCCCTATCTGATAAGCACCCTGATTTGTATTTTGATTTAATTCTATCATTTCCCTTAATTTCTGAATGGTCCCTTGCATTCTCAATATTTCGTTATTAAAATTCGTACTTATTTTATTTACTAGCCCTTGTACTTCGGTCTTCACTACCTCTTTTACGGCTTCGATAACGTATTTCTTAATGCTACTTCGATCCTCCTTAACACTGATCCACTCAAGAATTTTATTAATTTTACTCTCCACGTTCTTTTCGCCAAAGACTTGTTCGTCTTCCTGAGATGAAGTTGTACCTCTCCTTCTTTTTCTACTATTTTCGCTGCTTTCACTTCCCTCTACAATTTCCGGCGTATTCTGTTTTTTCCCCGAGATTTCTACAGCCGTGGTAACTTTGAAGTGGCCCTGACACGTTGTCAATTCATTATTAGCATCGTAAGCAACATAATATTTCGCACAACTTGGATGAAAGTATTTAATGCATCGCGTACATTCATGCACAGTGGTATTAATTACCGTCTTACATTTTGAACAATTAAAAATGCCTTTATTCGAAGACATTTCGATCTATGGATCAAGCAAATAGAACGATCGCCGCATTACCTACTGTGTGAATTATCGATTACCCGATGGTAAGGTTTGTAAGCCGATAGGTGGCGCCAGGCTGTAGACTATGGGAATCGATTTTTTTATTGCGTTGATCGATTTTACTGGTAGATCGCATTACCGTGCCATTTGTGTAGTCGTTTAATCTGTTCTCCGAAAGATGGCGCCACGTGGCAGGATGGGAAGACGCACGTCGGCGCGGCCGGTAAGTGATGATGGTAGATGGCAGTTGCGGCGGAAGAAATAACGCCAATACGTTTCAGGTGGTGTAAGTAACCGACGTCGAAACCACGGTCTTACATACAGGTCTGGAAACTAAGGTCTCGGTAGGCGTTCATGTTATGGCTTCAAAGTAATTCGAATTGTGTCCGCCAGGGCCGCGCTGCGGCCGGCGGGTGAAACCCCCACTCTGCTACACTATTTGAAGCTTTATACGTAAATACAGCTTCACTTATTCACGCAATAAATATAAAAATTATTTAAATATTATAGGTAGAATGAGGTACTTTCCATAAAATCAATATTTTATTTCACTATTCAGCTCGTTATCAGTTAAAACTCGTTTTTATCCGTTTATTTATTTATTTTTTGATCATTTTTTAGCCTGACTCGACATAGTTAAGTGTATAATGTAAAAACAAGTATATCTTATTATTCTTAATGCTTTGATTAGTTTGTTTTCGTTTTTAAGTGCTTCAGAGTAATATAACATTAGTAAGTATATATTTTTTCTTAGTCTTTTTTAGTCCTCAGTAAAGTGCGGTATGACTTAATTTTGTTTTATTTACAGGTGTTCTTCAGGGTTACATAACATTGGTAAGTAATTTTTTCTTTCAGTATGACTTAATTTTGTTTTATTTACAGGTGCTCTTCAAGGTTACATAACATTGGTAAGTAAATTTTTCTTTCAGTATGACTCAATTTTGTTTTATTTTCAGGTCTTATTCAGCGTGACATAACATTAGTAGATACATTTTTTTCCACTCGCTTTTAGTTATTATTAAGCTTAAAAAGTTTGATTTAATTCGGTTTTATTCCCAGGTCTTATTCAGAGTGGCATAACATGGGTAGGTATATTTGTTTTCAGTCGTTTTCAGTTATTTCAAAATAAAGACCTGTAGGACATAATTTTTTTCCATTTTCAGGTCTTGTGCAGGGTTATCTAAATTACGTAAGAACATCATATATTACTCATGGTTTGTACATTATCAACAATAAAAAAAAGCGTAAGAAATAATACTAATTTCCTAATTTTTTAAAAAATTAGTCAATTTATTGATTTGTTAGTTTAGAGATTTTCCTTTGGGTCACAAATTTCTTCTTTAATTTTAGATTCTCTTGATAAGCATTTTGCCGCATTCGCAACCGAATATAGTAGACAATAGCAAAAGATAAGATGTCTGATGCATGAGTTTTACAAGGGAAGGAAAACGTGTACGAAGAAAGAACTTTGTCAAGGGTACAATCAAAAACGTCATTCTGAGAAGCATATTTTGCAAAACAATTTTCTATGTAACGGATCAGGTTGAAAAATCTTAAATTCGCATGGATCAGTCCTCCTCTTGATTTCAAGTCGACCAATTGCGACACTGAAGACGTTGTAGAAGAGTCTGATCTGATAGCTTGCTGGCGAATATCGCACGAATGATAAGATTTTAATACCTGTTTGCACAAGTATCCTGTAAGGAATATGTTAGTGTTAGGAATAAAAGAACTGTATGATGGAATGAGTTTCGATAAGAATTGATGAGCGTTTAACAATTGGTCTTAAGCAGTCACTAATAACTAAAAACAGAAAACGAGCAGAATACCACAAAGAGTAATGTTAGTTTTACACTAAGATACCTGCGTGTATTAGTCACATGTTAAGCAGATTGAAGATAGAGAAGGAAATTAAAATGAACAACCTGTCACATAATAAATTATGCAATCTAGGATCGGTGAAAGAGGATAATCGTGATCGGTATTGTATTCAATAACTTCGTCGGCCTCCCAATCTTCATACTGTATGATTTTATCTAATTTTTCTTTTATGTCTTGTCGATACTTAGCACTCTTCCCTTCACACTTTTCTCCGTAGGCAGCCTTTAGCTCGCGTAACGATATCAGCAACTTTGGTGACGGTTGTTCTGACACCGTGCAATTTCCATATTTAGGCGGCTTCAAGATACTGTATACGGTCAAGATTTTATAAAGCTGCAAAAATGTGGGACCGTTTGGGTGTTCATTCGAGCCAGCGGCTTGGCGAATAGTACCGAAGAATTTCTGCAACACATTATAACCACACAGGATTATGTAAAAGAAATGGATACAATACGGACATTTTATTCATCGATGCAAGTACTCATAAATACCTCCAGGTTATCTTGGTTTACTTTTCCAGTTAATACGTATTGAAAATCGTAGTTTTCTATGAGGTAAGTACACATATCCATTGTTGACTGCAGCGATATTCGTAGTGCTTTCGATGTCTCTGGAGTTAGAAATTCGTCCTTTGCAATGTCCCCTTTTTTTGCAGCTGTCTCCCATTCGTTCAGCCATTGTAATGTATCTTGTATTACCTGAACATTATGGTAGCATGTAAATACCACTGCGATCAATTAAATCATGAATAAAAGAATTGAAAATGTGTAAATAAGATTGCAGAGCAGAACCTTGCACATTGCTTATTCTTTATTTTGCGATTTTTACAAGTTGCCTTTAAGTGGAATTATGTTAATTTATTTTCATCATCGTTAACATCGTTGTCTAAAAAGATTAATAATTCATCACATTAGTGAAATAATTTTTTTTTTTAGTAATCATTGCACTCTTTAAAACTAATCGCACGACATAATATTTATATATCATTTGTATGGAGTAAAAATTGCGTAGATCTAAAAAATTGTTTACAAATTCAAAACATCAAAAATCGAACCACTTTTCAGATTTAACCTACATTCGATACTTTGGAAATGATAAATAGTAAAAATTAATGCAACCTTTAGGTAGTTTACGAAGTTTCAGCTCAATTTCTAAAAGGTTGTTCGAGCTTAAGCATTTGTTTCTTTATTAGAAATTTAAAAATTATTAGTTCATTGATTCTTCTGAAATTTATATTAACTTCAGATTACAGAGTATATGTTGTTTCAATTTCACTTGATTCGGTCGAATAGTTTGCAAAATAGAGTCTAATGAATCTTTGTTTCATATCACACAAAAAAAAAAAAAAATGAACTTCAAATCCGAACCACTTTACAGATCATGACCAATTTTAGTCCGTACCAAGGCTGAACGTTACTGTTCCAGTGTTAAAAATATTAGTCGATTTGTTGAAATCTTATCTCAATTACGGACAATCGTAAATTTTTATCTGACATGAAAATCTCAATTTTTTTTTCATTCATGAAAACAAAGTTTCCTCTATGAGAAAGCAAAACGTTAAGTTATTTTAATGATTGTCATATACATACCTTAAAGTCCTTGGTGTGAGGAGTTAAACCCTGATTCGGTGTTTTCCGGTTCATTGCATCGAACACATCATTAATACGCTTGCAAAAGTGGATGGTTTCTTCACACCCTTGAAGATTTGTTCCTGGATGCGACGAATAAAAAGTGAGCCCTTGTGCCACTGAGTTGCTAAAAACCTGAAGCCAGCATTCATTAGGTATTGATCAGAATATCGGCATGAATACAGATCGAATTCAAACGCAAAAAACAACAGTACCTGAGTGGCAAGGCGTACACGCATTTTCGAAGTATTGTCCAAGACAACGTGTCTTTGAGTAAGTTTAGGACAGGCCCTGGCGTTTCCTGCGTGTTTACTATCCAAGTCAAAAAGCTTTTCTATGTACTCCCAACGGATGTAATCATTCGACGACTTGATCTGTATAAGTCGAATGGATATATTTGTTAGTACTGAACTATAATCGCTATTGTCCTCACAATATTTTCATTGCGCATTACATGATGAACTTGTATGTGCGTGTAAATTTAAAAAACTATTCTCTTCCGGTTTGATCAACGTTAGTATAAGGTAAGTTATGAAGGTAAAGTTTTAATTATAAGGTAAGAAAACGATAAGATAAGTTATTAATTATATCCTCGAATCACATTGTAACAGAAATAACCGTAATTGCTGCAACGTCAAACGCTTCATCCTTCGAACGTAATTATAATTAATCTATAAGAACTAAAAGTTCGATAATTGATCGGGAGAAGCGTATATAAATATAAAAGTTAAAACCTTCAATTGCATTTTTAACATTTTTTTTCGCATTACAGGTTATCATCAGAAAAATTCGTCGTGCTCCGTCAACGTATGTATAATAAGGTAAGCTATAAATCTTTTGATTAATGGGCATTTACTTTTTATTTTAATTTTTGCATTTACAAAAAAAAAAAAAAAAAATTTTTCACCTTCAGGCTACGCATTGCCAAGTCTTGGCTAGGTCACTTTTAATCCTTTTTTGAGCTCCATCGATTGAAAATGATATTTCAAGTGAATTCAAGACATTGTGGAAGTTATAACTTACCCGTAATCGTTTTTTGTTGTACAGTCGGTTTCGTATATTTTTTATGACATGGGGTGGGTCCGAAAACACGAAGACTTTTCGATTGTCATCATCAGGGTGCGCGAACCACGTTTGAGTATCTTCAGGTGTACCCGTCACGCCTAAAAGAGACCACATCTTTGCGTTGGTTGATGCCCCATCAGCAATGACACCGTGAATCAGGGCCCCACACTTTTCCAAGTACATGATAGCTTTAATTACGAATCTCCACAGTTCCTCGCCCTTCACAGGATTTTTTTAAGCAAACACTGAAAACGGTTGTGTGTACTAATCAGCGAGAGGCTGAAACATCATTACGAGGCCATGTGTAGCTTGATCTTCGATGTTAGTAGATTGCGGCCCGTCGGCTCCATGGTCAGTCAAGCCTACATAAGTCAGAGACTTCGAACACACGGCCACAGACTTCCGTAAATTGATTTCGTCCAGCAGAATTATACCATGTCGCTGTAGAGCAGTCTTATTGCTAAAATGCTTTTTCAGTATTTTAGCAAAGTCGTCGTCAAAGCCACATTTAATATCTAAAAGTGAGAAATAACCGCGAATCGTTCGAGTACATGGCAATGGCAGAATATTGTTTTTCCGAAGGAGTTCGTAGTTCGATGGTGACCTTAGATTCAGAAGCATACACAACATTAGCCATTCTTCACCGTAACGCCGACCACTCACGCTTTTCTTTCCTGCAGCTGAGATTATTTCTTTCAGGGCAAGTTTCTGGGCCTCTGAAACATTCTTACCAGCACACCTTACATCAAACGTTTCGTCGGTAATCGATGCAATTTCTTGAGCTTGTTTTGCCAACATTTCTTTTAATATTTTTATTCGTCGCAATGCTGCTCTTTTTCCACGCCTTTCACGAATGGTCCTTTTTCTCAGCGCCGTTAACTTTCGTTGATCTATGGGGTTTGAAGCCCGATATATGCGAGTTAAAGTTTTATTTTTCTTATTTCTGACTGCTCTCTTCTGTACCGTTAATCTCAACGTCCTACAGTCATCGCATCGTTTCTTTTTCGAGATCAGAGTACAATTCTTGTGGCGCCATTGATCGACATAGTCTTTGAATGCAGTGTCAAAGGATAGATGTTGAACGTCGATAGAGCCAAGACCATTGCATAAATTCGTATTCTTGAATCTTTCTAACGCTGCTGGCAATATGCTTGTTTCGTCCAAGATCTCGGTGAGCTTAGTTCCTCGCACATCGACAGCACGCCCGTAAACGCAGTACTCTAGTGTTCTATCGGGGTTTAGTGTGACACTTTTTTCAGTCACCGGTAGATTCTTGCCATTTTCGGTTTTCCTTGCAACGTGCGAAAATACGATAGTCCGTCCTACTGCAGAGGTCAGCTCAGTAACAGCCGACGGCTTTGGTATTGTGATGTTCAGTTTTTCGGAGCAGGTTGTCGGTCCTGTACCAGTATCTACGTAATTAAAAAGGTCACAAAGTAGAACGTTGCACATTGCGTATTCATTATTTTTCGGGTTTTACAAATCCCACTGTATATATAGAAGTATGTTGATAGGTTTAAGCTTTCTAAGAGAGGAATTCACGACACAGGAGTGTTGTTATATGAAAAAAATAAAATGATATTTTAACAAAGTTGTTAAACTCTGTAGTTTAGCTATGTATATATCGGCTGCAAAAAAATTTCCACGAAAACAAAGCTTCTTCTCTTAAGAAGCAACTACATTAATTATTACATAAATATGTGAAAACAATCCCCATCACTTTATGTTGAATAGGACTGTCAAAAAGGACTGATAATCATGAATGGGAAAGACGACTGTTAATTGTACTTACTGTCGCTGATGACTACTCTGGATACGCTCAAAGCTCTTTCCTGCACTGGGAAAGTTGAACCTCTTTCTGGACAATCCGGAATTTCTTGATTCGAAGTTGATTCATTACTTGATGCTCTCGCATCATTTGAACTTTCCATTGTAAATACATCGCCTTTAATGTAAAGACAAAAGCTGTATTCATTGTTATGAAGGTTCGTAGGATTCTGCTTGAGTTATTCCAAGTGGTACAGTTTGGAAAAAGTAAGATTCTCATATTTTTAAAGAGCATTTCGAATTTTTCCCAGTGATATAAAAATTTGAAAAAAAAATTAAGCATGTGACAGCGTTTGAAAGTTACTCGTAGTAATAACTGCAGAACATCATAAAAAAATTAATTTTTTCTTATTTTTTAAGAAATTAACCGCCAATCTAAATTTGTTTTTAATAGAAACGATTAATTAGGGTTCCTCAATAGCTATGAATATTTGTAGAATTGTTTCGGGATTTTGGAAATTTAACTGTTATTAAGTATTGCATTGACTTCAAATAATGAGTACAGACAACTTATTTTATGTAGCTGGGGTTGTATGTACCTATAGATTCATAGCTGCCCATACCTTTTAGTTTATATCATTGCAGTAAATATTGTATACATACCTTCAACAAGAGGCGTAGCACAAACAGTATATGATGGATTTTCTACCAATACAGTGGCCACGGCAGAATCAACAATTGGAGGACTGATGAGACTCGAATAATCAACTGTGTCCATCACAGACCAATCGTGGTCTTCACTTAGACGTTCTGACGAGGCACTCTGATTGCAAATTTCATCTGTATTGGCAGTTGACAATGCAGCGGTTGAGGCGTCATTGACCTCGTTCACAAGATCATGACTCTTTGGCCAATATAGATCCTTGCCTGTGAATCCTACTGTCGTAGCAATTGGGCAGGGTTGTGGCCCCTGACTCTCAAATATAGACGGAACAGCCAATGGATCCAGACGAGGATATGCATACGTAGCCTGAAATAAAAGTATAAAGAATATAAATATTGCTTTGTAAAAATAGGTAAGGCTCTCTATGCCAGTGAAGATTATATACCACAGAATGAAATTCTATTTTCGAAGTGCAAAAAATAAATTGCATAACATAAAAAGTGCTAGGTGAAAGGTATTAATAGGCGCTATAACAAAATATGTATGTATAATAAATGTACTTACTTCGGCAATAACTTGACCATTTGCGTCTGTGACAGTCCTCTTTCGATGGATATCACTGTCCTTGAAATGTTTCTCACAAACGTATTGTGATGTTTTCAGCTCACTTTTTAAACCAGGAATTGCATTTTTCCATTTGTTGAACTGCTCTATTTTCGACGGCACTTTAAACCGTGAGCACTTCACGTTAACTGTTCTACGTCTTGTTTCGCAGCCCTGAACTACGCACCATTTCGGCATGGCGATCAGACTACACAAACCACAAATTAGTATTACATTAAACGAAAAGCACCAGAAAAAACTAATAGCACGCTATAATGAGCTGGTAGAGGTTATGTATGAAAAAATTTTGCGCGCCTTTGGTCTCACCCGCTATCTAAAGCGCCACGTAGTAGCGACGAGAAGCCCTAAAAACACGGACACGAAGCAGACATTGGCTCCGTGTGTAAATTGGGTTCAGTTTCCAGACCTGTATGTAAGACCGTGGTCGAAACACCGCACTGGCGCACACCAACGTACCTATTCTGATGATTTCGGTGCCCGCAAAGTGAGGTTAGAAAAGTCCTCTACTTTTCACCTCGATTTACAATAAACGGAATATCCCGATGGTCACGAATATTATTGAGGATGAAAAGCAATGATGTTGCGTGCTTAACTGACCTGAAACGAAACCACCCTAAAACAGAATGCGGCAGAATCAAGTTCGAAAAGACGGAGCGTTTGACAGGCGTGTTGACACTACTTACTAGAATTAAATTTCGCGAAAAAAAACACGGAAAAATATTTTGCATTATTTCTAGGACGTAACGCTCAGTCTTATGTATTTTCGACCCCTGAAAATGAATAAAATATAATTTTAGCGATGGGACCAAAATAAGCTCTAAAATCCGCAAGAAACCGCTTCCATGAATCTATTTTTCAATTTTTTTTTCAATCAACTCACTATTTCTGCGATATCCTCCCGAGAAATAATAGATTGACATGTGCCTAGATTTTCCCGGAGCATTATTTTCCGCTGATTTCGATTATGACCATAGTTTAACAATAAAAACTATAGAAGCCAAATCATTTTCATGGGAAGTTGGTGATCACAATAAAACGTCCGTTTCGCTCTAGAATCAATATTTCGCGAGAAATTTATAAAAATTGTTTCGCATTATTTCATGGACTTGACTCTCAGTACATTCCATGTATTTTCGACCACTGGAATTGAAAATACTTTTATTTCAGCGATAGGACCAAAAGCAGCTCTGAAATCCGCAAGAAACCGCTTCCATAAATCTAGTTTTCAATTTTTTTTCAATCAACTCACTATTTCTGCGATATCCTCCCGAGAAATGATAGATTTAACATGTGCCTTGATTTTGCCTAAGCATTTTCTCCGCTGATTACGCCCGCGCAGAAAAAAAGAATCTTTTCGAGAATCTTGAAAGAATCTTGAAAAGAATCTTGAAAGAATCTTGAAAGAATCTTTAAAAGAATCTTGGAAGAATCTTTAAAAGAATCTTGGAAGAATCTTGAAAGAATCTTGAAAAGAATCTTAAAAAGAATCCCGTATAGGATCCGGAGGGAGATTCTTTTCAAGATTCTTCACAGGATTCAAGATTCTTTTCAAGATTCTTTCGAAAATTGTGTTTTCAGCTTGATTTAATTGATCAGTCATATTTAGTTGGTCAGATCCGGAAAACGGCGTGATCTGATTAGATTGTAGCGATAAAATTGGGGAAAAAAAAATAAATAAAAATAAAAATAAAAAATGTCGATCGCGGGACTCGAACCCCGGCCGATTACCGTATCACGCTGTTATCTTAGCCACTCTGCCATATCATCTTTCTTGGATGACAGTAAAATCAAATAGTATATAAGTGTCACCTGCTTTTTTTAGGACTTAGTTTTTTTTCCAAAAATTACGGATCGATGCACGTTACCACTTTGCTCTGTTTTACAGTATCTGGTACAATTCAAAATTCATCCTTGACAATCAGGGATTGCTTTCTCATAGACGAAACAATTTTATCGCTACAATCTGATCAGATCAAGCCGTTTTCCGGATCTGACCAACCAAATATGACTGGTCAATTCAATCAAGCTAAAAAAACAATTTTCAAAAGAATCTTGAAAAAAATCTTGAATCCTGTAAAGAATCTTGGAAAGAATCTTGAATCCTGTAAAGAATCTTGAAAAGAATCTTCCTCCGGATCCTATACGGGATTCTTTTCAAGATTCTTCTAAGATTCTTTTCAAGATTCTTTCCAAGATTCTTGAAAAAATTCTCGAAAAGATTTTTTTTTTCTACGCGGGCGATTATGACCTTAGTTCAACGATAAAGCCAACATGAGCTAAGTAATCCTTATAGGTGATTTTTTTTGTGATCACAAAAAAACGCTTATTCCACTCTAGAATCAATATTTAAAAAAAAAAAACGGAAAAATATTTTGCATTATTTCGTGGACGTAACGCTCAGTCTATTCTATGTATTTTCGACCCCTGAAAATGAATAAAATTTTATTTCAGCGATAAATTCAAAATCAGATCTGCAATCCGTAAGAAACTGCCTCCATGTATATTTTTTTTTTTCCAATCATCGCACTATTTCTGTGTTATCTTTCCGAAAAACGATAATTTCGCCATGTGCCTAGATTTTTCCGGAGCATTATTCTCCGCTGATTACGATTCTGACGATAGTTTAACGATAAAAACTATAGAAGCCAAGTCATCCTCATGGGAATTAAGTGATTACTAGACATCCTCCGATTCGCTTTGGAATCAATATTTCGCAAAAAAAAAAAACGAAAATCTATATCGCATCATTTCTTGGAGTTGGCTCTGAGTCTATTCTATGTATTTTTAACGATTAAAAATAAATATAACATTATATCAGAGGTAGGACCAAAAGCAGCTCCAAAATCCGCAATGAAGCGCTTCCGTCAATCTATTTTTTAATTTTTATTCAATCAACTCACATCTTTTGCGATATTTTTTTGAGAAAGATTCATTTTCACATGTACCTAGATGTTCCCGGAGCATTTTTCTCCGCTGATTACAATTATGACCATAGTTTAACGATAAAAACAATAGAAGCCGAGTGATGCCCATTAGACGTTCGTGATTACAATATACGTCGGTTTCGCTCTAGAATCAATATTTCGCAAGAAATACACGAAAAACCATTTCGCACCATTTCTTGGTCTTGACTCTTATTCTATTCTAAGTGTTTTTGACGACTTAAAATAAATATAACATTATTTCAGCGATAGGACCAAAAGCAGCTCTGAAATCCGCAATGAAGCGCTTCCGTCAATCTATTTTTTAATTTTTATTCAATCAACTCACATCTTTTGCGATATTTTTTTGAGAAAGATTCATTTTCACATGTACCTAGATGTTCCCGAAGCATCTTTCTCCGCTGATTACGATTATGACCATAGCTTGACGATAAAAACAATAGAAGCAGAATCATCGTCATGGGAAGTTGGTGATCACGATAAAACGTCGATTTCGCTCTGGAATTCAATATTTCGCAAGAAAAACACAAAAATCTATATCGCATCATTTTTCGGACTCGACTTTTAGGCTTCTCTATGTATATCCCGTGTAGAAAAAAAAGAATCTTTTCGAGAATTTTTTCAAGAATCTTGAAAGAATCTTGAAAAGAATCTTAAAAGAATCTTGAAAAGAATCTTGAAAAGAATCTTGAAAAGAATCTTGAAAAGAATCTTGAAAAGAATCTTGAAAAGAATCTTGAAAAGAATCTTGAAAAGAATCTTGAAAAGAATCTTAAAAAGAATCTTGAAAAGAATCTTAAAAGAATCTTGAAAAGAATCTTGAAAAGAATCTTGAAAAGAATCTTGAAAAGAATCTTAAATAGAATCCCGTATAGGATCCGGAGGAAGATTCTTTTCAAGATTCTTTACAGGATTCAAGATTCTTTCCAAAATTCTTTACAGGATTCAAGATTCTTTTGAAAATTGTTTTTTCAGCTTGAATTAATTGATCAGTCATATTTGGTTGGTCAGATCCGGAAAACGGCGTGATCTGATCAGATTGTAGCGATAAAATTGGGGAAAAAAAAAATGTCGGTCGCGGGACTCGAACCCAGGCCGCTCACCGTATTAGGCTGTTATCTCAGCCACTCTGCCATCGATCGATGCACGATCATGTCTTTACAGATTTCGGTTTACGGAATTTGATTATTTATCTTTTCTAATCTATTTTTCTCGACGTTTTGGACCATTTTGAGTGACCTGACATGAAGATCTGGAAAAGTATGTTTCCTCGAAAACAAAGTTTCGTCTATGAAAAAGCAATCCCTGATTGTCAAGGATGAATTTTGAATTGTACCAGATACTGTAAAACAGAGCAAAGTGGTAACGTGCATCGATCCGTAATTTTCGAAAAAAAAAACTGAGTCCTAAAAAAAGCAGGTGACACTTATATACTATTTGATTTTACTGTCATCCAAGAAAGATGATATGGCAGGGTGGCTAAGATAACAGCCTAATACGGTGAGCGGCCTGGGTTCGAGTCCCGCGATCGACAGTTTATATTTATTTTTATTCTATTTTTTCCCCCAATTTTATCACTACAATCTGATCAGATCACGCCGTTCTCCGGATCTGACCAACTAAATATGACTGATCAATTAAATCAAGCTGAAAAAACAATTTTCCAAAGAATCTTGAAAAGAATCTCGAATCCTGTAAAGAATCTTGAAAAGAATCTTCCTCTGGATCCTACACGGGATTCTTTTCAAGATTCTTTCAAGATTCGTTCCAAGATTCTTGAGAAGATTCTTCCCAAGATTCTTGAAAAGATTCTTTCCAAGATTCTTGAAAAGATTCTTTCCAAGATTCTTGAAAAGAATCTCGAATCCTGTAAAGAATCTTGAAAAGAATCTTCCTCTGGATCCTATACGGGATTCTTTTCAAGATTCTTTCAAGATTCGTTCCAAGATTCTTTCAAGATTCGTTCCAAGATTCTTGAGAAGATTCTTCCCAAGATTCTTGAAAAGATTCTTTCCAAGATTCTTGAAAAAATTCTCGAAAAGATTCTTGAAAAGATTCTCGAAAAGATTCTTTTTTTCTACGCGGGAAACGACCACTGAAAATGAATATAACCTTTTTAGCGATAGTACCAAAAGCAGCTCTGAAATCCGCAAGAAACCGCTTCCATGAATCTATTTTTCAATTTTTTTTTAAATCAACTCACTATTTCTGCGATATCCTCCCGAAAAATAATAGATCTGACATGTGCCTAGATTTTCCCGAAGCATTATTTTCCGCTGATCACGATAATGACCATAGTTTAACAATAAAAACTATAGAAGGCAAGTCATCCTCATAGGAAGTTGGTAATCACTAGAAATCGTCCGATTCGCTTTTAAATCAATATTTCGCAAAAAAAAACACGAAAATCTATATCGCATCATTTCTTGGACTCAACTTTTAGGCTATTCTATATATTTTCGACCACTAAAAATAAATATAACCATATTTCAGCGGTAAGACCAAAAGCAGCTCTGAAATCCGTAAGAAACCGCTTCCATGAATCTATTTTTGAATTTTTCTTCAATCAATTCACAATTTTCGCGCTATTTTTCCGAGATATTTCAATTTTGACAAGTGCCCAGTTTTTTCCAACGCATTTTTCTCCGCTGATTACGATTATGACTCTAGTTCAGCGATATACCAAATGAGAGCCGAGTTATCCTCATGGAACGTTGGTGATCACGAAATCACGTCCGTTTCGCTCTAGAGTCAATATTTCCCGAGAAATACACGAAAAACTATTTCGCATAATCTCTCAAACTTAACTTTCAGTCTATTTTATGTATTTCCGACCCCTGGAAATAAATTTATCATTAGTTCAGCGATAGGACCAAAAGCAGCTCTGAAATCCGCAAAAGACCGCGGCCATGGATCTACATTTAAACTTTTCTCGAATCAGCTCACTATTTCTGCGATATCTTACCGGAAACTAATAATTTTGACATGTCCTTAGATGTTCCAAAAGCATCTTTCTCCGCTGATTACGATTATGACCATAGCTTGCCGATAAAATGAATAGAAGTCGGATCGTTCTCATGGGAAGTCGGTGATCAAGATAAAACGTCCGTTTCGCTCTAGAATCAATATTTCGGAAGAAAAACACAAAAATCTATATCGCATCATTTCTTGGACTTGACTTTTAGTCTATTTTATGTATTTCCGACCACTGACGATAAATTTATCCCTATTTCAGCGATAGGACCAAAACCAGCTCTGGAATCTGCAAGAAACCGCTTCCATGAATTTTTTTCAAATTGTTTTGGAGTCAACTCATTATTTCTGCGATATCCTCCTGAGAAATATTAGATTTGACATATGCTTCAATTTTCCTGAAGCAATAGTTTTCGCTGATCACGATTATGACCTTAATTCAACAATGAAGCCAATAGGAGCTAAGTAATTTTCATGGGAAGTTATTGATCACGACAAAACGCTCATTTTACTCTAGAATCAATATTTCGCGAAAAAAACACAGAAAAATATTTTGCATCCTTTCTAAGACGTAACGCTTAGTCTTTGCTATGTATTTTCGACCCATAAAAATAAATAAAATATAATTTCGGCGATGGGACCAAAAAAAGCTCTGAAATCCTCAAGAAACCACTTTCATGGAACTTAAAATATATTTTTCAAATCAACTCACTATTTCTGCGATATCTCTTCAAGAAATAATAATTTTGACATGTGACTAGATTTTCCAGAAGCATTTTTTTCCGATAATTACGATTATGACCTCAGCTTAACGATCGACTCAAGAGGAGCCGATTAATATTCATGGGAAGTTGGTGATCACGAAAAACGCTCGTTTTACTCCACAATCAATATTTCGCGAAAAAAAGAAACACAGAAAAATATTTCGCATAATTTTTTGGACTTGACTCTTAGTCCATCTTATGTATTTTCGGGCACTGAAAATGAATAAAACATTGTTTCAGCGATAGGACCAAAAGCAGCTTTAGAATTCGCAAGAAACCGCTTCCATAAATCTTTTTTTCAATTTTTTTCGAATCAACTTGATATTTCTGCAATATCTTTCCGAGAACCGATAATTTTGACATGTGCCTAGATTTTTCCGATGCGACTTTTTCTGCTTATTACGATTATGACCATAGTTTGACGGTAAAAAAAGTAGAAGCCGAGTCATCCTCATGGGAAGTTGGTGATCACGATAAAACGTCCGTTTCGCTCTAGATAGATAGATGTGTTTATTAGCTTCAAGCTATCATGCGCTTCGCGCTACAATTTCTCTTAATATTAAATTATTCTAACTTATCCTAACTTAACCCTAATCTCTATAATTTCCCCACAAACTGTTTACACTTTGACATTTTAATTTCTATTTCATTCATCGATACAATTTTTTTCTTTTTTTCTTTCTTTTTTTTTTTAAATCTAAACACGTTTTTTCAAGATCATATCATATTTTGCGTTTTCTCTTTTTTTGATTTTATCGCATATTTTGTTACATTGCGTTTCAGCTCTGATATCGATACAATATTTTTTATTTCTAATGGCATTTTGTTGTATATTTTAAAACCATCATAATATAAATCTCGTTGTCCTAATGTCCTTTTCCTGTAATCAACTTGAATTTGATCTGCTTGCCGCGTTCTCATCCCACTTCTGTCCCCCTCCATCCTTATCATCCTAGTACTTTTTTCTTTTAATTTTTCAGTTTCAATCAGTTTGTGTATGAACAATATAACATTGTATTCTAGTCTTTCGGTAATATTCATAAAATGCAAAGCCTCTAGCATGTCATCTATTCTCGTTTCTCTATTACACTGTAAGATCACACGCATTGCTCTATTTTGTAGTCTTTGTAGAATTTCTAAGTCCGCCTTATTCATCACTGTGCTACAGTACTCTAAATGTGGTGCAACTATTGTTTTGTAAACCGTACATCGTGTTATGGGTGACAGAAATTTCCCTAGCCAATTGAAAAAACTGATTTTTTCCCTACTTTCGATACTATAAATTCTCTATACGGAGTAAAGCTCAGATTTTGGTCAATTCTTATTTCCAAGTACTTTATTTCCACAACTCGTTCGAGTAATCCACCATCTCTGCTTATTACTCTTAGATGATCACCTTTGTTTTGACCTTTGGATTTAATCACCATGCATTTGGTTTTTTTGGCATTCATTTTTAACTTATTTTTGCACAGCCATACTTCAGTTTTATTTAATTTATTATTTAATTTTCTATTTAATTCATCTGAACTGTTTCCTAATGTGTAAATGATCATGTCGTCGGCAAATAATACAATGCTAAAGTCATTTCTAAAAATATCTGCAATGTCATTTATGTATAAAATGAATAATAACGGTCCTAAGACGGATCCTTGCGGAACTCCATACTTCGTCGTTAACTTTTGAGACATTTCGTTCCCCATAATTACTAACTGTGATCGATCTTCTAAATACGATTTCAACAACTTACAAACACTACCACTAATTCCATATCGTGTCAGCTTCAATATCAGTACGTCTCTATCAATGGTTTCGAATGCCTTTTTTAAATCTATAAATATCGCTCCAACTAATTTACCCTCGCTAATATACTTTTTCCATACCGTTAACGTAGCTTGTATCGCACTTTCGCACTATCTCCTTTTCTTGAACCCGTATTGACATTCAGTGAATATATTATTTTTTTTGTAGATATTCAATCAGTTGGTCTTTGATAATCTCCTGTAATTTCTCATATTGCGGGAGCATATTTATCGGACGAAATTCGTGTGCCTGTCTGGTCTTTTTACCTTGGGTATTGATCTTATTTCTGATTTCTTCCACTCTTTTGGGAAAATACTATATACAAGGCTGTCATTTATTATAGTGGTCAGTTCTGCACCCATAGCTTCGAACATGCATTTAAGTATACTATTATTTATACCTTCTTGTGTACCACTCTTTTTTGGCATTTTGTCTATAATTTTTTTAATGTCAGAACTACTAATTTTATTAAATGTGTCAAATGTTGCTTCGGTAAAATGTGCATCTTCTCTGTGGTCATCTACTATATTTTCTATACTTGTCACTATTTCTTCTATGCTGTCAATGTAATATTTATTAAACTCATTTGCTATGTTTTTCTCGCCATATACAGTCTTATCATTAAAAATCACGCTGCCTTCGAACTCTACTCTCTGTTCTTTTGCCTTAATAAGTTTTTTTAGCGTTCTCCACATTTCCGCACGATCATTCTTATTTCTGTCGATTTTTCTGTTAAAATATTCTTTTTTTTGCTATACGTAACGAGTTGACTATTTTATTTCGCTTATGTCTATAGTTTTCCCAGTCAATATCTATCTTCATATTTTTTGCTATTTGATAAAGTCTGTCCCTCACTTTTATGGCCTCTATAATATCCTGTAATATCCACGGTTTTTCGTTTGACTCTTCTGTGATTTTTATTAACTTATATGGAGCTTCTTCGTCTAATACTTCTACAACCGTGTCTATGACTTTATTCACATTTGTACTGTATAATAATTTGTTCCCATCTATAGTATTTATCTGTATCTTTTGCGTTTTCAATTTATTTATGAATCTATCTTCATTTAAATTTCTGAGTTGATGTTTGACTTTTCGTACTCTCGTTTTCTCAATAGTGTTAAATCCTAATTTTACTTCTTTTATGTCGTGGTCAGTTATTTTCGGTGTTTTATGGACAAATGTATCGATTTGTAGATTACTAAATACCAGGTCGATCCTACTTTCAGTATTGTGGTCTCTTCTTGTTAAACCTTTAACATACTGTTTCATCCCTCTCTCTCTAAAAACGTGTTTGTTAATCTTTGGGCATAAAATTCTCTGCTGTTTAAATCTATGTTAAAGTCTCCAAGCAATACACAATTTCCTTCATTATACAGATTATCCATAGTCTCTCCAATGAAATCTATAAACATGGCATCACTCGATTGTGGCGAATGATAAATTGTTAAAATGTTGCCTTTGTACTTCTTTGTGTCAACTTCTTTAGCCACACACCAGCAATTTTTTCTATTTTCCTATCAAACTTTTTTTTATATTTAACATTTTTATTTACATACATTGCAACGCCCCCTGTTCTCTTATTTTCTCCATCACATCTGACTACAGTATACCCTTCTATTTCTAATTCTGATTCGTCGATATCCTTTACAGTCCGTGTTTCTGTCAACGCAAGTATTGCCGGCTTCATTTCGCTTATAACTAAGTGTTCAATTTCGTCCTTGTTTTTCATGAAACTCCGCGCATTTAAACATAATAATAATTCAATACATACTTTTGTATCATTCACAGTCCCAACGCCTGTTTCGCCTTTTCTAAAAAATACTTAAATGTTGGACATGCTTTGTCGTTTGATTGGTGTTGTATCTCTTCATCGCTTGAACGTAGTCGTTCCTTATGAAGACTGCAGCTTGTACATTTGAATTCGGTTTTCTGGCAATCCAAGCCGCTATGCTCTTCTGTGCATTTGCTACAGTGCTTACGTTTTTTAGAATCCCTAGCTAAGAGATGATACCCTTAGCAATTAAAGCATTGGGTTATTGTTGTTTAGTCAAAAACCTTGCACATCTGCCATCCTACCCTTAGCCTTTTTTTCTTCATAACTTCTCTGCGCGTTTCCGAATCTACTTCCAATACGACAAATAAATTATTATACATCTCGTCGATCCATTTTTTTACCAGTCTAGTATACGTGTTTTCTTTACATTTCATGCTTCCGTTTTGTTCGCGTATTTTGTTGACAAGCTCATTATCTGTCAATTTGTTTTCCTCAGGACCAATTCCGATTATCTTAATTTTGTGTTTTTTTAAAATACTGGTGCGTCGATTCTATAGTTTTTCCCTAATTCATTTTGGGCAAGTCTTTGCAATTTTTGCTGATAGTCTTGGTGCGAGCACCCCACGATCACCGCTCCATTTTTACTCGGAAGTATTCTATCCACGCTTATCCCTGCTTTCACAATATCGATCTTACTTTTCAGGTATTTCCGCGTGTCTTCGGTGCTCTGCTTTACTGTCGGCTTTATAATAACGACCTTCTCGTTCTTTCTTGTTTTTCCGCTACCAGCGGCCGATGCATATGTTTTCTTATGTTCTCCACTCTCCCCAATTTTTATTTTTTCCTGCTTATCATATTCGCTTTTCTTTTCTCTTGATCCTATAATTTCCCTCAATTCTTTGATGGATTCCTGCATCCTGAGCAATTCGGTATTTACATTTGTATTTATTCTATCGACTAATCCTTCTTCTTCACTTTTTACTACTTGTTTTACAGCTTCGTTACAATTTCCTTATTACTGAAATAGTTTAACTAACGGAGGTAGGGGACCGGAGGGGCGTGGATCATCTGATATTCCGTAACTCCAATAAATTCAATATTTTTATCCAAGAGATTCATTATAATCAGCAATATTCTTATCACATAAATTCATTATAATTATAAATATTTTCATCAAAGAAATTCATTCGAATCATAAATTCATTACACATAAAGATTCTCATCAAAGAAATTCATTCGAATCATAAATTCATTACACATAAATATTCTCATCAAAGAAATTCATTATAATAAATTCAATATTTTCATCCAAGAAATTCATCATTCTCATCACAAAAATTCATCATAATCATAAATATTTTCATCAAAAAAATTCATTCGAATCATAAATTCATTACACGTATCGATTCTCATCAAAGAAATTCATTATAATAAATTCAATATTTTCATTCAAGAAATTCATCATTCTCATCACAAAAATTCATCATAATCATAAATATTTTCATCAAAGAAATTCATTCGAATCATAAATTCATTACACGTATCGATTCTCATCAAAGAAATTCATTATAATAAATTCAATATTTTCATCCAAGAAATTCATCATTCTCATCATAAAAATTCATCATAATCATAAATATTTTCATCAAAGAAATTCATTCGAATCATAAATTCATTACACGTATCGATTCTCATCAAAGAATTTCATTATAATAAATTCAATATTTTCATCCAAGAATTTCATTATAATAAATTCAATATTTTCATCCAAGAAATTCATTATAATAAATGAATTCCAGCATACAACACGTAATATTAGGTCAATACATTCTAAGAGAGAAGAAGATTGAATGTTGATAGTTTTTCTTCTCATCAATAGCTCTTTTTCACTGACTCGAATGATACGAAGGTTAAGCCCCTCTTGAAGGTAAACATCAATAGTCCGCGTATGGTCCACACACGCGCGATAAATTTCCACTCCTATGTAAAGCACTTTTATCTAGTTCCCGTCTAGAATAGAGAGATCGTAGATCCAAAATGTTAATAAAGAAGGTACTTATCTACGAAAAGGCCCAGGTATCACTTCCGGAAAAGGAGACTTCTCGGTTTAATATGCTCCATGGGAAAGACAAGTAGACTCTTGAAGAAAACTGCGTCGGGTATAGGTGTTCAATATATATATAGATATATAAGAGTCGTCCAACGGAGTCCTTTCATCCTGAGATCGTTATAGATGGGAATCCTTGGAACCGTGTTTCTTGAGGATATTCTTCTATGGAGATATGTTGAGTAATTCGGAGCACAAAGAATCTTCTCGCCTTTAGGTAATTTCACCCCGGAATGCTGGGCCCAATCGCTCATTTATTCTCGTGGAACTGGATCGCTCACTTGAATTCGATACGTTAAACAATTTGAATAGATATACATATAGATATATATATAGAGATGTAAACGTACAGAGCGTGCTCTCAGCTGGACGCTCGTAGAGCGACTGGGGAGAATTACACCTGTCGTCCCATGAAGTTTACTTAAATGGGACCGCACGCTCCATCTCGCGAGATCGCGAAATAGATGGTATTGATCTAACGATCGATTTGCGTTGAGCCGCGCGCAATCGCCGACGGATGTCTCCTCCCGTACCTCTCACCGCTGAACAGCCGCGAGATCGAAAATATTTCGGTTACAGCTTCGAAAACGAATTTTTTCAAATCTTTATGCTCCCCCTGTACACTGATCCACTGTAGAATTTTGTCTATTTTTTTTATCTAGGTCCAGCTCTGAGACTTCCAGCACATCCATCTCGGAAATGGGTGTACCTCTCCTTCTTTTTCTACTGTTTTCTCCACTTTCGCTCTCCTCTACAGTATCCGGCATACTCTGTTTCTTGCTTACATTTTCTACAGCCGAGCGTGTTATGACGTGATCCTGGCACGGTGTAAGTAATTCTGTGCATCATAAGCTAAGTGAAAACGAGAACAGCTTGGGTGGAAATACTTAATGCATCGCGTACATTCCTGTATAGTGGTTTTGATCGCAGACTCACATTTCCAGCATTCATAATTATCTCTTTTAGACGACATTTCGAAGTAAACATTAAAGTAAATGCGGAGATGTCTGCAATACCGACTGCGTGTTCTGCGCCACTGCAATTAATATTCCGTAAGAAAAACACGAAAATCTATATCGCATCATTTCTTAGACTTGACTTTTAGTCTTTTCTATGTATTTTCGACCACTGAAAATGAATATAACTATATTTCAGCGATAGAACCAAAAGCAGCTCTAAAATTCACAAGAAACCTCTTCCATAAATCTATTTTTCAATTGTTCTTTCAATCATCTCACAATTTTTGCGAAATTTTTCCGAGATATATCAATTTTGACAAGTGCACAGATTTTTCCGAAGCATTTTTCTCCGCTGATCACGATGATAACCTTAGTTCAACGAAAAAGCCAATAGGAGCCGAGTAATCCTTATGGGAAGTTGGTCATCACGAAAAAACGCCCGTTCCACACTAGAATTAATATGTCCCGAAAAAAACATAGAAAAATATTTGGCATCATTTCTTAGACTCGACTTTTAGTATATTCTATGTATTTTTGACCACTGAAAATCAATATGACATTATTTTAGCGATAGGACCAAAATCAGCTCTAAAATTCGCAAGAAACCGCTTCCGTGAATCTATTTTTCCATTTTTTTTCAATCAACTCACTATTTCTGCGATATCTTTCAGAGAAATGATAATTTCGACATGTGCCTAGATTTTCCCGAACCATCTTACTCCGCTTATTACGATTAACACTATAGTTCAACGATTAACCCAATAGGATCTGAGTAATCCTCATAGGAAGTTGGTGATCACGAAAAAACGGCTGTTTCGCCCTAGAATTATTGGAAAACAATTAAGTACATCGATACAGAATAAATTAAGAAACAATTGAACATCAAACATCGATCTATGCCGAGAATCGAGATGTCCCGAGTTTCGAGCAATTCTGTCATCTCAGCTCGACGTAATAGTGTCAGCATCGTTCATTTTGTCGAAAACGTTAAATTCTTGCTTTGAACGTCAGCTCTATGCAACGTAACATCGATCTACCCAAAGAGTTGAGATTTCTCGTGATTTGAGCGATTCTGGCACTTCGGCTTGATACGAAATCCTTATAATCATTTATTCCGTCTCGAAAAATCAAATTCTTGCGTTGAACGTCGGTTGTGTCGAACGGAACACGATCTACCCCGATAACCGAGATATCGCGTGTTTCGAGCGATTCTGGTAAAACGGCTCGACATAGGACTTTTATAATCGTTGATTTTATGTCAAATAACGAAATTCTCCCGTTGGACGTTGTTTTGCACAGCTGTATTGAATGAAACATCGACACACGCCGAGAATCGAGATGTCCCGACTTTCGAGCGATTCTGGCATCTCCGCTCAACGCACACGTGTTAAAATTGTTCACTTCGTTCAAAAACATAAAATTCTTGCGTCCAACCTTGGCTGTGTCGAACGGAACATCGATCTTCCACGAAGATAGAGATTTCGCGTGTTTCAAGCGATTCTGATAACACGGCTCGACATAATTGTGTTATAATCATTTATTTTGTGTCAAATAACCAAATTCTTGTGTTAAACGTCGTTTCGCTGGGCTGTATCGAATGATACATCGATATACGCCGAGAATTGACATGTCCCGAGTTTTAAGGGATTCTCACATCTCAGCTCAACGTAAACGTGTTAAACGCATTCGTTTTGTTTGAAAAAATTGAACTTCTCACGTTAAACGTTGTCTCAAACGGCTGTATCAAACGAAACTTCAATCTACACCGCGAGTCAAGATTTCGCGTGTTCCGAGCGATTATGGCATCTCAGCTTGACTTACAAGTGTCAGAATAATTTATTTTGTCCCAAAAAAAATGGAATTCTTAGGTTAAACGTCGTTTTGCACGGGTTTATCGAATGAAACATCGATCTACGCCGAGCATCGAGATGTCCCGAGTTTCGAGCGATTCTGGCACTTCAGCTCAACGTACACGCGTCATAATCGTTTATTTCGTCTAGACACATGAAATCCTTGCGTCCAACGTCGGCCGTGTCAAACGGAACTTCGATCTACCCTGAAAATCAAGATTCCACGTTGTTCGAGTGATTCTAATAACACGGTTCAAAAGTATGGTGTTATAATCGATCATTTTGTGTTAAATAAACGAATTCTTGCGTTTTTCGTCGTTTCTCACGGCTGAATTGAATGAAACATCGATATACGCCGAAAGACGATATGTCCCGAGTTTCAAGGGATTCTGGCATCTCAGCTCAACGTAAACGTGTCGAAATCATTCGTTTCGTGTCAAAAAACGAACTTCTCGCTTTAAACGTCGTCTCGTACGGCTGTATAAAACGAAACTCCGACCTACCCCGCGATTCGGGAATTCGCGTGTTTCGAGCCATTCTGGCATCTCAGCTTAACGTACAAGTGTCGAAATCATCCATTCTCTCTATAAAAAAAATGGAATTCTTAGGTTAAACGTCGTCTTGCACGGCCTTATCGAATAAAACATCGATTTACGCCGAGAATCGAGATGTCCCGAGTTGCGAGCGATTCTGTCATCTTAAATCAACGTAATAGCGTCAGAATCGTTCATTTTGTCCAAAACGTGAAATTCCTGCGTTGAACGTCAGCTGTATCGAACGGAACATCGATCTACCCCGACAGTTGAGATTTCGCGTGTTTCGAGCGATTCTGGCATCTCGGCTTGACACTGTTGCGACCCGGAATTTCGGCAAGCAACGTTGCGAAACATTTATTGCGCTTCGCTAATCATATTCAGCATATTCGCTGATCACGAATATTGCAATCATATCATGCGACATTTGTGTCAATTAAGCAATAATTCAATTCAGCATTATCATGTAGAAACTAAAGTGAACTGGAAGCGACAGCGCCAGTACATCGGCAGTCTTGAATCGACTTCAAGAGCAATCGGTTGGGCTTGCGAGTAGAGTAACATTAGCAAGTTGTAATTTGAATAAATACATTTTATATTTAAACTCGTGTGGATCCTAATCCTTTAATCGGTCCCGATCCCTTAATATATTAATTGAACCGAGTCAAAAAAAGGGCTGATCACCCTTTGAGCATTTCGGGCACAACAATTTGGTGGCAGCGGTGGGATAACCGTAAGCGAAGCTTAAACAATTTACAACCAAACCCAGGAACGAACCCGACACGCAGTCGTTGGGGTAAATAGCCTGGTGCGATTCAACACGCAGTCGTTGAATCGTCAAGACCTCAGAAGGTACCACTGACAAGGACGAGCCAACTACGAGGTCAAGCACGACTGGAAGGACGTACAACTTGACCGAGGGTGACCAGAACGTCGCCAACCGGGGAATAACGTCGAGGTCAGCACGACTACGAAGACGGCAACCCTGAAGTTCCACAGCGCCATGGAAGGAATTCTATATCTGTAAGTGGCAGTTACCTTTTTTCAGAGCTAAATCTTTAAAAAAAAAAAAAAAAAAAATCAAAAATTCGTAGGACTGGGCCCGCGAGCTCATATCCTTCGTTAATAAAAATCGAAACCTTACCAACAATCGGTGCAAGTTTGTAGCAACTTGCAGGGATTTTGGTAGTAAATCGCGAAAGGCAGGAGGCAAGGCTATCTCCAACCACTGCCCATCATAACTAAAATTTTTATAAAAAAAATCCGTAGGACTGGGCCCGCGAGCTCATATTCTTCGTTAATAAAAATCGAGACCCTTACCAATAATCGGTGCAAGTTTGTAGCAACTTACAGGGATTTTGGGATTAAATCGCGAAAGGCAGGAGGCAAGGCTATCTCCAACCACTGCCCATCATAGTTTAAAAATAATAAAAAATAAAAAATATATTTTTAATACAAGCCCTTCCGCGATAATGAAAAAATAAAGGAGTTAACGAATCAACGATGGAAGACGGGAAGGAGACTCAGCAACAACGAAGGTCCAACTCCGAAAAAACCACACTACCGGGAAAGGATCTCGGAGCTGTGGCTGGAGTTGAAGCAGCCATAGGAGACATATCACTGAAGACAGACGACGCCCTCAGACAGCTATCTCCCACCGAAGGGGTAACAGATAAAGCGAAGGACCCACTCAGTAAGGAAACATTGGATTCTCATTTTGGGATCAACACCAAAAGAGGCACGTCGTTCACTAAAACGACTGGGAAAACTGAAAAAAGGGAACCAGTGACGGACGTCAACAGAGAAAAGGGGGCGAAGGTCCCGACGACACCGGAAGTGGACGGTGAAATAGATGCGCTGCTCAAGGCCAGTGGATTGGGCGAGCGTGAGGGGGCTCTAGCCAGAGCACGAGCGAATGCACCCGGCATTAGTGGTGGGAGTGCTCTGCGGAAAATCATCTCACCTAGTCGATGGGATAAAACTCCGGAAGTCCCGAAAAATAGACGGCCACGATATCCGGAAGGAACTCCGGAAATCGAGGACAGCGACTATGAGTTACCTCCTCCGTTGCGGAGAGGAGGAAGAAATGCTTCCGCTGGAGGAAGATTAGAGGAGCGAGGAGGGAGTCTCGCTCGTTCGGCAGCAATAACGGACCACAACGCCACACAAGACCTACTCGTGTCTACGCATCTTGTATACGCATCTGGAAATTGGGGACCACCGGGAGAACCTCCAGGAGGGGGACCAGGTGGAGATCCACCAAACGATCCGCCAGGGCGATTTGTGCAGAATAGGTTCAGTGAAGGACGAAGGTATCTCGACCTTGGATTGGCATTAAAACATGTAAAACATTTTGATGGCAGTGACTCAGCTGAATTAGACGGATTTTTGCGGTCATGTGAAACCGTATTTGCCAGGGTACGAGAAGATGACTACGAATTATTACTCGCATTGGTTCTCAGCAGTAAAATTGGTGGACGAGCGACAAGAGAACTAAAGCATAAATCCATCTATACGCTTGAACAACTGGAAGCTGAGTTGGAAGCATTGTACGGCCATAGGAAATTACTGTCTGCCTTACAAATGGAATTTAACTCGTTACGGCAAGGACCGAGCGAAGATATAGCCGCGTATGCAGCTAGGACAGAGAAAATCACCGTAGAAGTGGTTGAAAAACTCTGCGAGACCGTATCTACAGAAAGAGATGCACGCACGGTGGAAACAATGACCCGAAAATGTGCACAAATGAATTTCGTGAATGGATTACACGGTCAGGTGCAAATATTGGTTAGATCACGTAATTATTCCTCTCTTCATGAGGCAGTGACCGGTGCAATAGAAATAAGCCACATGGTTCAGCCGAAAGGAGGAGCGGGAGGTGTTCACAATACCAATAATCGAAAATCCCGATCGGGAAGAGCAGGTGAAAGAAATTGTTATATTTGCGGAAATTCGGGACATCTGGCGAGGGATTGTACTCGCAGATCAGGAAGGGTAAGCCTCCCAGCCCCTAGTGCACCAAGGAACATAAATCAAGTTGAAATAATCTGCACTTATTGCAAGAATAAAGGGCACACCTGGTTGGAATGCAGAAAGCGATTACGGAAGAAGTATGAAGTAGGCCAAGGTCGCGAAGGAAACAGCAACGGCAGTAAGCAGCGAGGAAGCGATAAGCGAAAAGAATCCAGTATGGCCGCTAGAAATAATATCCGCACACTCAAGTCTTTGCAAATTAACACTATCACCACGAGAAGCCCGGTGAAGGACCCGAGTAGAGGAGTCAGCGATAAGCGGAAAGAATTCAGCATGGCCGCCGCGAGTAGTAGTACTACGTCTGCTACTACTACTAACGCGCGTACGTTGAGCGGCGTGCGATTCACCAAGGCACTGCGGCCAGGCGCCGCGGAGGGGCCGAAAGGGGGAGCGAGCGATAAGACGTTGCTACGGGTGCTAGAGGTACCCACGACGAGTGCAACGGCCAGCGACATTGATATCGCCAGCACTACATCGGTACGGGGGGTTCTGACCCTTAAGGCCGATACAGGAGCTCAATGCAGCATAGTGAAATATAGTTGCGTGAAGGCTGAGACTCCTATAATGGATAGTGATGCAGAATTACAGGGCGCTGAAGGAAGTAAATTCCGGTCTATCTGTAAAGCGGAAGTGACCCTACAAATTCCAGGGAAATCTGTAAAACATTGGTTTTACGTTGTGAAAGATGAAATCCCAATAACTGTAAATGGATTATTGGGAATGGATTTCATCAAGAAACATAAGGCAAATATATTGCAGGGAGAGATATTCGAGTTATATGGACATAAAATGCCATTGGTAGATGGAAAGTCAAAAATCGCCCTCACACCTCGGTCGGAAACCATTGCGTACGTATCTACTACGAGTCAAAATCCCGGAATACTCTCGCGAGTGGAAATAGGTGAAGGAATATTAATGGGGGCATGCTATACACCACCACTAGGAAGTAGCTGTGTGGTGAACCTCGTTAATACAAACGAGAGGGAAGTAGTAGTAGAGCGTCCGACGGTGACACTCGAGCCGGTCGAGATAACAGAGCTCGACGCGGAGTCCAACGCTCTAAGTATGAATGCTGTAAGTAAAGAAAGAGGGGTATACCGACTCCAGCGGTTAGAAAGAGAGCTCAACATGAGTCACCTCAACGGTGAAGAGAGAGAAGCCCTATTTCAGCTCATAAGAAAATATGAAAATATCTTCCATCTAGAGGGTGATAAACTACCTTGTACTCATATGGTGAAGCACCGAATACCATTGAAGGAAGGCACTTTACCAATGAAGGTGCATCCTTATCGATTACCGGAAGCCCACAAAAAGGAGGTCAAACGACAAACTTGCGAAATGTTGGAGGATGGAATCATCCAACCCAGTAGGAGCCAATGGAACGCACCCTTGTTAGTGGTGGCCAAAAAACCGGATGCCTCTGGAAAAGTAAAAATGCGAGTAGTGGTGGATTTTCGAAAAATAAATGAAGCCACCATTGGAGATTCCTACCCACTTCCAAATATCACGGAGATATTGGATCAATTGGGAAAAGCCCAATACTTTTCCACTCTCGACCTTGCTTCTGGATTCCATCAAATTCCGATGGCTAAGGAAGATAAGGAAAAAACAGCATTTTCTACACCTCAAGGCCATTTCGAATATAATCGAATGCCATTCGGGTTGTAATATTTTTCTAATTTATTATTAAAATTTAGGGGACCAGACCCGAAGAGTATTAATCCCGATTCTAGTATTTGTAAGTCTATCTAATTATTGATCATTTCATTAATAATTTATTATCATGTCATTAACAATTTTCATTATATTATAGTAAATCAATATCACAATTTAATTTCATTACACCATCAATTCATACTCATCAATCATTGCCTTTTACAATTTCATTCAAATAGAACACATTAATCATTATTCATCATTGATCGATCATTTCATAACATCAATATTACGATTCCATTTCATTCAATTAATCAACTCATTCACAATTTTATTACAATATTCATGAATGATATATTATTTCATAACATCAAAATCACGATTTCATTTAATTAAATTAATTACTCCATAATCATTAATCCTTTTACTAACAAATCTCATTGGTTGACATTTATAATTCATTAACAATTCTCATTTGTAATTCTTATCATAAATAGCAGACACATTTTATTTCATTATGTCTCCAATAATCAAACTTCTTATAGTGACTCCAAATTATAAGAAGTTATACAGCGATCGTGCGAGGCTACTGAAGAGTACTTAT
Source organism: Tromatobia lineatoria (assembly GCA_949699805.1). Lineage (NCBI taxonomy): Eukaryota > Metazoa > Arthropoda > Insecta > Hymenoptera > Ichneumonidae > Tromatobia > Tromatobia lineatoria. Next base: position 5,744,766 of record OX453049.1, on the reverse strand, counting down.
CTTCACAAAAAAAATCTTGTTGACATCCAGACGGTGATTAGCCAACGGTTACATGCTTGACTTTATATAGCGGTCCTCCAAAACCTTCGTAGGAATAGGGTCTGTCGCGACACCCTAAACTGTTCTGGCCGATCTCTTTTTAATCGATCGCTCTCAATAACACGCAGAACTTAATATTGCTCTGCGCTTATACTGGATTACAGTCTACAAATTACGGACAGCCATATGCGTAACTCGCGCTGGAGAGTTAGCGGACGACTGACTTCTCTGAACTAGGAATAGGCACTCTGACCAATATCGGTGAGAGATCGCGGGGGTTCGATTTCGGGGTAGGGGGCATAGGTGATCGGTTGCGGTATCGCCCTCACGCGCTCCTTATCAGCTAATAAATAAGAATGTAATACCGTCCAGAGGTACATCTCGCTCACTACCTTATTCTTATTTTACATTCATCCCCCTTATTTAGCGCACACTAGCGTTGTATACAATACGGTAGTTTGGAAGCTAAATAAAAAGCATTCACTCATACATTTCATCTGAAAGAAGAAACATGAAACAACGCATGCTAAGCGAGAGTTTGTTCTGGGCAAGAATATTTTTTCAGGCTGCACCGATTATATACGTTTTTAACAATGGTAGAGTCCTTTGGATCAACCAAAAGGAATGCATTATGACCAATGACTTTTTCTATTTTGTAAGGCCCTTGAAATAGGTGGAAGAATTTGGCAGTAACTCTTTCCTGCGCGTTCGATTGGAATGGCACTCTCAGCAAAACCAAATCTCCAACGTTCAGAGGAATATCGGAAACAATTTTTTGGGCGCGCTTGCGATATTCAAAGTGTATCTTCATTCGTGACTCAGCTAATGCAATTTTTTCTTGGTGAGTGAGCTCAACCACTGGCGGAGAAGGTAATAACTCGTCGATTTGTTCAGTTACACGTTTTCCGAAGTGCAACTCTTGAGGAGTGAAACCTGTGCTTGTATGCACAGTGATATTAAGAAATTTTTCAATACGTGGAATATATTGGGCCCACTTGGTGTGCACATCGGAACAGAGGGTTCGGAACAATCTGCCCAACTCGCGCATCACCCGCTCCGTCGGGTTACTTTGTGGGTGTCTTATAGATGAAAAGATTGCCTCTATATTTTCTTGTTGCAATCGCGTTTTCCAGACTGGCGAAGTAAATTGCGTACCATTATCAGATAGAATCTTGGATGGTCTTCCCATAACTACAATATAATCATCAAGGATCTTTTTCAATGCGATCTGTGTAGTCGCTCTCTTTATGGGGTAGAGTTTAACATATTTTGAGTGCGCGTCGAGTACCACAAAAAGATAGGCTACTCCTCCGGTAGAACGAGGCAACGGTCCATAAAAATCGACCGTCACGAGCTCAGATGGCTTCTTTGATAATACCAACTGGTATTCTCCCTGCATAGAGTAGTTTAAACATTTCACCCTTTGACATAGATCACAACTGAGTATTACTCGCTTCACGTCCGTGTTCATATGATCCCAGTAAAAATGCATCTTTATATAGGCAAGAGTTTTTGAAACACCAGGATGTCCGAGCTTCGCGTGTGTAAATTCAATGAGACGTTTTCGTAGTTTTGTGGGTACGACGACTTGCCAGCGTGATCCATCTTGGCCCTTTCGGAATAAAATGTCCTGGTGCAACTGATAATAAGGTATTACTTGCTCTTCCTCTATGGACTTTATCAGGGTATTGAGCTTGACGTCTTCTCTCTGTCTCTCGCGAATCATTTTAATATCGTGGCGAATGTCCGATGGCAACTCATCATATCGGTAAGCCAATTTATAAAGCGTGTTTGGCGGAATCCCTTCGGCTTTGATTGTTACGTCTAGATCGACTGTAAACATAGCTATCATCAAACGAGATGTCGTGTCCTCTGGTTCGAAATGCCCTTGCGGATTTCTACTGAAAAAATCGGCGACCACATTATCGCGTCCGGTACAATGACTAACCCGAATTGTATATTGCTGCAAATAGATGCACCAACGAGCTAATCTTGCGGTGTGAAACGGAGTTGTATTGAGAAACGTAAGAGCGTGATGGTCGGTGATCACGTGAAATTCAGTTCTAGCTAGATAAATCCGACACTTTGCGATGGCGTAGACAATAGCGAGAAGTTCTTTCTCAGTCGTATTATAATTTCTTTCAGCGGTGTTAAGACACCGGCTAACCAGTGAGATAACCCGGTGTTCACCTTCAGGGCTAATTTGGTATAAAATACCACTTATCCCTTTGTCCGACGCATCTGTTTGTAGTCTAAAAGGAATGTCAGGGGAGACATGTCGAAGCATGAGTCCATCCGCGAACGTATTTTTTAGCGCCTTGAAGGCTTCACTCAACTCTGTGGTCCAGCGCCACTGATTTTTAGTTTTCAACAACGGGCGAAAAGGATCAATTAAATTCGCATGGCGTACACTAAATTGACGGTAATATGTGCAGACACCAATGAATTGCTGCAATTCCTTACGGTTCTTAGGTTCATCAAAGTTACGTATCATCTCGAGTTTATCTGGCTTAGGTCGAATGCCATCTACCGAGAGAATAAAACCAAGGAATTCTACCTCTTGCTTGCAGAAACAAGATTTATCGAGTCGTAATGTAAAGTTTTGGGACTGAAGCTCGTGAAAAAGTTTGTCCAGATGCACCAAGTGTTCTTCAAACGAAGCAGAGGTTATGAGAAGATCGTCTACATAGCAAGTGAGAAAAGAATCAAATTTATTGCCCAATGCCAAATTTAACGCGCGAATAAATCCGCTACCGGCGGTCTTTAATCCGAATGGAATTCGGCAGAATTGGTAGAGTTGAGAACCAAACAAAAAGGCGGTATACTGCCTTGAATTAATATCAAGCGGAATTTGCCAATATCCATACGCCAAATCTGTGTTGGACATAATTTTGGTCCCATGATATTTTTGCAAAATTTCTCCAATGATGGGTGGAGATTCGTTGTCGGACTCGATTACAGTATTTATAAAGCGAGCATCTAAGCAAATACGAATCCGTCCATCTTTCTTCTCAACGATTCGTAGAGGATTGCAAAAAGGGCTCTCAGACCGTTCGATGATTCCTGCTTTTAACATTTCCTCAATTTCTTGGCCAACTGCGGCTCTCATAGCAAAAGGCACTGGGTATGAGCGACGTACAATGGCTTTTGATTCTTTCAAACGAATTTTGTGCTGATATGTTCCAGCACCATTGGTCTTATAAGAGAACAACCTTTTGTACCGAAACAGCACTTGCTTTAGAGCATTCCGCTGCTCCTCGTTGTATTCGGTTAATCCCTCTATAACAGCATTCACATCGTCAAAATAACTTTCATCTTCCTCTTCTAAATACAGCTTACTAGAATAGCGCGCCTCTACAAGATCGAATTCCTTTTTATCCAGTGTGCTACGAAAATCTTCTTCCCGATCCACAACGACTGCACGTTCTTCCTCGTCCTTTTCAGGTGCGATGATACACCGAGCAACAGTGACTTCCGATGAAACAGAAGCAGATCCTTGCTTCATATTTTCTTCTATTTCCTTAGGCGACTCGGATAATTCGCACATGTCGTCTATGACGCTGCGGGAGACCGGTTCGACGTCGTCATCTTCCGCTTGGACCGTAGCTGACGCCTTATCTTTCGCAGCAATCTCAGGGCTTACTAGTGAAACATCTGTGAGAGAATCCATTAACCGGGGTAATGGTAACTCGGCAGGAGTGCGACATTTTATAATATCATCCCCCAAACCTGCATTCGAGCTTGATAAACATCTGTTATGCATCGAATCCTTCACCTGCAAAATCTGAATATAGGTGAAGTCATCGTCTTGCGACACGTTCAAGCGCTCCGAGGGCTTCTGGCCAAATGAGACTAACGAAGAAGCAACGATATGGTTATTAATCGTCAATGAACAGCGAGCATAATCGATGATTGCTCCCGTCCGACGCATCCAATCACTACCAAGTATAAAATTACTAGATAGTTTGGGGATCACTAGAAAAACGGTGGGTATGTTCATTTTCCCGACAACAATATCAAGCATTACTTGCGCTCTCACCGGAGTAGGCTTTTCTTTAATAGCGGTGAGGACAACAATATTAGCAACAGGAAGAACCACTAATTTACCGAGCTTACTGAGATAATTATAAAAGCCTTCAGAGATGCACGTGACTTGACTTCCTGTATCGAGCAGAGTCGAGAGAGGGATATTAAATGTAAAAATAATTACGTGTGGACACGTTGATGATTGAAGTTTTTTATCCTTTTCTGATCTATCTTGCGACTCTTTCGTAATTGATGACGTGAGGTCCTCGAATAAATCGTATGGGGACCGGCGCATGTAGGAGCCTCGATTCAATGCGCCGCATCTCAGTTTAAATTATCCGGCGTTGATTCTTGAGGGACCACCTCTCTTTCCATAGACGGGCTTGCATAGTTATGGGAATTGTTAGTAACGACCATATTTGGTGGTGGCACAGTCATGTTTGGCCATGGATACCAGGAAGGTACATTTACATCCAAACCCCGTGTTCGATACGAAGGAGACTGAGTATAACTCGTATTATTGCTATTAAGGCTACTATTTGGTGAGCTACTATTATGCCTGGATGTTCCACTACTATTGTGCGAAATATTCAAACTCGAATTATTACTCGGAGGACTGCGACGTGGTTCTCTATTCCTGCTTTCCTCATACGAAGCATCGAGTTGCGCCAGTGCTCGGGCAACCACATTCGTGTCAGCATAGTCCACAGTGACCAGCGCATCCCTTGCACGCATCGGCAACTGCTGAACCACGCTGTAGTTGATCTCATATTGGTCCATTTTTGGGGTGAAATACTGCGCTACACTCGCTTGTTTATGGAAATAGGATTGCATAGCCCCATCCGATCCCATGTACCGACGTGCAAACCACTGCGCTTTTAATCTAACTTGCGTTGGAATTGAATAAAACTCCTCGAGAAATGCTCTTTTAAAAGACTCGAAATCTTCGAACACCCCAACCTGAGCTCGATACCAATCGCGGGCCCGACCATCTAAAAGGGTCTCCAACACCAAAAGCTTACATTCTGGTTGTACCTTTTTTATCAAAAAATACTTTTCGACTGTCTCTATATATTCATTCGGGTTTGCCGAGAGGTCATTGCCAAATCGCGGAGCCTTTATGTTAATATTCATTGAGTTTATGCCTCGAACTAACCCGCTCAACATACCTCTGTTGCTGTTCTCTTCTTCGCTCACAATTGAATGGCTCCTAAGCTGCTCGTTTTCCTCACGCAATCGCATTATCTCTCGCTGCTGTCTTTCCTGGTTTTCTCGCAATTCGGCCAGCTCACCAACCAAACGCAACCTCAACGCTTCCCAGTCATTCCTTTGCCTCGCAATCCGTTCTCTCTCAAGACGCAACGCATCGCTGTCTACCGGCACCTGCGCTGGTGCACCCGAACCTGATGGGTCATTTATATTAGTATGCATATTTGACAAATTATTTGGCTCAACACCGTTCGATTCTGAATTAGTCTTGTTTGCTTTCGAACGAGTCAGCATATGGCTACTTGATACCAAAATATGATAATTATTTCAAACCACTTATTTCACAAACAAATTCAAGATAGCTACTTGGACGTTAAATAATTAAATTTACAGCTCATAGAATGCGAATACTCAATAATCAATAATAACTCTTCGGGGCCCCACGTTGGGCGCCATTTGTAATATTTTTCTAATTTATTATTAAAATTTAGGGGACCAGACCCGAAGAGTATTAATCCCGATTCTAGTATTTGTAAGTCTATCTAATTATTGATCATTTCATTAATAATTTATTATCATGTCATTAACAATTTTCATTATATTATAGTAAATCAATATCACAATTTAATTTCATTACACCATCAATTCATACTCATCAATCATTGCCTTTTACAATTTCATTCAAATAGAACACATTAATCATTATTCATCATTGATCGATCATTTCATAACATCAATATTACGATTCCATTTCATTCAATTAATCAACTCATTCACAATTTTATTACAATATTCATGAATGATATATTATTTCATAACATCAAAATCACGATTTCATTTAATTAAATTAATTACTCCATAATCATTAATCCTTTTACTAACAAATCTCATTGGTTGACATTTATAATTCATTAACAATTCTCATTTGTAATTCTTATCATAAATAGCAGACACATTTTATTTCATTATGTCTCCAATAATCAAACTTCTTATAGTGACTCCAAATTATAAGAAGTTATACAGCGATCGTGCGAGGCTACTGAAGAGTACTTATCTTCACAAAAAAAATCTTGTTGACATCCAAACGGTGATTAGCCAACGGTTACATGCTTGACTTTATATAGCGGTCCTCCAAAACCTTCGTAGGAATAGGGTCTGTCGCGACACCCTAAACTGTTCTGGCCGATTTCTTTTTAATCGATCGCTCTCAATAACACGTAGAACTTAATATTGCTCTGCGCTTATACTGGATTACAGTCTACAAATTACGGACAGCCATATGCGTAACTCGCGCTGGAGAGTTAGCGGACGACTGACTTCTCTGAACTAGGAATAGGCACTCTGACCAATATCGGTGAGAGATCGCGGGGGTTCGATTTCGGGGTAGGGGGCATAGGTGATCGGTTGCGGTATCGCCCTCACGCGCTCCTTATCAGCTAATAAATAAGAATGTAATACCGTCCAGAGGTACATCTCGCTCACTACCTTATTCTTATTTTACAGGGTTGAAAAATGCGCCTCCAACTTTTCAGCGGTTAATGAACTCCGTACTAGCCGGAATACAGGGCATAAAATGCTATGTTTACCTAGATGACATTGTTGTTTACGGAAAAAACCTGCGTGAACACAATGAAAGACTAGAGGAAGTTTTCCGACGATTAAGGGAAGCTAGACTGGCTGTGAAGCCACAAAAATGCCAATTCTTGCGGAAGGAGACGCAATTTCTAGGTCACATCATTTCCGAGGACAGGGTACGGGCAGATCCGGAGAAACTTGTGGCTGTGAAGGAGTATACTGCACCTTAAAATGTTAAACAAGTACAATCATTTTTGGGATTAGCTGGCTATTACCGAAAATTCATAAAAGATTTTTCGAGGATAGCCAAGCCATTAACGGAGCTAATAAAGAAAGATACTAAATTTGAATGGACGGCTGTGCGCGATGCTGCATTCAAGGAATTGAAGAATGCATTAACAACTGCACCGGTATTACAATACCCAGATTTTCAGCAGCAGTTCTTGGTAACTACAGATGCATCGGATAAGGCTATTAGAGCCATCCTCTCGCAAGGCAAGGTCGGAGAAGACTTGCCTATATGTTACGCAAGCCGCACACTCTCATGGGCAGAAACGAATTATACCACAACGGAGAAAGAATTGCTCGCTATAGTATGGGCTATAGCGCAATTTCGGCCCTATATATATGGGACGCGGTTTAAAGTGATAACCGATCACTAACCTCTCACATGGTTATTTGGGGTGAAAGATCCAGGTTCACGGCTAATCAGGTGGCGAATAAAATTGGCAGAACACCAATTTGACGTGGAATACAAGGCTGGCAAAAGAAATACCAACGCAGACGCTCTTAGTCGTATATACGTTACTACGAGAGCACGCGCGCGAGAAGGAGAACCTGTGCTGAAGGACGTGCGAGAGAAAGAGACAGAGCAACACACCGTTTCTACAGACAGCGGCTCACCTATACGCACCGATACACCCAAGGCAGGCGAGTCGGGCTCCCGCGGTGCGAATATCAGCACAAAGCGGAGAGCCGAGGAGACAGAGAGAGCTATAGAGGATACCACTCTACCATATAGCGAGCAGTGCAGGGAACAGGGGGCTGCGCCGCGGCTACCCGTGAAAGGTGGGAGCGCGAGCGAGCGACCTGGCTTGCAGCAGAGCGAAAGAGATGCTATGAGGCAACCGCAGCCAATCATTGAAATAGGTGAAGCAGTCCGCGCGGACTGCAATGCTTCTGGAAGGCTGGGGGAAGCGGAGAGCGGGGAGAACGAGAGTATACCTTTACGCTCAAGGAGGGACAAGGAAGCTACGATGGAAAAAGAGTGTAGCTGCAGCAATGGTGTAACCTGTCCTTCTTTGGAGGATAGGGGGAAAATACTAAAGGAATATCATGATGCCCCTCTGGGTGGGCACCAGGGTATTAAGAGGACTCTGAAACGAATCCAAGCGAAATATGTATGGCCAGGAATGAAAAAAGAAATACAAAGACATATCGCTGCTTGCGAAAAATGTCAGAAGAACAAGCTTCGATGCAAGGGCAAGGTACCTATGGTGATTACAGACACGCCTGGACGAGCTTTCGAAAAGGTAGCTGTGGACATCGTTGGACCACTACCTTTGACATGTGCTGGAAATAAAAACATACTTACTTTCCAGGATGCTTTGACGAAATACAGCGCGGCTGTGGCCATCTCAAATCAGGAAGCCCATACAGTCGCAAAAGCTTTAGTGACGGAGGTAATTTGTCGATATGGAACCCCCGAAATAATCCTTTCGGATAGGGGTACGAACTTTTTGAGTTCCACATTTAAAGAGGTCTGCAAGTTATTGCGGATTAAGAAAATCCAAACTACGGCTTATCATCCTGAAAGTAATGGAGCATTGGAAAGGTCGCACCGAACTTTGGCCGAATATTTAAAAAATTTTATAGATGAAGATCAAGACGATTGGGATGAGTGGCTGCCGTACGCTATGTTCACGTACAACACCACTCCACACACAGCTACCGGAATGACTCCCTAAGTGTTAATGTATGGACGCGAGGCCGAGTTGCCTACTGCGGTGAAACAGGAGCCGCGCTCCACTTACACACACGCAGACTATGCCAGCGAGCTGCGGGAAAGATTACGAGCCTCGTGGACTGTTGCCAGGCATAATCTAAGCAGTGCGAAAGAGAGGGCGAAGCTGGATTACGACGTCAAAGCGAGACAGCGTGAATATCTTGTAGGTGACCACGTACTGTTGCACGATAATACGGTACGGCGGGGACGATCAGCCAAACTGACACTCACATGGACGGGGCCACACACTATTACGGCGGTGCATAGTCCCGTCACCTATACAATTAAAAAGGGACGTAGAACCGCGACGGTTCACATTAACCGTCTGCGACATTTCATCGAGTACTAGGAGGTGTGTGTGTATTGTGGCTTATGGCATGCAACGGCCATTAGACCGTCCCCATGCTCCTAAGAAGAAGAGAAGATAGGGAGCACGGATGCGCCAGAAAAAGAAGGCTGCCACGTGCTCGGAAGAAAGAAAGAGAAGAGGATAGTGAGCACGGATGCACCAGAGAGAGAAGGCGACCACGTGCTCGAAAGAGGAAAGGAGAGACAGATAGAGAGAGAGAAAAGTAAGGCACGGATGCACAAGGGGCATCTACGCGCGTGAGAAGGAAGAAATGAGAAAAAGCCTTACCCATGGAACTGACGCAAGGTGCGTCCTCACGTTTCTATTAGAGGGAAGGATGGGGTCATCCGCGATCGATTACGCGGGGGAAAAAACTGAAAAATTAAGAAAAAAACCAAATAATTTTTGATTTTTTAAATTTATTGTAGGGAGGGGATAATCCCCTCCCCAGCAGAAAATACAATACAAACAGGATTAAATTAAGATTTCCTCCGCAGCCCCGCAGAAGGGGCAGGATGTTGTGGGACGGCCGACGAGGAAGAGGCGACGGACCCCGAGAAAATCCGCCATCCCCTCATCTTCCTCGTCGCCACCAAATGTACTCGGCGAGTCGTCGCCGCACCTCGCGGAAGCGCCTGATTTTTTGCGCCTCCCTGATGAACGTGGTGGCCCACTCCGGCCGCTTTGGCCCCGCCGTCCCCTTGCGGTGGATGACGTCCAGCTGTAAAATGATAAAATGTTATGAAAAACGGGGAATCAAATTGAATCGATGAAAGGAAAGCCCAGAAAATACTTACGATGGCAGCGACGAGGAGCCGATTTACACGGTCCTGCCCAACGACGCACGCTCCACTCATGGTTGGATATTAATTTATTTTTTTTTTTTAGATTTAGCTCTGCTGCTCGCGAGGTGAACGCTGAGGCTGACGACGATTTAATGAGTCGGTGGCAGTTACTCTGTTCCAACCACCGCTCAACGACGGGGGTAATTTGCAAAGTAAGCAGTCTCACGGTCGAAAACTGCTTTAACCGTTGTCTTCTGGTTTCAGGATCGCGCTGTTCCTCGCCTACCTTATCAAAACCAGCATGGCCAATGAGGAATATGCGCTGAAACCATTCACCGACAATCCCGGCATCTTCTACGAGGAAATTGGAAGCGTCACACAAACAAAAGCGACATGGAGACTTGCCATACACATGGATCTCACATGTATACTCCGTCGAGAAAGGATGGTTAAATTAAATTTGCAACGTGTGCGCGACGCGTGTAAAGTCGAGGATGGAACTGGTCAGGCCGACGAACTGTGCCATGCGCTTCTAGAAACCGTCGAACACATGTCATCTAGGGTAGAAGATGACATGGGCACCGTTCACGACCTAATTGAACCCAATTCGTTGCGAAGACGCAGAGGACTTATCGATGGAATGGGATCGATAATCAAATCAATCACTGGAAATATGGATGCTGCAGATGCGGAGCGGATCAATCGCGAGATAATGGCCCTGCAGGCGGGTGAACGGTCCCTAAAAAGAGGCATCAAGGGACAACTGCAGGTCGTTTCCTCCACTCTGCGGTTATTTAATGATACCGTGGACAGGATAGTGGCCAATGAGAACACCCTTCTCGGCCTTGTAAATGCAGCGCGGCGTGATCTAATCGCTAACAAAGACCAGCTCATGAGACGTGTACGTCTTGACGAGAGCTTAACTGCCGTAAGCGTGGTGGTAGAGGAACTCCTCACCGACGTGCGGGAGTTAGTATTGCTCCTGGCCGAGATATCTACGGGAAAGGTGAGCGCAGCGGTACTACCACCGCGTAAGCTAGTGGAGTACCTCACGGATGCACTACCACACCTACCGGCTGGCACTGGATTCCCCTTACCGATAGTAAGGAGTGAGACAAACTCCTTGATGCGACTCATCGACGCGCGGGCATACAGCGATGGAACAGCGGCCATACTGCTATGGGATATCCCGCTGATAAGCTCACAGCGTTACACCGTCCACCGGCTATACCCCGTGCCTGTGAAGGATATCAATGACACCTACTACTACGTGGATACAACAGAAGACCTCGTAGTAGTAGACCAGGCGAATAGAAATTTTTTGCGGATGTCATCGGTAGACTTGCGGAATTGCAAAAATTTTGGGAAAAATTTTATATGCTCTCCTCAGCACCCTTCGGTGCCCATCACAAAAAATGCACCATGTGAAGTACTAACCTTGGTAAAAATCGACACTGAGGGCGGTCTCAGGTGTCCTAAGCGAGTTTTAACTCTGACCAGCACGCTTATCATCCCTATGGAGCAACCCGGAAGATGGATGTACATCGCACCTTTAGAAGAAATAGTAACAATAACTTGTAACAAAAAACCCGCGTTCCGCGAATCGTTAATAAACTCGGGTATTTTGGCTCTGATAGGTTCGTGCGAGGTAACCGCCCAAGATTTTAGTATTCGGTTCCTTAAAAGGGCCACAGACACTCGGAACGAGGAATATCTACCTCCGTTTAATCTTACATTATCCGACATCGATGTGAATTATCATTCACAATTACAAAAAGTTAATAAGAAAGTGCAGTTCTTAAGTGTATTGCGGAATCCCGAGGAGTTAAGGACCCTTGGTTCACGTGTGAAAGAGATAGCTAGAGACTTAGATGAAGACAATAAGTACAGTGAGCAGTGCTACCATAATATAGCACTGTATTCTTTAGTAGCCTTAGTTTTTGTAGCCTTGGCCTGCTATGCCGCATATCGGTTACACCGGCTGAGGCGAAGATGCAACGCGACACCGGCAAGGCCAGAGGAGGCGGTGACCCCTCAAGAAGCACCGTCCGCAGTCGAGATGCGTGCGGAGCCAGTGCCCCGCGTATCAGTAGTTTACATGTAGATAGGGCTGCTACAATTCAGAGGCACCCATTGCGTTTTTCATATCATGCCAGAGCTACAGATAAGCCATAATTTATAAGAGTATGCATATGTCATATAAATAGTCGAAAGTTCAACCAACTTGCTCAGAAGAAAATTTTTTTTTGGATTTCAAAATTTTTCTTTTTAAGGGGGGAGGGATGTTGCGACCCGGAATTTCGGCAAGCAACGTTGCGAAACATTTATTGCACTTCGCTAATCATATTCAGCATATTCGCTGATCGCGAATATTGCAATCATACCATGCGACATTTTTGTCAATTAAGCAATAATGCAATTCAGCATTATCATGTAGGAACTAAGGTGAACTGGAAGCGACAGCGCCAGTACATCGGCAGTCTTGAATCGACTTCAAGAGCAATCGGTTGGGCTTGCGAGTAGAGTAACATTAGCAAGTTGTAATTTGAATAAATACATTTTATATTTAAACTCGTGTGGATCCTAATCCTTTAATCGGTCCCGATCCCTTAATATATTAATTGAACCGAGTCAGGAAAAGGGCTGATCACCCTTTGAGCATTTCGGGCACAACAACACAAAAGTCTTATAATCATTCATTCCGTCTCGAAAAAAAAAATTTTTGCATTGAACTTCCACATGCACAGCTGCATCGAACGAAACATTGGTCTACACTAAGAATCGAAAATCAGCATTGAGACAGTACGATTCAGGCGATCGCCGAACTGACATGGAAATATTATGACCATTATATGCTTATTAGTATTTTTTTTTGTTTTTGTATTACATCTCTAAAACATATCCCTGACTATCAAGAACCTGGCCAGGATATTATACAATTCAACAGGGACATCATAACATATTTCAAAAGATGAGTACAAAATCTTTCTATCTTTATATTATTAATAAGCTTATTCCATGACAATTATCCTGTTCACGGAATATTGACTGGACAGTTTTGTCAACATTGACTATATTTTTAATATAAATCATCTGAAGCATATTGAGAATATTTATACAATTATTTTGTATAAATCATATATTTGTGAATATTTATAATCTTCCGGTGTATCCATATTTTATATGTTTATTTATACCATTATACATTTATGAAATACAAGCCCTAAAAGTCTCAGGTCAAACTGTATGTAGTGTAATCGTTCCACTTTTATTCTAAATGCCTTTCTTGATAAATATTAATTTTCCGATTGTGGTTGCTCTATTTATTATATACTCTTTTTTTTACTATTTGAATTTATCATGTTCGTATCAATCGTTCACTAAAAGTAATATTGATTATAGGGACTAAATTATTCGTTATATTGATTAAATTTTATTCTATATTAATTGAATCATCATTTATGATCATTAATAGTTAACTAAATTTTGATTAATTCATTTACTTCAAAAATTGATCTTGATATGAAATAAAATCATTACAAATGACTACCATACCTACTCTACCCCGAAATTCGAGATTTTACGTGTTTCAAGCGATTCTGATAACGGCTCAACATAAAAGTATTATAATCGATCATTTTGTGTCAAATAACAGAATTCTTGCGTTAGACTTCGTTTCGCACGGCTGTATCGAATTAAATATCGATATACGCCGAGAATCGGTATGTCTCGATTTTCGAGCGATTCTGGCATCTCAGCTCGACGTAGAAGTGTCATTATCATTTATTTTGTCTCAAAAAACAAAATTCTTGGGTTGAACGTATCCTTGCATGGCTTTACCGAACGAAACATCGGTCTACACCGAGAATCGAGATGTCCCGAGTTCTGAGCGATTCTGGTATCTCGACTAGACATAAAAGTGTCGAAATCACTCATTTTGTTTCAAGAAACAAAATTCTTGCGCTTATCGTAGACATGCGTGGCTGTATCGAACACAACATTGGTCCACACCGAGAATGGAGATGTCCCGAATTTCGAGCGATTCTGGTATCTCATGTTGTGCCCGAAATGCTCTAAGGGTGATCAGCCCTTCTGAAACGGTGTCGGATGTTAGGTATTTGGGATCAGACCGATTAAAGAATTGCGATTCACGCGTAACTTTAACGATAACTATATTTATTGATATAAAATACAACACCCGATAATCTCACAAACGAGCTTATCGGTTAAAATTAAAAATTGATTCGGATCGCGAGCTCACCCGATTGCTCTTGAAGTCGATTCAAAACTGAAGATGGACTGGAGCTGTAGCTTCCAATTCACCTTAGTGATCTACATAATAATGCTGAATTAGCATTTTCGACGAATTGACGAAATGTCGCTTGATACGAGTACATTATTTGCGATCAGCGAATAATGAAGTAAATGTTCCGTAACGTTGCTTTCCGATAATCCGGGTCGCAACAGAGCTGAGATGCTAAAATCGCTCAAAACATTCGAAATCTCGATTCTTGACGCAGATTTCGTTCGATACATCCGTGCGAAACGACGTTCACCGCAAAAATTCTGTCTTTTCAAACAAAAAATATTATTTTGACATCATTACGTCGAGCTGAGATAACGAAATCGCTCGAAACTCGGGACGTCTCGATTCTCGGTGTCGATCGTTTTTCGTTCGATACAGCTGTGCAAGATCACAATCAACGCAAGAATCTCGTGTTTTCGGACAAAATGAAAGATTCCGACTTATTTACGTCCAGCTGAGTTGCTAGAATAGCTCGAAACTCAGGGAAACTCGATTCTCGGTGTAGACGATGTTTCTTTCAATACAGTTGTGCAAAACGACGTTCACTGCAAGAATTCTATGTTTTTAAACAAAACAAATAATTTTGATATCATTACGTCGAGCCGAGATGACGAAATCGCTCGAACCTCGGGACGTCTCGATTCTCGGTGTAGATCGATGTTTGAGTCGATAGAGTTGTGCAAGACGATGTTTAAGGCTAGGATATCGTTTTTTTTTTAGATAAATAGAATGATTTTGACACTTTCGTGTCCAGCCGAGATGCCAGAAACGCTTGTAACACGCGAAATCTCGATTTTAGGGGTAGATAGTAGAGATACAGTGGGGCTTCTATCTTAAGGGATCTGCACCGACATTTACCGACCTTATTTAGCCGAGACACAAACCACTTAGCCTAGACTCGAACCAGCGGCTCGCGGTGAAATCTAATATGTCTAGTCTACTTTCTGATAAAGAGGATGCGAATTATTCTTTGACGCACTGCTCGAGCTAACGGCTCGCGGTGTGTGTAATCTGATGTTTTGTCTACCTGCAGATAATAAGGATTCTCTGAAGAGTTTGCCCGTTACAATGTCCGGCAACATCTAAAGTCGATTTATTGTTTACACGCGCGCGCTCATGCACAAACAAAAAGGTCAAGACTGCTCGAGAAAGATAGGTAGCACACATCTTGCAACTTTTTCGAGGGTGGAGGGGTTTAGATGATATGTTCGCAGTCTAGTGTGATATGCTTCGTCTACCTTTAGGCTAACGAGGATTAGCGGAAGAGTTTGATCGTTGCATCATCCGGCGACATCTCAAGACCGCTACGAATTTCCGTGAAATCTCCAACGTAATCTGATGATAATTAATAGATACATATAGTTTACATTACCACCAAACGAACTCTTTATAAGCCATCAAATTCTTCTGGGAAATTAGTCTCAGAGGGGTGAGTTGGCACCAACGAATTTCGTGCCGTTGATTTTCGCTTGATTTCTGTTACACTACTCTACTCTTTCTCTCTCTCTCTCTCTCTCTCTTCATAATGAATGTACGATATTCTTTAGTCGTAACGCTCATTCGATAATTCAACCTCAAGATGAATACATTCGATAAACGCTTCTCGCTCTGAGCAGCAAATATCCTTGGCAATTGATCATGGTAACTTTCACGGAGAGAACGAAATGGGGCTGGAATCATACTTAGCGATATTTAACACCTAAAAAAAAATATCTCAAAATCATCCGTCGAATAAAACGTTTAATACATTACGAAGATCGGTACGGATTGCTCTACAGTTCTTCCATAACCACAAAAAGTGAACGTGATCGTTTTAGCGTCAATGGAATTGGACAATTCGATAGAGAAATAATTTACGACAGTGACATCCTTAGCAACAAGATCCTAACGGAATTCCTTGTCAATTGTGTGTGCTGCGTTCGACGGACGGCTGACACACAAATTTGAAGAAGTGCATCATCATTGCCAGTGAATCGCCAAAGATTCTATCGTTTTTTTCTCAAAAGATAAATTCGAAACGTTCTTAGAGCATGATTTCGAAAAAAATCGTTTCGGATCGCGATCTTGAAGACTTGCTTCGCTATACATTTTGTAAAATGTCAATATAATGTGTGTTTCATGCGCGTAAAAATCACAAATGTTTGTATTAAATATTACTATATTCAATTTGTAAGGGATCTTGGGAAGGGTGAATGAATTAAAAAAAGATTATTGAAGTGTAACCTGTGTTAAATTTATTTTTAGAAAACCTTGCGTTCACATAGAGCATGATACACATTAAGTCAATTCCTCAGCGATTTTACATTTTCAGTGGCACAGTTGAATCTAGATTCATCAGAATGATTCGGACATCAAGAGACAGGTAAAACAGTCGGGAGTTTTCGTAGCGAGGAGCATTCCAACGTTTCCAAGTCGATGATGGAGGATGACGATGTCTCATCCAGGAAGCTAGTCAGCCATCTTTTCTTCTCCAATCCTTTCACGTAAACGGTTCGAGCAGGGCTCAAGATGGCTGGAATTATCGGCTTAGCGTTTCCATAGGCCAAATCACCAGAGTCCCAAGATATTCCATGAAAGTTTCGCTCGAGCCACGAATTCATAACTCAATATTTCACTAGTAGCAGTTTCCATGCACATGGTGGTGGAAAATAAATGTCACGGGTTCAGCTGCCTTTTTTTTCACTTTTCACTGCTATTATAGCGATTCCTTTCAGCGCAAATTGGTCGATGGGTTGCTTGAACCCTTGAATATCCACAATCAAATCCATCTCGAACGACAGTAATTCGATTCAATGCATGACACTGGCATTATACCAAATTTCTTACCCCACCACTGATTGGACTATACTCGATTATTCGATCATAAAGGATCAGACAGTATGCGGATGTTTCAGCGGGGAAATTATTCTTTGCTTCGAACTCAACACGGGCATCGACTGGGCCGGATTTCAACAAATCATTTTGCTTCGAACAATCGACTACGACCAATGGGGCATATTGCAAAAATTCGCTCTTATTTAGCAACGGTTCCGTTTCCTTATTGTAATAAGTAGATTGAAAATTCGCATACATGTTGTAAAGCAAAGCGTACTGGTTTTGATCGATATTGAGATTCAGACTTGCATAGGGATAACTTTTCGAATTCAAGTACAATTTCACATCGCTGGTGTTGCAATGATCGAAATAGCTGGCATTCCTATCGAGCTTGTTCTTTCTTCCCGTTTGAAATCCTAGTATCTCGGTTTCTCGAGCTGCGAAGACGTCTTGACTGTCCCCACATGCATGGTGGTAGTGGGAAGTAGCGCATACTCGTATAATTCCCAAGTTCGAAAACTTATCCGAATCGGGGCATCTTTAGCGATGAAATTAAGTAGCTTGATTTTTCGTTGATCGGAAATTGTAAATACGGTAGAAGCCATTCCACTTTATGTATGAGAATTTCGTGATCTTCCTCGGCCGTCTGTACGACGGCATTCACGTCACTCTTTGATCGTGATAAAATCAACTCATGCTTAGCATTGATGACGACCTTATGATAATCTTCGGCAAATCCGAATATCAAGCTGAGGGGTATGCATACATCGAAGTAACCCTCGGTAGTCAGCTTCATCTTTCCTTCAACGTCTAGCCAGCCGGTATTTTGCATCAACGAGGCTTGACCGGGATTTCGCGACACATACCCCTTCAATAGACTCGTTACAACGACATTTCTGCTTCGATCGATTTCTATGCCGTTTAGTTCGTAGCGAACTTCTTCGAACAGATGACGAATTGCATTGTTGACTAGATTCGTCGTGGCAGCAGCGATATTTCCAGCAGCTTTAACGAGTCTTCCGCTTATATGAAGAGAACTTTTGCAGGGCAGTACGCTAAGATCTTGATGTTGTACAGTGATTCTAATTTCATCGCTATTGTTGAACGTTGATGACGCGTAGGGCTCTTGAGCATGGATCTCACAGTACACAATAGATTCGTCAAAGACAACGGTAGTCTAAATATTTATTATTCCCTCCTCCATCGTATGCAGCAACAGATGCAGACTATTCGAAGATGATTGACAATTTTTTTCCTCTTCCTCGTTTGATTTTCAATCCTAGATTCTTCAGAAGCTGCGCGTTCTGGTGTGTTGGCACCTTGAGAGCAGGTTGCCGACTGATTTGATTCGCGCATCGTGGCTTATTATAATATTTTTGAGGTTTTGCATTGAAAACGATACCCATTATTCTTTGTTTAAGCTGCTCGTATGTGTAGCCGTATCGTTATAATTTCTCCGCGGAAATTCACCAACTCACCGTCCTGATCCACTATTCGCAGCTGAATATGATCGATTATCTTGCCTACGATAGGTAAATAAATGACGCGTGAGGGGACCTCAATAATTTTATATCCAGGTGGCACGGATGGGAAGAATTCGTAAATCGTGTGCACTTTCCGCTCTTTGATGTAAGCACCGCTCGTAAGATTACATTCGACTTGTAAAGCATTCACTTTGAGAATGGCTACCGGAAAATCTGACTCATGGCTTTTATTAGCTTTAAGAATACGTCGTGTGAATCCCAGTAACCTCCCAACAGAATCTTCAGGTGTGAAGTCTATGTCACGATTACACCTAATGTAGCTGCGCAGAGTATTGTTATTCGGTTTAATTTCGATGACGACTTTTTTTATCAATCAGCACTTGTTTTACATAATTCTCAATATCCTCTAATTTATAGCTGCCTGTAGGTATACCTATTACCTCTTGACCAATATGAATTTTATTGTTACCCACGTCTATGTTGGAAATAGAGTTGAACGTCAATAATTCCACAAGTCCGAGAGTATAGTTTTTACGGGGTGAGAGTTCGATAGGTGGAAAATATTGTGCCTCGAGAACGGATGACGTTCCAGATATCGTTAGTGTAAACGTACCATTCACGATGATGGCTGACCGACAACTGAATGTTCGGTATTTGTGATATGCCCTCATATAGGGAATATTTGTTTTTACGATTCAGCTGATTGCAGAGAAATTTCAAGCATAAGCGTCCGCATTCAACAGTATCATAGTCGTGATACTGGTTATAGTTGTAGTTAACGCTACCAACGCCTACATCACTGATGAATTCCACAGGTGGCTGAAGATCCCCGAAACTATCGAAGTAAATAATTTTGTTATTCGATTTTTTATATGCCACCCAGTGTGTACCAGGTCTGTCATTATCATCGAGATTAATGATTGCCGATTCATTTTTGAGGGGTCTACTCTTGGGTAATGCATTTCGCATGAAAACTCCTCGGAAGTTAGGAATCTCCATAGTTCTAGCACACTTTAGTAGATCGGTATCGGTTAAGGGGCGACGTGGTAGCGTTACTTCACGTCTTTTGATGCCACATGAAGACCAAATTCTTTTTTGTATGGTTTCAGATGTAATCCTTTACCCAATGCTATAGCTTCCATTGTTTTATTATGTCGCTTGCTTTCCTCCAAATCACGCTTAGCCGCTTGAGCAGCGTTCACAGATTTAGCTATGGTCGCGGCACTGCCAGACAGAGCTCCAGCGGCACTAAGACCAGCAAAAATAGGCACGAGGAACGGCAGAAAACCGTCTACTTTCTATGGCACAGATAAAATGCGAGGTGTTCGCAGTTTACTTTTGCCACCGACTTTTTTTACCGCTGCACGCGCACCCTTAAGAGCTGATTCGATGAGTACTTGTGAATTATCGCTCTGAGCCATTGATTTTTTCGCTTCTCCAATTATTTTTTTGAGTCCGACGTCCGACTGCTGCTGCTGCTGCTGCTGCTGCTCGGTTTCTTGACTCCCATACCTAATTTTCTCTTAGCCTCCATTATATTTACGACACCCCAAACTGCGACTTTCTCGTCGATACTCGCGTCACCGGCGAGTACACGTTTCCAAGCTCTCTCGGCTAAAACCTTGTCAGCCACGTGTCGAGTCTCTATGTTTTCACGATTTTTCGAATAAGCGATATCGTGTTCTTTGCAAGCTGCGTCCAATGGATCAACCTGGTATCAACCAGGATCACCGCGGGCTAGACGTTCCGCAAGCTTCGTGCCCGGTTTGCAGTATCGATAACCCGGTAGATGCAATTCAATGGGAAATTTGTTTATCAGGCTGTTGACCAAACCCGTACCACGCTTTTTGCTCATGCGACTGTTTACGATCATAATCACACGAAGGATGAGTGACTACTGAATGTTTTCACTTTATAAAGCCCTTTTTATATAATTTCACGCCAGTCGTGAACATCATGAGGTTCAAGAAACACTCAGTTGATTTGCCTGTCATGAATTTTGGTCGTTTCATGAAGCAACAGGATGAACGGAAAAAACATGGCAATTTATTGCCAAACAGTGTTCGTGCTTTTGTGGACCATCGAATTATGGAAAAACGAACGATTTAGTGACCCTCATAACTCATCCAAACGGATTGCGTTTTGAAAACGTTAACGTTTATTCGAAATCGCTGAAACAACCGAAATATAATTTATTGGAAAAATTACTGCGGTCCATCGATGGTGTTGAATATTTTCCCTTTAATGAGAATGAAATAGTTGTGCCACCTAACGATGCGAAATCGAACTCTATATTTGTTTCCGATGATGTAGCCTGTGAGAAACAAGATAATCTTCGAGCGTATTTCTCTATGGGTAGACACGAGAACGTTGACTGTTTCTATCTTTGTCAAAAGTACGCCCATATTCCGAAACATCTCGTGCGTGATTATGCAAATTTATTAATATTATTCAAACGAGATGATTTGAATATTAGGCATGTATACAGTGATCATGTGAATACCGATATGTCCTACGCTGATTTCAAAACTCTATGTTCATCTTGCTGGGTTGATAATTATGGTTTTCTCATGATCGACACGGATAGCGATCTTGATAAGGATATCGGAAAGGTTTCGACTATTTTGCTAGTATCGAAGAACAATAAGTATTGTGCAACGAAAAGATTGAGAATCAGTAGCTTCTTCGACTTCGTTCGAGCAACATGAAGAGTGAAGATATCGGCAAAGAAAGTGACGTTTTACGTCGAGTAGTGGAAGCCAGTGATGCGATTCGTAAGAAACATCGAGCATTGAAGACCGGGCGGGAGGCCAATGAGCATGGGATGCATGAAGCTTTCAAACCGATCGTCGATCCGTTGGAAAAATTTGTTGATGCGTCGGACGTGGTTAATGATCGCAATAGAGCACTAGTTAAAAATGAAGTTAAGAATGAAATAGGAGAAGACATTAAAAATGAGATAACCGATCATATGAAAAATAAAATATACGATAAAATTCAGGGTGAAACGAGTTACATCAAACGTGAAAATTTGTCTCGAACTCGAAGTGATACGTTCAAATAAGCATTAGATGGTGATAATGATCAAGACCTCTACTCTTACAAGGAAAATGACATTGACAATGTCGATAAAATTAACGACGATCATCATGAAAATCTCGCTGGGTCAATCTCTGAAGCGAATGAATTGATAGATAGATATCTCGCGTTACTACGATCGAACCATAAGACTATCCTAGACTGTTTGTATGGCGTGCGAATTCTCACGGACGATAAGTTAATGATTGGCAATGCCCAAGTCGATTTCCCACCGGGTCCTTTTTTTCATGTCGGAGGCAAAAAGTATGATACAACAATTGGACTTATCGAACTTTTGTTTAAAAAAGAGCCCGATGAAGTATTTATTAAACCTCAAGATTTAGAGAATTATAAAGCAATCGTTATCGAAACGAATGCTCATAAAAAGTTCTACCGAGCTGAGGAGTCGATTCGGGAAAATAAAAGTTTAAAATTTAAAAGATATATCGGGAAAATGAATGGTGAACACGTTGGTAAACGTTTGTCACAATACAAAGTAGCGAAAAAAGATGCAAAGTTTGATTATGTTTACTAGGATAATCCGAATGAGTTGATCATCAATTGATCTCACACGAACGAAATAATGTCGATTATCGAGGAATTACGCGAAGCTGGAGTCATATATTAAGCCATCGAACATCGTGATTTCGAGCAGTTGCAAGATGAGCGTCGACGTGTTCGGACGTCAGTTGGATAAGAGTGTGATTGTAAAAAATCGTGGACTTCCCGTCAATGTGGGTATTGGATTGAAATTGGCCGTGAATAATGAGTATGACATGCAGAACAGGAAACTCTGTAACGTGACTGATCCTGAAAACCCTAGTGATGCGGCTACGTTAAATATTGTACATTAAAAATTGCATGGTACCGTTAAAACATTGCGAAAAGAATTCAACGATAGTAATCAATTGTTGGTTGAGAGTCTCGAGGCAACCGTGCGTAATGTTATAAAAACTCTGAGAGGTGATCTTGAAACCATAAAAGATTTAGCTATTCGGAATACCACCGCTATTTCCACCGTCGATACTCGTTTACACATTATCGAGAATGAGCGTGCACAAGATAGCTCTCGTGGACGAGCTACATAAGCCTGCTCGCAGGAATTACACTCGACGTCATGTCGACATTTGAGGACTCGATGAGACTTGGCAAGCCGATCTCGTTGATATGTCGGCTTACGCGAGTGAAAACAAAAAATACAATTTCCTTTTGACCATCATTGATGTCTTCTCTAAATTTGCGTGCGTCGTGCCTATGAAGAGCAAGAGTTGAGTTGATACAGCCACTGCAATGAAATCCGTACTCGCTCGGGGACGTGTCCCATCAAAACTACATGTCGATAATGGCAAGGAATTTTACAACAAAAGTTTTCAATCTCTTATGAATGAGTACAAAATTCACATGTAGTTGATTCAGCAATCTAAAAGCATCGATCTGCGAACGATTCAATCGTACTTTGAAAAATAAAATGTGGAAACAGTTCAGCTTACGTGGCTTGTACAAGTGGACGGACATTTTGAATGATTTAGTGCTATCCTACAACAACACGATCCATCGCACCATTCGCATGAAACCGGATGATGTTTCAGTCAAGAATGCCGAAACTTTGTTGCGACAAGTATACAAAAAACCAGAAATTAATCGTATTGTAACAAGAAAGTTCAAAGTCAGCGATAATGTTCGAATCAGCAAGTATAAAAATATTTTTGCCAAAGGATATACACCCAATTGGACAACGAAAATATTTACAATAGCCAAAGTAGCAAAAACTCATCCGGTCACATATAAATTGAAGGATTATTAAAATCAACCAATTGCCGGAGGATTTACGAGCAGGAGCTCCTTAGTGTCAAATATGGTGATATTTATTTAATCGAAAAAGTTCTGAAAAAACAATCGAAAAAATTATATGTCAAGTGGCTAGGCTTTAACGATTCTCATAATTCATGGATCACTGAATCGGACTTGTGATTTCAATGCTAATATCGCTTAGAGAATAAATATCCATTGAAGAGTATTCATTAGAAGAAAAAAAATGAGACGAAATAATGTGAAGATTTTTTTTGTCCAGTTTTCATTTTAATACTCAAAAAGTGATTCTACTGTAATACAAAAATATATATACTTAATTTATTTTTAAATCAAGCATAGTAGTAATCGCAGTAGTTATTCATAGTCTTAATGTATCCATGTATTCAATGATTTTTTTCTCCATCAAATTACTCTCATGGTTCATCTTGCTTTTTTCGTTTGTCTTCAGCATCACTTTCCCTCTCCGCCAAATCTTGGTAAAGACAACGTATATATCCTGTAAAATGGAATTATTGAATTAATAAACTTGTAACATTGTTGCTCACTGGTATTTAATTATTTTATATACACCTGAATCATTTGTGTCATCCGAGAGGACAAGTTTGTCTTCATCAACGCTGACGCTGATGAGGCTATCAAAACTCGTCCTGCTGTTATCGCTGCTGCTATAGTGAATCGGAAAATCACATTTAAATTCATCCCCTTCTTCTTCTCCATCTTCTTCTTCCTCGCTGGTATCTTGAAGAAGGCTGCGGCGCGCTCGTTCGTTCACGGCTCGTCTTCGAGCGCTGTAGTAGGAGTTATTTTCATCCTCTTCATCATCATCACTTCTATGCCCCCAATCATGATTACGATTATTATTCGGATTGTACACGACTTGGATCCAATTACCATCATCAGTACCCCCGTTCAATTGATTATCATTCATCGGCACAGGTGATAATGGTGTTAATGGCGTCGGCGATGGTGATGGTGGCGGTTATGGTGATGATGATGATGATGGTGGTGGTGATGGTGGTGGTGGTGGTGGTGGTGGCGGTGGTGGTAGTGACGGTGGAGTAGAGGTCTGTGGTGATGGTTCTATCCCTGTTGACTGGGAAGTCGCTGCCGCTACTGCTGCTCTCTCCGCTGCTGCTGCTAGTGTTTCCATCAAGTGCTCTCTCAAAAGGGGTATCTTGCGACCATTTACGTAACAAAAACGGGCACGTACCCCCTCATGATAAGTTCTAAATCTTGATTCACGCCCAGAACAGTGTAAATTCAACTCTTCGGATGAATCCGAGTTACTCGGGAACTCAGAAGAAAATCTTGAATAATTTTAAGGTTGATTTTGTACGTTGGATGGTCCTGAGTCAGCATCATCGATTTGCATGGATTCGATGTTTGATTCGATGGAGGCAGCGACGGTGGTGGTTGGTGCATTTGACGGTCCTACAAAAGCCCCATTGGCTTGCACAAATTCATTATTTCGCGCAGCGGCGGCGGCAGCGTCGGTAGCAACTGTATCCCCGGAATTGGAAATCCAAAAATCGGCTAATCCATCACCGATTTGAATAAATCCATCGTAAGGTGGAAACCGTGCTTTGCTAGGGATTGTATATCCTTCACTGTCCCTACCATGATCTTCATGGGAACGATAGGTATCCGGTTTCCCGGATACCTATTCGCAATCGCTCACGCGCCGAGAGACGTTTGTAAAGGAGATCCAAAAAAAAAAAAAAAAAATTTGAATAATAATATAGTGACATTTGAATGATAATTATCTGATATTTATCAATCTACGTTAACGAGAAATCTTTTTAAATTTGCCATACATTGTGCATTAACAAAATTCATGATAATGAGCATTATTATGACAAGCAAAAAAAAAAAAAAATGAAGTGAAAAATTGATTAAGATTAATTTTTTTTTCTTTCTAAAATCGAAGTTTGGTATGAGACCACAGTTTCATAGACAAATATCATCTGCCAATTTCGAGTAATTTTTCCCATTTAACGATGACTGAGCAACCTCTCTAATAACCATGTAAAATTAACAATGGTAATAATAATCAGTCCAAATAAACTTACCACGTTTCATGAAGATCACTGAGAAGTCACTGTACTTATGCCATCCTCGCATTAGAATTATCCGTACGAATGTATCCATTATATATAGAGTCCAGAACAGTCCATTGATGTACGCGGCAATGATTCTCGAACGTTGCGACAGCGAGAACTCCTCGTAACTTCCACAACACAACTTCTCGCGACATTTTCCGCACCATGGCAATCTCACACCTGGGCCATCTTCTATTGAGCGATGTATCGGTCTTAAGAAGAAACACCAGAAGAACATACACGCTCCAGTAATTAAGCGGCATTTTTTTCTATCTATCGCTTTGTGAGCCCAGTCAAAGGAGAACTGATTTGATCGGTGTGCTTGAACAAGGAGTGAGCCCTTGCACTCTCGCAAATCTCTCTATCTTAGTCAAAATGTTTATATTTATGTTTCACATGCGGAAAAAAGGAGATTAACAAGAGAGACGAATGAACGCACATAGTCGAAGGCTTGAATGTCGTGTGTTTTGACTCTCGGACATCCGCTCGCATACCCTCACACAAACGCGCTTTTTTTTCTCTCCATCAAATCACTGTATGGTTCATCTCGCTTTCTTCGTTTGGCTTCAGCATCTTTTTCCCTTTCCGCCAAATCTTGGTAGAGACAACGTACATATCGTGTAAAATAAAATTATTCAAACAATAAACTTGTAACATTATTGCTTACTGGTATTTAATTATTTTATTTTCACCTGAATCATTTGCGTCATCCGAGACGACAAGTTTGTCTTCATCACCGCTGGTGCTGACGAGGTCATCAAAACTCGTTCTGCTGTTGTCACTGCTGCTATAGTGAATCCTTACGACCACCGTCCGCGAAATCACTCCTCGTATCCCCATGGTACAGTGTCAGTACGACCCAGGTGCAAGACTCTTTTATCATCATTCCAACTCAACGCTAGTTTTTGAACGTTATTTTGTTCAACGTAGACGCTTTAACGCCCTTTGCACGCTTTTTCTCAGTCTCACCCAAAACCGTGTACGAGTCCAATTTCGCTCGAAGACCGATGAATTCGCTCATGATTTTTCCGTTATTCTCGTCTTTCATGAGCCCCAACACTTTCTTATTTAGCAACGGCATACCATACGGATTGTTCGGTGAATAATCGGAGGTGTCAAACTTATGTATATCGCACTTCATTTACTCAAAAACATTTCGATTGGAGATATGATAAATGAGACTATCGGGGTCGGTGTACAGTAATTTAGCGTTATCTTAAATTACAGTTTTCATGTAATTATAGTGGAAATCATAAATGTATATCTTCGATACATCAAGGATGGAAAATCCTGTGTAAATCGGTTTCATGAATTTAACGGATGATCTCATCGATTCTATGATCACCATATCTTCATCGAAAACGGTACAGCTGTGAAAAGTCGGCCTTGCGATAAGC
This sequence comes from Tromatobia lineatoria, assembly GCA_949699805.1. NCBI lineage: Eukaryota > Metazoa > Arthropoda > Insecta > Hymenoptera > Ichneumonidae > Tromatobia > Tromatobia lineatoria. The sequence goes on along the minus strand of OX453049.1, from coordinate 5,717,788 downwards.
GCTCTTGCCCCGTACCGCCCCGTCCACTTTGTTACTTGTCACGTGTCTTACATTTCTATGTTTGCGAGGGTTTTCCATAGTTTTCCCGAAAAGGGCATCGTTCATCAATTTGAAGAAATTTTTTGAAAATTCATTGATTACTCGTTTGCGCATTTCTGTATTTAATTCAATGTATTCTTTCAGCCAAGGTTTTTGATTGAATGTCAACGTTCTATGAATCTTTGTAAGTTTTAAACCGAGGCTCAAACACTGCTTCAAATTCCGATAATGAATTACATATTTCTGTTTGGGCAACAGAGTTGTCATTAGTTTTGGTACGCCGCATTTAGAGACTGGCGAAACAAAGTGTTCGGGGCATAGAGGCAAATCTTTGTGTATTTTATGAAGATCTTTCGGGTACTCCAAATCTACTTCAAATATACCCGTCGGGGAATCATCAGGAATATTCGGAATATCCAAATCCATGGGATCCTCCAGCCACTTGAAAGAACTGGAAGGGAGAGGCTGACTCATAGCTACACCGTTCAAATTATTTATATCGTAATACATAATGTACGATTCATCTACAGTCGGATCATAATCGGGCATGGATCGATTGTTTGCTTTCGCATACCTATTTGTACATTGCGCAACTCCGCCTCGAATGCCTTTTTCGAGAAACACCAGCATATCCACATCTTTGAGTAATTCGAGTTCTACGCCAATGCATTTAAGCATTGCATCGAACGCGAGCCCCGGAGCAGTGTAGTAGTGCAATGGATCCAAGTTGTACGTGACGAGCACGTACGACGAAAATTTTCAAAAATATCTGTCAATAGCAATACATCTGATTTCAGATACAAGTCTGAATAATCTCCTAGAGTTTTGATATTAAACGCCTGCCAAACTTTCTGTGCATGAGCATAAGCCTCGTCACTTATTCCCTTGTCGTTTAACTGCTAAAAAAACTTATCTTTTGTCGGCAACTCTGTGTTATCCAGTTTCCCCCAACTATCAAGATAATCGTAGGGAAAAACACCCTTTCGCGTCTATACTTTTTCGTTACATGTTTCTGCTCATCGGGTAGATATGATGCCAGCTTGTTGATAGTAGCAGGCATGAATCGAAACGAGTCTATGAATCACAATTAGACCTTTGTACCTGCGATACATTTTGTGAATGATATGTACTTCTTTTCGTTTACGGGTGATAACTCTACCGAACCTTTGAAGGTTTTTGCCAATGCATTTATCAAGAAGTGTAAGTCATAACCGGATAAATTATGGAATATCACCGATATGTCATGTGACTTTGTGTAATTTAAATTACATCCCTGATGGGCAGCACCTCGAAATTTTCCAGTAAAGTGACAATGGTCTCGTACTATAATATTTTGCGAAGTAAACGATCCCTCACAAATATGACATACTGTTGCAGAATCAAAGTTTTGCTGCATCTCAGCAGTGAGTTCTTCCATATTTAAGACATGTTTCGAGCGCGCATTCACATCGATAGCTATTTTTTTTAGTTCTCTCACGAATGATTCTATACACTCTTCACCGCGGAAAGATCGATACTGGGAGATCTCGTCAGAGTAATCGCAGGTGAAGTAAAGCCCTGCACTATGAGATACATGATTTTGCTGAGCCAGACTATTTTCGCCGAATCGCGTATTTGTGGGCTCCAAAAGACACTCTAAATCGGCGTACACAGCGAATGTTACTAATAATTTTCTCTCGAAATTCTTGAATTCCACGATCGACTGTTCATCACGCGGTAGAATCATTCTACAGTTATTATGCTCAATACAATCGATTCTATGTTTGTCTGGAGGTTTTTGCTGTAAAGTGGCACAAGCATCTATCACAAATCCAACTCATTACTTTGTGCTTTGATATTTGTGAACCTACTAATCGCGACAGATTTTTAATCCATGCAAAGTGATGAATTTCCGTGTCACCGTAGTCTTCGTCAAATTCGTTGTTAGTATTTACCATGAGTAACGGTCGGTCGATCGGAGCGATGCTTACACGGAGAGAATTTTTCGGTTATAGTCTCTATAAAAATATGGGGAAAAAGCCCATACAACATAGCAAATTGATAATATTTCGGCAGCATAGGAAATCTCCCCATACTGTCGAGCGAAGATGAGTTATACGGGTGCACAATACAGTATGGGGATCTTCTCCATGCGTTTAGAGCTCGGGTCAACACAGAATTCACGAAGACTTGCATTCAGTACGAGAATTGTCTCCGTACATATCGGACTTAAGTCTACGCAGAATTTACGGAAATTTCCATAGAGTACGGTGGATGTCTCGACACGACTATTTAAAAAAACGATTTTAATGCATAGATATGCATTCACGCATCTACATGGGTAAAATTGCAATACAAATTTCAGTAACTCCAACATATTATAAATAAAATGGGTCAACGAATCGCAATCAATCACAGAAACTAATTTTTTTTTCTTCTATTGTGCGTAACACTGTGAAAAGTTGAATCTTTTCATTCAGAAAAATGACGGGCAGTTCAAATATTTTTTTTTTACAAATTACTTAACTTATATATTAATGCAGTTCACTTAAATGTAAATATATATAGCAGAAGGACAGGAAAGGAAAGAAAAAGTGTAAGGGTTTGTGAAAATATAGTGATTCACACTTACATTTTTGTATTCAATTTTATTTATAAATCCACCGTTTCGTTATGTACATACCTCCATCGTTAAGCTTGATCAGCTGAGTAACATTGCGACTTTCTAAATAGTGAGGTTAGGTGCGAGAGAGACAGTCCTATAAGCGTTGAACATTACACTATGGTATTGTCAGCAATGTATCATTGACTATTGAGTCACTGTTTAATGAGGATTACATGTCTGAGCACATTCTTTATGTTAATATAAATAATATACACAGGTCACCGCTTACACAGATCACAACTCACAATAAGACTTCCCGAGATGCCTCCGACGAGGCATAATGAAAATATCGGAAGAGGGGAAAGTATATTGGCGAGCACCCCAAACAGCATGAGGAATTTCTCCACACTGTTTCACTAGGCTATCCATTGCTATTGGGCTCGTCAGTCGCGCATATGGCTGACTGCACTAAACGCATACGCTCGTTCGTCGAAACACCATGATTGAATACAATGCCATATATATATTGTGAGGCATTTTCCCCGCAAGAGGAGAATCCTGCACCAATAACTGTCTCATTCGTCCCATTATCCAGCGTAATGGAATTACAAGATCACAACTAACCAAGCACGGCTTAACTAAGAAATATTTCACCTCGGCCGATATTGACGACGCCTATAGATCAGGGAGCTCGGTGCGAAAAAGTACGTACGACGACATCAGGTAGCACGCGGGCGTGAAAAAGGCTCAATCGAGTAGCTTACTATCGAAGGTTAACTGCGAACAGGTACCATAATTCCCGACAGGGAGCTCGTATCAGGTAGCTTACGATCGAAAGATGGCGGAGATCAGGTAGCTAAATAACCGCAAGAGAGCTGAGATCAGGTAGCTGAATAACCGCAAGAGAGCTGAGATCAGGTAGCCAAATAACTGCAAGAGAGCTGAGATCAGGTAGCTGAATAACCGCAAGAGAGCTGAGATCAGGTAGCCAAATAACTGCAAGAGAGCTGAGATCAGGTAGCTGAATAACCGCAAGGGAGCTAAGATCAGGTAGCCGAATAACTGCAAGAGAGCTAAGATCAGGTAGCTGAATATCCGCAAGGGAGCTAAGATCAGGTAGCCGAATAACCGCAAGGGAGCTGAGATCAGGAAGCCAAATAACCGCAAGAGAGCTAAGATCAGGTAGTTGAATAACTGCAAGAGAGCTAAGATCAGGTGGCTAAATAATCGCAAGAGAGCTGAGATCCGATAGCTAAATAATCGCAAGAGAGCTAAGATCAGGCAGCTAAATAATCGCAAGGGAGCTCAGATCAGGTGGCTGAATAATCGCAAGAGAGCTGAGGTCAGGTAGCTTAAACAAAATAGAGACGTTCGTAAATCACTAACTAAAGGAGTTGGGCGCCAGGTACAAAGTACCGCCGGCTAATGGCCGACTTAAATTTCCCCTCGAGAATAGTGAGTTACCTAGTGCTGGATACTGAGAGAACAAGATAAAACAACGAAAGACCGCGGCTAATACTTGCTCATTGAGCAGGGCTATGGTAGAAGGGCTGGTTCAATGAAATAAGTGACAACAACGCGAAGCTTCAGGAATCTTCGGTATTTATTACCAATTCCTGGGCAGCGCTCGAATGTGACTCGAGGCGCGATACTGTTCGATGACCGTTACACACTGAGTAATCATAACGTCGCAAAACCGTAGTAGTACGGGTGGCGTGATCGGAAATAATTAGAGTAAAATGTTAAAGCATGAAAAGTAATTAAATATAATAATAATAATGAGACCGCAAGTTATCAGAGGAGAGAGCAGAACAAGTTCCAAACAGGTAGCCAAACTTGAATAATATCACCTAACAAATATTCGGGATCCACAATTGTTCGTAGTAAATGCCGAACAGGTAACCAGAGAGAGCGTAATAAACTCGAGGTAGCCAAACTTAAATTCCTTCATAATAATATTTTCAATTTCTTAACGAGATAGAAAGGATGCAAATACAAAAGAAAGGTAGCTTGGTAACGACCGAGATGTAAACATCTCGGCGGACTCGCGGTGACCGCTGGCCTAAGACGCTCCGGCGGAGGAGCGTGAACGTAAACATCGCATACAAAGGGAGCTTATAATTCTCATCGTAATAAATTCCTTCGTAAGGTCCAATATCTTAGTCAGTGTTATCCACCGTTTACATTTCGAATTTCGAAGTCTCAACATACTAATATTTTTACAAAATTAAGCGAATAATACCGTTCGTTAAGAGAGCTATAATAATATTGAATCGACCAAAGCTAATGGGGCATTCTTTAATCTCGGTCAACTGAGTGGCATCTCTCATTACTTCATAATTCTAACTCAACAAATTCTCAAAATTCTAACTCAACAAATTCTCAAAATCGATAATTAATTAACAAGGTAGCCAATTAAAGAATTTCCCATCCAACAAAATGAAGGGAGGGCTGAGTCTCACCGGTATTCCGTAGTCCTCGTAAGAGATGGTATCCGGGGTGAAGCGGTGTAGGTCCGGCTCGGCCGCGGTAACACGGAAGAGTGACGAAATCTTCGCGTACTCTCGATCGATGGCGTTTCCCCCACTCCGTCTAGTCACCGTCGATCGCCTTTGCAAGCGCTCGAAGTTTGTTCGCTCTCGCGAATTAGGTGAATTGGCTTCCTCTCCACTATTGGCGTAGTTGTTGACTCGCTCAATAAGTTGGCGCGCTATTCAAACGTGAATGCGGTCTTAATAAGGTTGCAGTTGGAGGTAGCGTGCTCTTACTCGCGTTTCCTTCGCAGTCTCTTTTTGCGGCAATCTTGCTCTGCTTCTTGAAGGCCTTCCCCTCGGATCCGGTGTCGTTGTCGGAAGAGTGCGGGGTTCCTCATGCGGGAAATCGTGGCCAGCGATGCGTCGGCGTTCGAACCCACAACTTTGGTGCAACACTGCAATTGAACCCCTTCTTTAACGATCCTAGACCCTTCCTTATTGGGGCGCCGGGTTGTCCGGTCCGCGACGTTTCGAGTTGCAGTGGGATGGTCCAGCTCCAGGCTGGTAAGTCTTAAGGAAGGCGGGTGGCTCAGTAATATTTCGGCCCATTTTCCGGCGCACTTCCAAGGCATCCAAGCTCCACGGACACAGATGTTTGGTGTCTGTCTGCAGCACTGTATATCAGGCAGAAAATCCAAGAACTGCGATTTCTGAGCGTCCTAACGTAACAATAACACATCTCCAATAACTCAGTCTCTTTTGATGACAAGAGGTAGCGAAACGGTAGCATATCGAGCAGAGCACTTCAGGTGGTGAGGGCACTTCACGATGACGATTTATGGTTCCTAGATGGAGGGGCTCCCTCGGTGGGTGTTGATTGGTGAGGTGAGACTCCGTCGTACGGGGAACATAGCGGTCGAAAGGTAGCGAACTTAATACCTAATATCCCTTGATCTCGGATAATGGCCACGAGATACCGCAAAGCGGATAATATACTACAGACCATAATCAACTTGAAGTTAGCAACGCTCCTTCGAATTTTTAAAGAGTTAGACATCTACGAATTACCAAAGAAGATCGGGTGTTCGGGAATTGATCTTGGTCTGCCGGAGGTCTCTGAGCGGACGCACACCGCTCCATAGTGTCGTAAATCCGATACTCCTCGCCGCTTACACTCTGCACAGGTGGCGAGGCAAAATGTCACGTCACAATATATATTGGAAATATCAATGTATTTCGTAAGACACTGCCAAAATTATAGATACTGTTTAACTACTCCCAATGCATTTCTACTTTAAAATTAAAATAGTTTAAGGAACGCATGATTCGACGTATGATTGCGCAAATATATGGTCGCTTCCACGACATCAACTTGTATAATTTTTAATGTGCATTGAGGGGGTCACTCCAATCTGAAGAGATGAAAATATCGGTGTGATATAGATCTTTCTTCTCTCAGATATCACCTACTCATGGTAACAAGATAGCTGCGTATAGCGTAAATCGCTAGAAAACCAGAATATAACTCGATTGCTATGTTGAGTCGAGGGATTGTTGCCATATTCTTCTCTCCGTGTACTCAAGAATATAGGTTCTATCCTAATTTTCTGTTTCTTCCGATTCGCGATGGCATAAATATTAATCGACAAATCGTTCATCTTTTCGAACCGTGGCACATTTTTGAGGTTCATTGAAAACTCCAGACCGTCGTACTTCAACACATCCTTAAAGTGTGGATACGATGTTTGCCTACCGCTGTTCACCGTTGTAGGCGAGAGGGCTGCAGTCACCCACCAGAGGAAGCAATATTTATCATTATTGTTAATATTTATGATGGCACGCGTTTTCCGGATCGCTTCAGGCATAGAAACGAACGTTGACAATCCTCCACGTAGCGGCACATAACGATTCATGTTGACCACGAGATTTCTAATTTCACTCATGGTCCATCCAGATTCCTTACCCCCGTAATCCTTGATTTTTTGCAAGAGAGGATCTTTCACAAACTCTTTGTACCATTGGTCGAGGTTTGTTGTAGAAAAGATCGTCTTGTTTGCGGTATTGAAAGTTCTATCATCGTCAGTGATTTCAATTCCTTGCGTCAGAGAAAAAAACTTTGCCGAGAGAATCACGTTAACCTTCAGATTTCCACTAGTTTACATTGTCTTTATTAATCGAGTAATAATCGAGTCTTTAGCGGCATTCAGAAAATCATTGATATCTTTGTGACCGAGATTTATCATCAATCCAGTTCGTATACGTCGCTTAAAATCTGTCTCAGTATCTCTCCATTGCACTTTACTCGATGCTTCACGCGCGACGCCGGCACCACTTTTTTCGAATTTTCTCGTCAACGTGATGAGTGTTGTTATCGTTGTCTGAATTCGCATTTTATCATGAACCGTGAGTGCTTCATCTTCGTGCAAAATGCTGTTTAACAGCGCTACATTTTCATAACCCAATTGTATCCATTGCTCCCTCTCACCTGACGAAGGGAACGATTTTTCACTTAGAATCGCAAATGCTCGTTCAATAAGGTGTAAGTTTCTTACACTTCTGTCTATCCATTTTCACACAAACACACACGCGCGCGCGCGCGTGCGTAGGCAAGAATTAAACACTATGATGAGACGTAAAAGCACATTCACATACACGCGTGCAAAACCGCGCAACAGCAGCAGCAGTAAACACCAGCACGATGCTATCGATTCAAGAAGATGATTATGATTGTGAACTGCATCACTTTTTGTAGAGTCGACGATGATATCATCTAAACCCCTCCACCCTCGGAAAAGTTGCAAGAGATGTTGCCGGACATTGTAACGGGCAAACTCTTCAGAGAATCCTAATTATCTGCAGGTAAACAAAACATCACATTACACACACCGCGAGCCGTTAGCTCGAGCGGTGCGTCGAAGTAAAATTTGCATCCTCCTTATCAGGAAGTAGACAAAACATATCAGATTTCACCGCGAGCCAGTGACTCCAGCGGTAAGTCACCCCCGCCCCCTCAACCTGACACCTACCCCCTAGTTCGACACGAGGCTAAGTGGTTTGCGTCTCGGCTAAATACGGTCGGTGAATGTCGGTGCAGATCCCTTGAGCTAGAAGCCCCACTGTATCTCTACTGTAGATTGAAGTTTCGTTCGATACAGCCATGCAAGACGACAATTAACGCAAGAATCTCGTGTTTTCGGACATAATAAACGATTTCGACTTATCTACGATGTTTCGTTTGATGCAGTTGTGCAACACGACGTTTAACCCAAGAACGTCGTTCGTTAAGATAAAATGAATAATTTTGACACTTTTATGTCCAGCCGAGATGCCAGAATCGCTCGAAACATTCGAAATTTCGATTCTCGGCGTAGATTTCGTTCGGTACAGCCGTGCGAAACGACGTTCACCGCAAGAATTCTATGTTTTAAAACGAAATGAATCATTTTGACATCATTACATCGAGCTGAGATAACGGAATCGCTCGAAACACGCGAAATCTCGATTCTCGAGGTAGATCGAAGTTTCGTTTGATACGGCCGTGCGAAACGACGTTCACCGCCAGACTTCTATGTTTTCAAACAAAATAAATGATTTTGACACTATTACGTTGAGCTGAGTGGACAGAAACGCTCGAAACTCGGGACATCTCGATTCTCGGTGTAGACGTTGTTTCGTTCGATACAGACATGCAAGACGACAATCGACGCAAGAATCTCGTGTTTTAAGATAAACGGAATATTCTTGACACTTTCATCTCCAGCCGAGATGCTAAAATCGCTCGAAACTCAGGACATCTCGATTCTCGTCGTAGACTATGTTTTGTTCGATACAGTTGTGCGATACGACGTTCAACGCAATAATTTTATGTTTTTGAACGAAATTAATGATTTCGACACTATTACGTCGAGCAGAGATGACAGAATCGCTCGAAGCTCGCGACATTTTGATTTTCAGTGTAGATCGATGTATCGTTCGATACAGCCGTGCAAGACGAGAATTAACGCTGTGTGCCCGAAATGCTCTAAGGGTGATCAGCCCTTTTGAAACGGTATCGGATGTTGAGTATTTGGGATCGGACCGATTAAAGAATTGGGATTCACGGGGACTTTTTTAACGATAATAATATTCATTTGAATACAAAATACAACGTTCAATAATCTCACAAACGAGATTATCGACTCGACTGCGGACGGTGCTTCGTGAGGGGTCACCGCCTCCTCTGGCCTTGCCGGTGTCGCGTCGCGTCCTCGCCTTAGCCGTTATAACCGATATGCGGCATAGCAAGCCAAGGATACAAACCTAAGATTAGTAAAGAATATAGTGCTATATTATGGTAACACTGCTCACTGTACTCATTGTCCTTATCCAAGTCTCTAGCTATTTCTTTTACACGCGAACCAAGGGTCCTTAACTCCTCGGGATTCCGCAATAAAGTTAATAACTGAACTTTCTTATTAACTTTTTGTATTTGTGAATGATATTTCACATCGATATCAGATAATGTAAGATTGAACGGAGGGAGATATTCCTCGTTCCGAGTGTCTGTGACCCTTTCAAGGGTCCGAATACTAAAATCTTGGGTGGTCACCTTGCACGAGCCTATCAGAGCCAAAATACCCGAGTTTATTAAAGATTCGCGGAACGCGGGTTTCTTATCGTAAGTTATTGTTATTATTTCTTCCAAAGGTGCGATGTACATCCATCTTCCGGGTTGCTCCATAGGGATGATCAGCGAGCTGGTCAAAGTCAATGCCCTCTTGGGACACCTGAGACCGCCCTCAGTATCGATTTTTACTAAGGTCAATACATCACATGGTGCATTTTTTCTGATGGGCACCGAAGGATGCTGGGGAGAGCATATACAATTTTTTCTAAAATTTTTGCAATTCCGCAAGTCCACCGATGACATCCGCAAAAAATTTCTATTCGCCTGGTCCACTACTACGAGGTCTTCCGTCGTATCAACGTGCGTGTCATTGATACCCTTCACAGGCACAGGGTATATCCGTTTGACGGTGTAACGCTGTGAGCTTACCAGCGGGATATCCAATAACAGCATGGCCGCTGTTCCATCGCTGTATGCCCGCGTGTCGATGAGCCGCGTCAAAGTGTTTGCCTCGCTTCGTACTATCGGTAAGGGGAATCCAGTGCCAGCCGGTAGATGTGGTAGTGAATCCGTGAGGTACTAGCTTCCCGCGTAGAAAAATAGAATCTGACTGAGATTCTTAACAAGATTCACGCCGAAATTCTCGCCGATATTCTCGCTGAGATTCTTACCGAGATTCTCGCCCAGAATCAAGGATGCGACCCGAACCCATATTCTTTTAAAATCTCTATGGGAATCTCGCTGAGATTCTAAATAATCTATCCTAGCATTTTATCGAGATTCTTTAGAAAAAATAGAAAAATCCCTATGAGAATCTCGCCGAGATTCCAAAGAATCTATCCTAGCTTCTTACCGAGATTCTTTAAAAACAATATAAGAATTTTCATGAGAATCTCGCTAAGATTATAAAGAATCTATCCCAGCTTCTTACCGAGGTTCTTTAGAAAAAATATAAGAATTTCTATGAGAATCTTTTCAAGATTCTGAAGAATCTATCCTAGCTCCTTACCAAGATCCTTCAGAAATATATAAGAATCTCTATGAGAACCTCGTCAAGATTCTGAAGAATCTATCCTAGCTTCTAACCGCGATTCGTTAGAAAAAATAGAAAAATCTCTGTGAGAACTCGCCGAGATCCCAAAGAATCTATCCTAGCTTCTTACCGAGATTCTTCAGAAAAAATATAAGAATCTCTATGAGAATCTCGCCGAAAAAATATAAGAATCTCTATGAGTATCTTGTCGAGATTCGAAAGAATCTATTCTAGCTTCTTACCGAGATTCTTTATGAAAAAGAGAACAGTCTCAATAAGAATCTTGCCGTGATTCTAGGGATTCTATCCGAGATTTTTATGATGATTTTTCAGTGGATCACTAAAAATTGAAAGAATCTATGTGAGAATCGTCCAGAGATTCTGAAGAATCTACCCTAGCTTCTTACCGAAATTTTTCAGCGGATAGCTGAAAATTCAATGAATCTATATGAAAATCTTGGTACGATTCGTAAGGATCTATCGTAGCTCCTTGCGGGAGTCTTGTTTAGATCGTTGATAATAAATAGAATCTATATCGAAATCTCGCTAAGATTCCAAATAATCTATCCTAGCTTCTGACCAAGATTCTCTAAGAAAATCGAAAGAATCTATAAGAAAATCTTGCCGAGATTCGAGGGAATTCAGCCAAGTTACTTACCGATATTCTATTGCTGTTAATGCACAGAACCTATCCGAGTAAGTGAGTAATTAAATAAGTCGGGATATGACAAAATAACTTGATCACAATCCGAGATATTTGTTGGCAAACGCATTAAATTGAACTGGTTTATTTCTGAAGTGAGGTTCCATTAATTACTTGACATTGAGATTATTTTATTTTTCAAGTTGTGTTACAGTAGGCAGAAGTTTAGTCGCCATATATTTTTTAGCAGCAATCGAAAAGATCAATGTTGACTTTTCCACATGTATTAGCTTGCTAAATGGCGTGAAAATGATATTTTCGTGCCATTTTTGTGTTGGAAAAAAAATGTCCAACCCCAAAAACCATGATGTACCAAATTACAATCGAATCGATGCAGTAGAAATAGGTTGTTTTTCAAATGCCCATATATGTGTCATGACACAAAAATGGCACTACTTTTTTTTAACCAAATGTGTGTCACTCACAGTCAAGGGGTTAACGCCGAAGAATGGCGATTTAATTTTCCATTTTCCAGTTCGATTCTCATCGTCAAACAAAAAATATTAAATATTCGAATTCTACGTTCCCTTTATTTTTCGGGTGTGCTTTTTCAGAATCCGAGGTCGTATTTGAGTTTTGTCGATAAATAAAAAACATACAGCCGTTTATAAACAACAACAACAAAAAACCGAAATAATCAAGAAAATTTTGTTTAAGATTTTTTTCGCATGAAAAATGATTTTACCCTTTCAAAAAAATCATAGGGTCTAATGGTACTTTTCGCCATAAGGACGTAAAGCGCTACTTCTATCGCCGAGGTGGAGTCGTTGCAGGAACCAAGCCGAGGCACGCCAAGGCGTGGGCTCCTGCAACAACTTGAACCGAGGCTTTGTAAAATATTTAATTATTTTAGAAAAATATAAATAGAACGCCATTTATTATTCTTAGAAGCAATATTTGTCCATAAGTCTCTGTTTTTATTGGTTTACAATTTAAGTTCGTTATTTTATACATTAGTCCTCGTTTCAGCAACAATATTGATATTTCGCGTCCCACACATTCATAAATTTCACTACGGCGATGAACACACATAAACGCGACACACAATAAAAATACATCGATAAATACAATTTAAATCTTATAATTAATATTTTAATATAATAAAGATAAGTTTTACAAAAAGGAGGAGTACTCAACTAATAACTTGCTGTTTGGCTCTGTCCTTTCGGCTTTGGGGCTCGCAGTACAAATCCACAAGAAAAAACTCGCCAATGTCCAAGATGATGGAAATATTGGCTGGTCAAGCACAACAGATATGGATGTACAGATTTTTCTTTCAGTGCGCAGGTTGAGGTGTACAGTAGGAAGCGTCCTTCCTAGGCGACGTACCCAGAGCGAAAGTGAGAGATTTTCTATAATCTTGGAGCGGGTTGACTAAATCTCCCCTTTCATCGCTCAAATATGTTGCTGAGAAATATATAGCGTGGCTCTCAGGTCGCCGGTGTGGTGAGCGCACTGTTTGAAATATTCTTCAATTCTTACTGCTTGAAGCGGCGCATCACGTCCACGTAACGAACACTGTTTTTTTTTCATCCTGCACTTAAACTACGCACTGACTTTCTTGCGGAGGCGTAGCCGAGGCAAGGCAACGCTGAGGAGGGAATGCCGCATGGCCGGGGGGTTGGGGGTGAAGCCCCCCCCCCATGATGTACAAATTTATAAGGAAAAAAAATAGTGGATGTACAAACATGGAAAAGAATCGCGATTCTTCGGCGTTATTGGGTTAATGAATGAAATGGGAAAATAATAATAAAGAAATGCTCAAATTTATATTTCACATTTCCGTCGCTTAATTACCATTCATCTAGTGGGCCAGTTTGCCATACATAAGATCATCACATAAAATCTTTGGGCATTATGCAAAATTGACTTGACGATAAGTGAAACAAATTATCAACTATTTTTGAGCTGCATCTGTGTATCAAAAATCATGAAATGTACCTATTATCTTTGTTAATAGCTATTGTGCTAAATGCACATTGATTCTTCTTAACTTCGAGGGTTATATTCAATACTATTCACAGAAAATGTTGATTTTTGGGATTATTACATATAGCTATTAACACACATTATCATTAGAGGATTGAATAGTGAAGAAAACACGCAGTACTTGTTCATAGCGACAGCTCTGATCAGGTGAAAAAAAAAATTTCGCGGATTTTTATGTGAGATTACTCAAAATGGTTTAAGACATCGATGAACGTACATTATAAAAAATATCCGGATGAATGTATATGTGTGAAAATCTATTTCCCAGCTGCCGCTGTTTTTTAGATAATACATAAAAATTTTAGGGTAATAAAGAAAAAACAGTCGATATTAAAAATGTAATTTTCTAAAAATTGATGTTGTCGTTCTAATTCAAGTCAACTCCGACCAAGTCCACCTAACTCCTTCATAAGGATGAATCAATATCCAGCTGTAGTAGATATTGAATTTTGATAAGGTCTATTAAGAGGTTCCAAATTGATTTGATTTTCAATAATTCGAAAAATTGACGTCGCGTTCGTGCGCTTGCTTGGTATTATTGATTATTATTTATTATTTGAAATTACGAGATACCCGGTCAAAATTTGGTTCTCATAAGGATTGGAACAGAGGTTAGGTAAAAACTTGACACGGATCGGGTGTCATCTAAATTTGATGACTCTTTGAATTTTTAGAAAAATGACTTTCGAGCTAAAACAATTCTGCGAAATGAAAACTTGCCAACTGCTTACTCAAGTTTTATATTTTTTCCAAAGTTTCCACTATGAGAAAACAAAAATCGATAAACATACTTTCTCATACAGGTAGCTTTATCATAAGCGAAAAATGATAAGGAAGCAATGTGCAAGGTTCTACTTTGCATCCTTGTTTAAAGCTATAATCGAAACTTTTTCTTGCCATGTTCAGGACCACCAGTTCTGGCGGGCATCATTTTTCTTTTCTGTGTCAACGATGCTACATGCATTTCCGTAAAACTTAAAAAAGAAGGTATAATTCCGAGGAGAAAGCGGAAAGTCACTGCTATAAGCGTTCGAAACGCTGGGACTGATTAACTCGTATGTATTATTTGTATATGTTGTGACGGGCCCCTCGTACAAGTATTTCGGTGACTTGACGAGGAGCGCCGACCAAATATAACGACGCCCAAAGATTCACTTATTCCTGCTGCTTCTTACCACTAATGTAGTTGCTGGGCGCCAGGCTCTCTATTGTCTCCCGAAAGCCAGGGAGGTTGATGCACTTTTCACTTACTTTTCTTATTACCTTGCTAGCTGAAATGGGGTGCAGTTCGGGGCGCATGCAAAAATTAGTTAACTCGGACACTTCTTTTCTAATTTTCTAAAACAATGAAGAAAAACGACAATTATTTATTTAAAGAGAATTTAAGAAACAACTCTACAAAATTATGATTACAAATGGTTGACTCGAGTCCGACAATAACCGCGGTTCCGCACGCACGATTTTAATCAATAACAATATTAGCTCGATTAACGGAGAGGCCTTTCGCGACGAGAGGCTGCTCTGCAGCACGCGGTCAATATATGCTTTATAGTGCACCACGTGCGCCTACCTTTACTCTGCCGGCTTCTCTCCTTTATCTCGACGGCTCACGGGCTCCTCGAGTATCCTCGTTCACTCTAGTCGGTGACGAAAAAATCACTGTCCCTTCTCAGGTGGACCGCGGCGGTATTTTCGTGTACCGGTCAATCGCTTATTACTCGCGAGACACGCGACACAACGGTTCGACACACGCGGTTCCTTTACTGTGTTATGAGTGGCGCGAGGACTTCTCGAGCGCTCTTATCTCTTCTTATCAAACCCGAAAGTAGACTGTAAAGTGACTAATTCTTTACTCGAATCCCGTGCAAACTCGGTCAAGACTCTAAGTTATTTTTCTCAAGACTGCAAACAGACTGTTCCTAGACCAAAAGTCAACTAGCTCTTCTCTTCATTCCCGCACGCTTAGCCGGGTCGCAAGGGCTTCGGACGTCCGGGGTGGGGGTCACGGCCTGTCATCGATCGAGTTCTTCAATCGTCGCTTTGTTTCGTGCCTTCCTTCCATCGATCTAACGTCGTCGTTCGCTTCTCCCCGCGCCTCGCTTTAATTCCGAGAATCCTGTAAACGATAAACACGGCAGTCAAATGTTCTCGAGACGGTATGAGCTTTGACGGCGGGGAGCGATTCGGTTGCTACGCAAGTGTTTTGGGCGGCTCGGGTGCTCGAGCACCTTAGGCCCAGCGCGTTGATGCGAGCGCGTACCAGCGCCTCATCACAATGTATATTGTTGTAAATAGCTAATTCCTTTTTTCGTGTTTTTTATTTACGGATTCTTCGCGCTCGACATACCATACTCTGCAGGATCATTTCTTCAGGTAAGTTTTTTTTCAGGTATGTTCTCCAATCCACTTGTTTTTTCTTTCAGTTTATTCCCTTCGAATGGCTTCTTTGATAAAAAGAGTCACATAAACTAGTGTTTTTAACGCGTCGAGTTTTTAAATTATAAATAATGTTTACTTGAACATATTTACAGGTTTTTAAACATAAATATTCACAGGGAAGCCCGCGAGTGAGCAAAAAGATGCGATCGTATGCGAGTAACAGCGTCACTTTGCCAAAGATCCGATAAGCGATGCGTTCGCCAAATTATTTCTCGATTCTAATTCGGACTTAGCCCGAGCTATAATATGAGACTATTTTCTTGGAATGTCTGAGGTGTTTCTAGGTGGCTTTGTTTTGAGGTTGACACGAGGGAGGGCTCTCATGCGTCCTCGTGATAACGTTGCTGGTTACTTTCTATGAGAACGGTAGTTTTGCATTGCGCGTCACACGAGAATTTTAACCTCAGATATGTTGTATTTCCGAGTGCTGTTGAACGTGACCGGTGTTTAATTGTCATTGATGGCATAACATTACGCCGACGAATAAAGCATTGCTGTTGCTTGTAATCAATGACACATAAATTTACTCAGCTTCTATCATGTTAACTGGTTTACTAACAAATTCCTTCGTGGGCATTAGAATTTCACAGTATACGCAAACTGACTTTAGTTGCTCCGTACTGACAGCCACTTGATCCCATTCTATAGCCGAAAGAGTGTAGACAGAAGACAGCACGTGATCTATGCACGTAGAAAATGGGTTCTCCAAGATGCAATGACTCAATAAAGCGTAATTTTGAGCGTCGCAGTAACATAATTCTGGACAGCGACAGTTTGTTATTCTGATAAAACATCTGATTCTTCCAATTCGCCTGGAACAGCGTAGCATGCGTATGTCAAATTCGTTCGTTTCGCTTGTGTATGTTCGGTGGACATAAACATTCTTTTATTTTTAAGTAGTCACTGGTACTGAAAGGACCTGGTGCCACGTATATTAAATCGTTGGAGAGTGTCATCAATATCTCGTGGCAGATGCATCAGTTCTTTGCATTTCCCGACGATGTACACGGAATCTATTATTCAATGACTATTTATTCTGTCACGTTTGTAGTCCAAGTTCTTGCGAAAATCAAATGCCGGTCGTTGTGGGACTAATTTCTCACTCTTGAGCGTGGTAAGAGTCAAGATTTTGGACACAGCAGAGTATATTTGAAGGTGCGCAGAATTGCTTTAATGGACTAATCTTTTCAGTCTTCCATTGAAGTCTTCAAAGAGAAAGCAGGACGTCGTCCAGAGAGGACCGAACTGTCGCACATTTTCGACTAAGTGCAAGATCTGATGTACGTTGTTGCTCATATTTCTGAGAGAGTAAAGTCGTTTGAATCTTGAAACGAATGCGTCTAGCGTATTTGAAGCAATGTCTAGTTCTTCTGGAGGTATTGATGATTGGCAAAGTAAAGATATCCCATCCACAAGCAGCGAATAATGCTGAAAATATTCATTCGCCATTAGATCATGTACACACGGTATCGAGTTGTAGATGAGCCAAGTCTTGAATTCATGTGCGTGCCAATCGCTGAGATTTCTTCTTATGGAACGTGGCAAAATCTGTACGAATGAAGGTGGAGTTAAGGAAGTGAGCCTTCAATCGACAAGGTCAATGTACCGTATCATACTCGATGGATGATCCGAAAACTTTGGAGAAAACCAGTAGTTTAAAAGAGCTTTCACGACACCCTCAAATACGCAGTGCGTAACATCAACAGCAGATGCTCTTATACTTTGGTGCACCATATCAGATAAAATCGTAGGCCCTTTAACTCCGCATCCGGGAATTTTATACAGTACTGCATTCTGCGCATGCACAATCGTTTCTGCGTTTGTTCGTAAAGTCACTTGCTCATACGGATAAGCGCGCACCTTCCCGTCTGCCGAGTACTTTCCCGGATGTTTGCATTTCTGGCTGCCAAATCGCCCGTTGTATTGCTTCATATTTAAGAATAGTGCCTTTGCAGGTAAGTCACATGTTTTACAAATTACAATCCCCTCAACATTAAGAGGGGCGTCGGTGTTTGGTGGTTGCACTTCAATGCCCTGACGTAATTTTTCTAAACTCGAATTAATCAGTTGCAAAAACAAGTTTGGTAGAGGTTTGTTTTCTCCGAACCATAAGCCTGCAAAGATGACGTTTTCTTTTCGTGTTCTTTCCGAAAAAGTTAATTCGATGATTACGAGATAGAAAGCCCAAATGCTAAATTTCGACGACTTAAAGATACATATGCCATCGGTGTACCACATCAGTGTGATGTTCATACCATTAGCCAAAAATCCATCCATCTGCGTTAACTCTTTATACACTTCACCATCATATATATCCTCGAAGTTGTCCGGATTCTGTTTGTCTCGGAAGAAACGATGTTGCAATTTTTCAGCAAAGCCGGGGCGTGCAAACAATGCTTGGATTTGTGCTATTAGGGGACCTATAAAATAGGTAATTTTTGTTTCTTCCATACACTGTAAGCAGTTCGAATTTTCGTGTTCACCACTACTGCAACACTGGCTACAGTAAAAGTGCCTAACTAATGGCGTTTGCGTACTAGAGAAGAACTTGTCGAACGTGTATAATGTCGTTTTACATTTGTTATCAGGTGGGCAGTGCAAAGAGATTAGCCGAAGTATATCCGTTAACAGTGCTCCTGGAACATTATGCCGTAGAGCTAAATCCAGAGTAGCTATCAAGCTTTCGGCTACCGTTATGTTCGCCCCATTGTAAAGTGGTTCATCTGGATTTCGTTGAGCATGATCGAATTCGAGATAATCGTAATCATCAATTTTGCTATCGTTATTATCATCATTATATTCAACATTGTCATCATTCACAGAAACCGCGTCCGATCCGCTATCACTTGTGATAATATCGTCCGTATCGCTTGTAGAGTCGCTGTCTTCTTCTGCAGTTGTATTTATATCCAGGATTGCAGATTGATTGCAGTTCGATACGCTCGTTGGCATTTCGGCCGCCAACGTCTTCACCGGCAAAAATACCACTCAGCGCCTCATCATCTCGATCAGAACTGCTTCGATCTAGGGTTGCGTTGCCCTCTGTCTTTTTGCCCTGTTTAGGGTTACCTTCGACTGCTGCTCAATTGGCTTATACCGTCCTGGCATCGTGACTCATCTAGGGTTGCATCGAAAAATAGAATACTCAGGACAAATTTTTTTTTTTTTTTTCAATTCAGAGTAAAAATATTTATTATTTACATTTCTCGATATAAAAACTGCACACTCAATTCAATTGATGAAAAAATGAGCGTAGAATATTCATTGGACCCGAGATGATTTAAAAATTCCAAAACGTGAGCAGCTTAAAAGAGATTTTATTTTTCGACAAAAATCGATATGAAAATATGATATTTTTACAATAATCATTCTCTCAACTGCTTCCTCAACTTTTCAACCGGAAAATTAGTGGAGAAATTTCCATAGAGCCACAGATTATATTGAAATTACTGAATGTTAGGTGTTGAAAGCAATTTATTATATAAGTGTGATGGAAGTTTTTATAGACGTCACAGTAGAAATATTGATTATATTCAATCATGGTTCAAAAACTGCACACCTAAAACAATTGAAAACAAAAATTAGTGACGACATTTTTTTGTAGACCTAGATTATTATTAAATTGCAAAAAGTGAGATGCCAAGAGCGATTTTATTTTTTGTTGTAAGCCAGTGTGAACAAATTATATTTTTACAGTTATCATTAACGAAATTGATTTTCCAATTTTTTTTCACTGAAAAATTAGTGTAGACTTTTCATTAAATTCACGGAATACAAAGAGATTACTGGAAGATATGTGCTATGAGCAATTTTTTTTGGAAGTCAGAGTGAACCTATTATTTATTCACATTTCTTGAAATAAAAACTGGACAATTAAGTCAATTGACATGAAAATTGGTGTAGAAGCTTCATCGGAGTACCAGATTATTGAAAAATTCCGAAAAGTGAGCTGCTCAGAGCAATTTTATTTTTTGTTAAAAATCAGTGTGAAAAAATTATATGTTGAGTGGTGCTTTGGCCGTATATAATGAATTAGGAATAAGTGCTTCGGCGAAGGACGGCCTCAGATATTATCTTTTTATTTTTTCTCCTTACGTTTCGTCCAGATCTGGGCCTCTTCAGAGATTTATTTTAATAATTATAAATTTATATACATATCCAGAAATGATGAAAAACCAATATTTCTTTAGAAAACCTACTTTCTTATTTACTTAGAATTAGTTTAAGATTTTTAATCCTTTCTTTTGTTTGCTTACCTATGTTATAATATTTAATTTTCTTTTCGGGAGACTGGTCGGTACACGCTTTATTTTATTTGTTGGAGATATGTGATGTTGTTAAATTTTAGTTGATTCATGTTTTCTTGTTCGTTTTGTGACCGGGCTCTCCGGTCCTAGGTTATGTCTGCATGTGTACATTTATTTTGTTATGTATGTTATCGTTCTAATAATTTATTTTGATTAATTTTGTTTGATTACCTTCGTTTGATGTCGTATTTCATTTTGTTGTGATTTTCTATTTTGTGTAGTTACTTTTTTTAACTTTATTTCTGATTTTAACGCTGGGACCGGAGAGTCCGGTCACCCCACGTTACATTTTCCATGGCGTGTATTCTCTAAAGGCCTGTTTTCACCGCTTGTTATAATTGCCTGGTTATTTTTCATACTATGGTCAGTTTTGGAAATTGTCGGTTTTATTCTTAATTTTTATGTATATTAAATGACTGCATTGTAGATTATACTTAAGTTTGTAATATCTGTTCTATAATTTATCGATTTTTGATCTGCCTTAATTTGTATCATTTCATTTAGTATTCTTGTGTGATAGTTTGGTTCTATTGCTAATATTTTCGCTTTTTCAAAGTCAAAGTTATGTTTTGTTTGTTTTACATGTTGTACTAGTGCTGTGTTTTCTGTGTTTAAATGATTCATGCTATTTTCGTGCTCGTGTATTCTTGTTTTTAGATATCTTTTTGTTTGTCCAATATAGGTCCCTTCACAATTTTTGCACGGAATTTCATAAACTAGTTTTGACTTCAATGATTTTGTATTTTGTTGAACCTGTGATTGTGTAAATGTTGTGTTTGTTGTTATTGACCATGTTAACGTTATATGATTTTAGCATTTTGAAAAGTGGGTAGTGAACTTGTTCAATGTGTGGAAAATTCATTATGCGACTTGTGTCGAATTCTGGTTTTTCTTCTATGTTTGTGTTCTTTGAGAAAATAATTCTTAGCCTTTTCTGGATATGTTTCCGCGTGAATTCTATTGGGTAGCAATTTTGTGTGAGTGTCTTTGTGATTAGTTCTATGTTTTCGTTTTGGTGTGTGTTGTGTGAGAGTTTGATTGCTCTGTCCACTAGCATGTAAATAATTCCTATTTTTTGTTGTAATGGGTGACTTGAAAAGAAATTCATGTATCGACCCGACCAAGTAGGTCTCAACAACAAAACAACAACTCACATAACAAGGATATTAATAACAACAAAGTCAAAAACACTCACACACACAACATAACACCACAGAATAACAACCTGGACTATCAAAACATAGACCCCTTCAAAAACATTATTTCACACACCTCAGAAACTAGGGAAAGAACAATGCAAACAGAAAAGTGGCTAGTGAATTTGTCAAAAATAGAAATTCCCCCACATATAAAAATATTGCTTTCATTAGGACCAAAATTTTGCTTCTCTTATCTAAACAAAAAAAAAACAAAAGCGATACACCAAACAATCATAGAATTCGAGAACAATACACATCTCATACCTAAAGAAAAATTAGATTCTGCAAGAGGCCAACTAACCAACATACTCTACTTAATCCAGAAAAAATCCCAAAAAAAAACACACAGAAAAAATCATAACAGAAACTCAAACATTTATACACTCACACCCAGAAATTAAAGTTACTAGAGCCGACAAAGGAAACACCACAGTCATTGTAAATAAAAATGAATACATAGAAAAAACGCTAAACCTACTCAATGATGACAACGTACACAATTATTAACAAAAATCCGCTAAATACAGTATAAAAAGCAATCACAGTATTATTGACTAGATGGAAAAATAAAAAAATAATAGAAGATAACATGTTTAAACATTTTAAACCAGAAAACAGTAATATTGCCAGACTATACACATTACCAAAAATTCACAAACAGAATTTCCCACTACGGCCAATAGTATTATCAATTAACTTTCGCACATATAAAATTGCAGATTTCATACGTAGTCGAATAAAAAACAAACTTCCGATTTACAGATCAGAAATAGAAGACAGCTTCACTCTAAAAACACTAGTAGACAAATTGACACTCCCAGAAAATTACATACTAATCTCTCTTGATGTCACATCTTTATACACCAATATACCGTTCGAACTGGTAAAAAACAGCATAGAAAAAAGAAAACATCTTGTTAGAAACTACTTCCCGATAACCGAACTGATAAAAAGCATTGAGTTAATTATGAATTCAACTTATTTCACATTTAACGACAAAACATACAAACAAATTTCAGGACTCCCGATGGGATCCCCACTTGCACCTATCCTATCGCACATAGTCATGGTAGATTTAGAGGAAAGCTGTCTGGAAAAATTAGATTACACTCCACCTATTTATAAACGATATGTAGATGACATAATAATAGCTTTACCAACGGAAAAAATACAAACAACACTAGACATTTTTAACTCTTACATTAGCAAATTACAATTTACAATAGAAATAAAAATTAACAATAGAATTCCTTTCCTAGATATTGCACTCACAAGAAACCAATATAACAAATATTCTTTTTTATTATTTATTATGTTTTTTGCATTCATCACTAATTCCTAATCTTTTATAAATTAATCATAACTTCATCCGTTGATCAATAACTTGGAGATACATCATATTTTTATAACATCGTTTTGTAAATTCATTAATCATCCACAATATTTCATAACTTGATTATCATTTCATCAAGCACATTATCTATTTCATTTCATGAATACAATTGAATCACTTCATTCATTACACCATTATATTATACCATCTCAGTTCATCAACTAAATAATTTCATCGATGGATCACATGAGTTCATAAATTCATTAATAATTCATAGACATTTCATAAATCAACGCATTCCATTTTTACATTATATAATTACAATTCATAAACTAAATCATTCATTGATAAATCACATCAGCTCGTGAATTCTTTAACCGCGCACATTAATTATAATTCCATGAATACTTTGTTTTTATGAAAAAATTCATTCTTGTTATCTATCGACTCATAGGAAACCACCATGAATAAGACATTTACGCTCAATTCTAACAATAAAAAATACACGAAGAAATACAAGAAAGAATACGTAACAGGAGAGAAGTCTGATTATAACATTCTAAAGGCCATAATTGTTGTCTCTTAATCGTACGTTTATGACACAAGCAAAAAAAAAAGTACTTAACGAGCGGTGTTCTTGTTGGAAATATAAGAATCCGGTGACCTTTCATATATTCGAATTTCCGAAAATCCTTTTTCTCCTCTCGCTTCCAATCCGGGTGAAATTAGACGTTATCATTCCATAGATTAATCCTTAACGGCGAGTAAATTCCGGGAAGCGTCCAATTTGCGTATTTGGCGATTGGTTTTACAACTTAAAGCCGATATGCCGAAAAACCATGGAACCAGGCACTCGTTCGCTTTCTCTCTCCTTCTCAAACTATTTGTGTAGACTTATTATTACATTCAACTTATAATTTAAGACTAAATTTAAGTTATCAAGAATAAATTAATTGCCGTGGTAACGGGACGTGTTGTCTGTCGAGCAGTAGTCGAGCCACTGGCGGCGAGCTCCGCGACAACGCTGATAACCGGTATGATACGCTGAGGCGAGAGGCAATTTGTAATTTTCGGCAGATAACCGTCGCTCTCTCCCTACCTATATCCCTACCGCGGAACACCCAAAAAGCGGAGCATTTGTGCGAAAACAA
Source organism: Tromatobia lineatoria (assembly GCA_949699805.1). Classification (NCBI taxonomy): domain Eukaryota; kingdom Metazoa; phylum Arthropoda; class Insecta; order Hymenoptera; family Ichneumonidae; genus Tromatobia; species Tromatobia lineatoria. Next base: position 5,693,931 of record OX453049.1, on the reverse strand, counting down.
GTTTTTACATCCAATTACACACCTACATATCTCGTCAAGACGGACAACACTAGCATCGCGCGGGCGATCCGTTACACCAAGGAAAAATCACCACAAATTGGTATAGAAAACCTACTTGGTCGGGTCGATACATGAATTTCTTTTCAAGTCACCCACTACAACAAAAACTAGGAATTATTTACATGCTAGTGGACAGAGCAATCAAACTCTCACACAACACACACCATAACGAAAACATAGAACTAATCACAAAGACACTCACACAAACTTGCTACCCAATAGAATTCACACGGAAACATATCCAGAAAAGGCTGAGAATCATTTTCTCAAAGAACAAAAACATAGAAGAAAAACCAGAATTCGACACAAGTCGCATAATGAATTTTCCATACATTGAACAAGTTCACTACCCACTTTTCAAAATGCTAAAATCATATAACGTTAACATGGTCAATAACAACAAACACAACATTTACACAATCACAGGTTCAACAAAAGACAAAATACCCGCATCATTAAAGTCAAAACCAGTTTATAAAATTCCGTGCAAAAATTGTGAAGGGACCTATATTGGACAAACAAAAAGATATCTAAAAACAAGAATACACGAGCACGAAAATAGCATAAATCATTTAAACACAGAAAACACAGCACTAGTACAACATGTGAAACAAACAAAACATAACTTTGACTTCGAAAAAGCGAAAATATTAGCAATAGAACCAAACTATCACAAAAGAATAGTGGATGAAGGTTTTGGCTATTGGCGACCAAATGAAAAAGAAGACAGCTGCTCTTCTGTTAATACGTTTCGACCTTATTGTAGGTCCTCTTCAGTTATTTTTGTCATCTTACTTTGATGCAACATGTCTGGAGCAATGTTACTGTTTCTGCTGGATTGTCTGGCCATGTTGTCAGTGGGAGGCTGGTTAATTCAATAATAATAGAAAAAAACAGAACTATTTTGTTTATGTCTTACATTGTAAAATTATTTTTGGTAGTCACTTATAAAACGATCCATGTGGCCAGGCAATCCGGCCGGTTAGTCATAGCCGGTTAGTCATAGCCGGCCGGATCGCCTGGCCACATCGATCGTTTTATAAGTGACTACCAAAAATAATTTTACAATGTAAGACATAAACAAAATAGTTCTGTTTTTTTCTATTATTATTGAATTAACCAGCCTCCCACTGACAACATGGCCAGACAATCCAGCAGAAACAGTAACATTGCTCCAGACATGTTGCATCAAAGTAAGATGACAAAAATAACTGAAGAGGACCTACAATAAGGTCGAAACGTATTAACAGAAGAGCAGCTGTCTTCTTTTTTATTTGGTCGCCAATAGCCAAAACCTTCATCCACTATTATTAACTGCGGCCACAACCTTTATATCTCAATATCACACAAGAATACTAAATGAAATGATACAAATTAAGGCAGATCAAAAATCGATAAATTATAGAACAGATATTACAAACTTAAGTATAATCTACAATGCAGTCATTTAATTTACATAAAAATTAAGGATAAAACCGACAATTTCCAAAACTGACCATAGTATGAAAAGTAACCAGGCAATTATAACAAGCGGTGAAAACAGGCTTTTAGAGAATACACGCCAAGGAAAATGTAACGCAGGGTGACCGGACTCTCCGGTCCCAGCGTTAAAATCAGAAATAAAGTTTAAAAAAGTAACTACACAAAATAGAAAATCACAACAAAATGAAATACGACATCAAACGAAGGTAATCAAACAAAATTAATCAAAATAAATTACTAGTACGATAACATACATAACAAAACAAATTTACACATGCAGACATAACCTAGGACCGGAGAGCCCGGCGGTCACAAAACAAACAAGAAAACATGAATCAACTAAAATTTAACAACATCACATATCTCCAATAAATAAAATAAAGCGTGTACCGACCAGTCTCGCGAAAAGAAAATTAAATATTATAACATAGGTAAGCAAACAAAAGAAAGGATTGAAAATCTTAAACTAATTCTAAGTAAATAAGAAAGTAGGTTTTCTAAAGAAATATGGTTTTTTTCATAATTTCTGGATATGTATATAAATTTATAATTATTAAAATAAATCTCTGAAGAGGCCCAGATCTGAGCGAAACGTAAGGAGAAAAAATAAAAAGATAATATCTGAGGCCGTCCTTCGCCGAAGCACTTATTCCTAACTAACTAAATGAAAAAACTATATTTCCATAGTTATCATTAACTAGATTGATTTTTCAATTTTTTTCACTGCAAAATCAGTGTAGACATTCTATGTAAATAAAATATTGGAAAGAGATTACCAAACGTGCTGAGAGCCATTTTTCTTTAAAGTCATAGTAAAACCATTGATTATTTGCATTTCTCGGTTAAAGATCTGCACAGTCAAATCAATTAATTTAAGAATTGGTCTATAAGTATCATTGGAGGCCCAAATTATTAAACGATTCCGGTAGGATCGGTCCGCGAGGTTAATTACACTTAAGAAAATCTGACTGACTCGACAGGAGTTCCTCATAAATAAATTCATGCACTGATTCTTGGAGTACATTTAGTCTCCATGCACTAGTTATGAGATTAAGAAAACTCTTACCAGTATAATGGCGAAGATCTTGGTCCAGAAGCGAGAGGCGCTGAATAAAAATCTTTAATAAATTTGACACAAGCGAAAACAAGCCTATCGCACATATTCGCGCATGTGTTCATGCCGGCACAATCGATATCTACAATGTGTTCTTAAATGTATCATTTACTTCATGTTTTTTACTGAGAGTTACGATCTACGATTTGTTGACTCAATTCGTTTATGGTACGTTCTCATACGCGGGACAGCGTCTAGCAACTCATCCGATAGACGAAGACAAACGGCATAGTTGTCTCTTTCTTTCGCATGTGCGGCTAGTCTATCTCACGCGTATGAGAAACTAGCATTAGGTTTAGAGCAGAGTTGGGAAGATGCATTTTTTAAAAATGCATTATCGATTTTTTCACCTATCACTTTAAAAATGCATAATGGAATTCGGAACCATTACCCATTACTTTATTAATGAGTAATGGAGCAGAGGTCTATCACCCATTACTCTTTTAATGAGTAACGGAACTCACATTCATCTCCCATTACTTTTTTAATGAGTGATGGAACTCATATTTATCACCGATTTCCAAAGTATTGGGTAATGGATGTGGTAATGCATATATGATAAGTTCATTACTTTAGCTAAATTTGCTTAATAAATAATAATGAATAAATATATAATTGAATAAATCGAAAAATCGTTCCAGATTTAAATAAATAAAAAGATGAATCGCAATTCGTTTGAAAAATTGATTAATGAATGAATGAGTATAATATAAATAGAAATCTGCGATTAAGGAGGTCGACCCGTGGAGAACTCAATTGGCATAAATCTGAGAAAAGTACGCGAAAATTGCAAACACTCCTCGACCAGGTTGATTTTTCTATGGTTTTCGATGTCCAAGTTAATTTCTATATGTCGTATGGTATCTAGGTTGATTTCTTAATCAAAAACCAATGAAAATCGCCCGTCTGAATAGACCAATTTTTAATTTTTTTCTATGTTTATTGGAAAAACATATTAAACAAGCAACGGAGAATATCTTTACAAAAAATCGATAGTTTTTTGCGTTCAAGAGAATTCGATTTGATATGTGAAAAAAACGAGTTCCTCATATTCTGTGTTTTTAAGTAACATCCAAATAAATAAATTATCGCAATTTTTTGATAAATTTGCAAAACTTAGATATCTCTGTGTCTAGCCCTGAAAGGGCTAACTTCACCGATTATGAACGCGACGATACAAACAATTGCGATTGATAAACTCGTACATAGCAACGAGCTAACTGTCATTAATCGTATCGCTCCGTATTGAAACGTTCAGTGAGTTACCATCAGGAAATAATGTACGCGAAAGTTTTTTGGCTTCAATGCAAAAAAGTGAGCGTGATAGCTAAGTCCTTAATCCCAGAATCAGCCAAGGAAGGAGATGTATTGTATTTGCGGGAAGGTGATGGAAAATACAAAGCAAAAATTATAGACTTCAGCGGTAAGTCGATCATGAATTTCTAATTTGTATATTTACAGAAAAATCTGCACTAATTTTGCAGTGCAAAAACTTAATGAATTACTTAAGATAGTTAGAATATTAAAAATATAATATTTTCACACGATTTTTCAACTAAAAATAAAATCGATTTTGGCGTTTTAGTTTTTGCAGTTGCCTAATAATGTGGGGATACGACGAAATGACTGCACTAATTTCTAAATGAGAAATTCTAAGTTAATTGACTTGAGTGTGCAGTTTTCAGACCGATAAAAGGAAATAATCAACTGTTTCACTCTGACTTCCAAAATAAAAATTGCTTTCGGCAACAAAATTTTGGTAATCTCTTAAGAGGCTTTGGCTTTGCGAAAAAGTCTACTTTAATCTACCAGTGGAATAACTTAAGACATTTGGAAGACCAAGACTTGGGAAAATATGATATTTCCACACGGACATTTGACAAAAATGTAATTGCCCGGAGCAGTTTGCTTCTTGCAATTGTCTAATAATCCAGGGACGCGAAGAAATTTCTAAACCAATTTTTTAGGCCATTTACTCAAGTGTGCAGTTTTTAAACCAAGACAGGTATGTTGTATGTTGTATGTTGTATGTTGTATATTGTATATTGTATATTGTATATTGTATGTTGTATATTGTATGTTGTATCTTGTATGTTGTATATTGTATGTTGTATATTGTATGTTGTATCTTGTATGTTGTATATTGTATGTTGTATCTTGTATGCTGTATATTGTATTAGGGTGTGCAAAAAATAAGCGTTTTTTAATTTTTTTTGCTGTCCGACCAAAATATCATAAAATACATCTTAGTAATGATCCTGTCGAAAGCGGAGCTCATAATTTTTATCCTTAGAAGTCCATCATCGCGTTTAAAGTTTTCCCATTCAAATAACACAGAAAAGTGATTTTTTTCCATTCTTTTTCCCGGCAACCTAAGGATGAATTTTTTTTTCATAAAATCAATGACTACGTCTTATGAATTATTACATTTCGGTTAAAAAATCTTGTTGAGTCGAATTTCCATCTTCAATATTTAATTTATTACAGAGCCTTGAAATTTTACATCCTATATTAAAAAGTTAATGGATGATAAATGCGAAATTCATTGTTAGCAATTTATTCATATTCTGATTTATCAGTGATGTCATCAGACACACCGAGATCAGGCCCAAGTTCATGCATTGAATTTGTTCGTTTATGTCAGATGTCAAAACTGATATAAAGAGTCATTAAGCGAAATACTGATGTTACTACAAAAAAGTCAATGAAAATTTATTAGAACATAGAATTTTCTAAAAAATCCGGGTGAAATTTTATGTGTTGCTAACGGTTTTAAGTTACAGACTCATTGAATCTTATGTTGATGGTTTTTTACGCATATCTGATAGAAACTTTCAAGGCTCTGTAATAAATCAACTATTGAAGCTAGAAATTCGACGCAACGAGATTTTTTGTTCAAAATCTAATGATTCATAATGTGTAATCATTGACTTTATGAAAAAAAAATTTCTTCTCAGGTTGCAGGGAGAAAAAATCGAAAAGAATCTCTTTTCTGTGTTATTTAAGGGGGGAACCCGGTTTATGAGGTCGAAATTTTGCTGTTTTTCATGATTTTTTTTAACCAGGAAGGAATAATCACAAATTGTTTAAACTTGGAGGATATTTTATTTATGTTGTCAAGTACACTTTAAAAATTTTTCAAACGATTTCCGCCGGAAATAGTGGAGTTACCACGTGCAGTCCATGGGCGATTGCCATCCGAGCATTTGGCTGGCGTACATCCCTGACGTCGCAATTTTTATCTGTAATCATCAGGATTTTTTTTTTTTTCATTAAAAACATATTTTCTAAGAATATGAACCTAATTTTGATCAAACACATTGAAAATTGCATGTTTTTGAGGTGTTTGAACACAATGTCATGTTTTTATACGATATTTTTTTATCTTTCTTGCATAAAAAAATATATCTTCAATAACATTATAATCCCCGAATTCGGTTCATGTTCCGTGGAATTGAATAAAGAATATCTACACCAAATTTCAGAACGATTGATCAATAACTTTTTGAGCTAGAGTGTACGCTAGTCGAAAAAAAGTCGTTTCGAGAAAAACGCGTTTGAAATAAAATGTAGCGAAAATGAGAAATCCAAGGCAGTAATTAATTATAAAAAATGCTTACCGGTTAATCAGCTATTCCAGCACCATATAGCAATCCCTCTTCTTGCTCATATGCGTCATTTTTAACTTGCAACTCCGCTTGACGAGCTATACGAGCTTCCTTCGTCTCCAATGAGCTGCGCCTATTCTGTCTCGTCACGCGCTTTCTGTCCATGCTCTCGGCATAATTGAAGCTCTGTGAGCCAACGACTAGATTTAATTCATTCATCAGCATTAGAAGGGCTGAATTTCCGTTTTTGAGTTTCTTGAAATTTTACTTTTTGTTTACAATTTCCGCAAATAAGAATGTCCGACAAAGCAGTGAATACTGTGAAAAATTCGATGATCCTATAACAATGTATAGGATTCACAATCACATTCTCACTAGTAGCAGTCGAAAGTTTTCTTTTGCTCGTACTTGCTTCACCTTCTTCACTGACACTCGACTCACTCTTGGTGTTTTGATTTCCATAAAATGCTCTTTTACGTGGTCTACTTCGTCGTTCGCAAGACTCATTACAACTTTTCGGATACGAGGACTTCTTCACAGAACCGACAGGCGGTCACTTAAGTGCTCATTGCATTCGAACTAATGAGAATTTTGCTTTGAAATTTTGACTACATATTCTTGAATAGTTATACTAACGATTCATGCAATTAAAAAAAAGACGATTTTTCGATCGGTCTAAACTGGTTTCCCCCCTTAAATGGGAAAACTTGAAACGCAATGATGGACCTATGAGAATAAAAATTATGAGCTCCGCTTTTGACAGGATCATTAGAAAGACGTATTCTACGATATTTTGGGCACAGAGCAAAGAACAAAGAATATCGCCTTTTTGGCACAACATAATATTGTATGTTGTATTTTGCGTGTTCTATATTTTATATTTTATATTTTATATTTTATATTTTATATTTTATATTTTATATTTTATATTTTATATTTTATATTTTATATTTTATATTTTATATTTTATATTTTATATTTTATATTTTATATTTTATATTTTATATTTTATATTTTATATTTTATATTTTATATTTTATATTTTATATTTTATATTTTATATTTTATATTTTATATTTTATATTTTATATTTTATATTTTATATTTTATATTTTATATTTTATATTTTATATTTTATATTTTATATTTTATATTTTATATTTTATATTTTATATTTTATATTTTATATTTTATATTTTATATTTTATATTTTATATTTTATATTTTATATTTTATATTTTATATTTTATATTTTATATTTTATATTTTATATTTTATATTTTATATTTTATATTTTATATTTTATATTTTATATTTTATATTTTATATTTTATATTTTATATTTTATATTTTATATTTTATATTTTATATTTTATATTTTATATTTTATATTTTATATTTTATATTTTATATTTTATATTTTATATTTTATATTTTATATTTTATATTTTATATTTTATATTTTATATTTTATATTTTATATTTTATATTTTATATTTTATATTTTATATTTTATATTTTATATTTTATATTTTATATTTTATATTTTATATTTTATATTTTATATTTTATATTTTATATTTTATATTTTATATTTCATATTTCATATTTTATATTTTATATTTTATTATACAGACGATGATCGGTATCTGGAAGCGCTGGCAGTGGATTTCGACGGAAACGTGATGGAGCGTCCACAAAAAAATATTATAAAAAAGGAGTTGTCTCGAAGAAGAAACAAATGAATATAGTGGCTAGAAAACTCGAGAAACAGCTTATCCAAAAACGTTTGGCTAATGCTGGTACTTCTGGCAGCGTCGCTTCAAATTTCCGTCTTCCTGAGAATCCCTCAAAATACCTCTCCTTATTGGTTTCTCGAGGTTAGCACGCATTTCGTACTTCATCGGTCAAATTCGTGGTAGAGTAGATAGTCTCAAATCTGAAATATTATAATCTATTTGCTTGTCATAATATGCTATCGGGGCAAAATTCATTTTACAACTTTAGCGAATGTATATATTAGGGTGTGTCGAAGGTTTTTTTCTCTTTCATTTCGCATCTTTAATAATAGTTTGTACCTTTGAGCAACTCTTCTGAAAATTTTAGCGCCATAAAAAATTTTTTAGAGGTAGCTCAAACGATTTATAGATTTCTCATTTGATTAATATGTAGATGAATGCGACTCTCAATAAATTCATGTCCCTGAACTACAGATACGATATATTGACGTTCGCGCATCTTTTTTTCGTTATCTTCAGATCATTGAGAAGAGAAAAAGTGCTTAGGCGTCCGTGACGTTTCGACTGAGATAATTCCAGTTAGAATTTCGTAGCAGAGGAAAAAGGGCAAACGTCCAAATAATAAGAGTAGCGCTAGCGTCTCGGTCGTGAGGAGCCTCATAAGGCATTACAAATTTTCTTTTAATACTTGGCGAAACTGACATCATTTTGTGCGCACAAAAAATCTGCAATAATGTCTGTATATAAAAACGATAAATAAATAAAATAATTTCACATTTTAGTATAATATTTTAATGATTTTTCGTGACTTTCTGAAATAATAAAATAAGAATGGTACGTTAAGACTTGGCAATTTTTGCGAATACCGGCTTATGACTTTACTGACACACAGAGGACATGGAAATAAACATTTTTTCCTTGTTCCCAACTTTTCTTTCATATTTGTTTGCCATGCTCTTTCTTTTTCCACTCTTGATGTAAAATGCCTTCTAATATGAAAATAATTTTAATATTTTTAAAAAGATTTTTCAAAAATTAATATCTATTGATATATATTAATAAGGGAAAATGCTTTTCATAGTTACAGTTCATTCGAGAGAGTCAATAAAGAAAAACAATAAAAATATTGATAAATGGAGGCTCTTTGACGGTGATGCCGATTCTGACATCGATCAGGCGGGTCGTATCCGAGAAAATTCTCCAAACCTTCGACCACACATTTCGAAGTCACCAAGTCTTTCGCTAAATTTCCCAAGTAAGTGAACCCTTTCCAAATCTAGTTCTGACACTGCCGAACGAACGCCTAGATTGTCCAAAAGCTATTTCTTCTGCTTCACTTCCTGAACTAATGATATTCCTCGTTACTAACCTATCTTCAATCCGGTGCGGTGGTCTAGTGGTTAGTGTACTAGCCTCTAGTCCTGCGAGCATCGCTACGTCGCGGGTTCGATTCACGATGCCGTCGATTTTCGTCGAAAATAAAAATGCGGGCGCAATGAAGCTCGAGATGTACACATGGGACACACACAGGTATTTCTACCAGTCGGCGTCACATGTATACAGCTGTAGTCCGTGTTAACATTCTCGACGAAACGTTATGGAGCTATGGTGCCGGGAGGCAAAGTTGAGACTGGCTATATCGGCATAGGTTTTCCGCAGTTTCTCTATGCCCATGGCAGAAATGCTATGGCGAGTGCGATATAAAAGGGAAAGTCGGATGTGGCTGCGAGAGCGCTTGGTTACTGATCTGGACCAGACCCTCTGGGGGCTGACTACCGGACAGACCCTGTAATAGGCGCAATATCTGCAGATGGGGGAAATTTCGAATTAAAAAAGTTCTATCTTCATATGCGAGGCTCTTTCTTTTTTATTAATCCTTGATATACAATGTTTTCCAATATTGAAATAACAGGCTACGCGAAATCTAGGTTTTTTCAAATGAGCATTTGAAAAAGCATATAGATAGCGATGAAAGAGACGCCTTTTATAGCTATACTTTATTCGGTAGAGTCTATGGATAAAGCACGAAATAACGCTATGAAACGGAAGATCAGTGAGCCAATTGATGATTATGACGAGTCTGACCGCGACCAGGCGACACGTAGCGGTGATGATCTGCTGAACCCTCCATAGTGAGCTGAGAGATTAAAATTACCAAGTTCTCCAAGTAAGGATTTGCGGAAAATTCGTCGGAAACAATTCATGGAAAACAATTCGTCGAATAGCAATTCATCGAAAACAATTGATGGAAAACATTTCGTCGAATAGCAATTCATCGAATAGCAATTTGTCGAATAGCAATTCATTGTAGTTTCACGAGATATATTCACCTGATACTATTTAAATTCAAATTACTACAGCGAAAACATTGATAACTACAGCGGGATATATTCATAGAGTTCAACTAGTATCACGACGAATATTCATAGAGTTCAACTAGTATCACGACGAATATTCACAGATTTAAAGTACTACAGCGAAAAACATTGATAGTTACAGCGGGATATATTCATAGAGTTCAACTAGTTTCACGAGAAATCTTTACAGATTCAAATTACTACAGCGGGAAATATTGATAGTTACAACAGGATATATTTACAGAGTTCAACTAGTATCACGGGAAATATTCAGAGGCGAATCACTGCAGCGGAAAACATTGATAGTGCGGCGAGATATATTCAGGATTCAACTAGGGTCACGAGAAATATTCATAGAGTCGAATCATTATACAGCGGGAAACTTCTATAGTTTGTTATAAGTACGCTGTTGATCCATTGTATTTTATCGCAACAATCTTCTGTATGATAGACCCTTATGAATTAGACCATCGATATATTCTCAACATTACATTCGATGAATTACTATTCGACAAATTGTTATCCGATGAATTGCTATTTGATGAATTGCTATTCGATGAATTGCTATTCGATGAATTGCTATTCGATGAATTGCTATTCGATGAATTGCTATTCGATGAATTGCTATTCGATGAATTGCTATTCGATGAATTGCTATTCGATGAATTGCTATTCGATGAATTGCTATTCGATGAATTGCTATTCGATGAATTGCTATTCGATGAATTGCTATTCGATGAATTGCTATTCGATGAATTGCTATTCGATGAATTGCTATTCGATGAATTGCTATTCGATGAATTGCTATTCGATGAATTGCTATTCGATGAATTGCTATTCGACGAATTTTCCGCGGACCACAAGTAAGTATATCTTCGCCTCTTTTGGCTCAAAACTTTCGTTCTAGTTTGCGGCTGCCCATCCTACCATTTATTGTAGAGTTAGCTAAATCGGATTGGCTCTGTTTGGTCGACGTATCCTTCTTTGACTAATAATTACCTTAAGGCATCTTCTGGTTAGTTGACAGTAGAATTTTCAGAATTTTAGTGATTACCCTAGCAAGCTGTGCCACTGCAGTGTTGACTGAAAATAACTGAAGTTAACCGACTTTTTAACCGAGAAAAGATTAGTCTCGATTAGCCCACTGTTTCGACGGCTTTAATCGACAATTCAACCGATCAAAAACGTTTCGTTCGTTTGAATTGTCAGTTAAAATCGGTTGAAATCACCAAACAACATAGATTTTTTTTTCCATTTAGGTAAGAATGTCGGTTATAGGTAAGGACAATCGGTTATTTCACCAGTAAAAATCGCGCTTAAAAAATAAAAATTTCGGTTAAAAGGTCGTTTAAACTGGGTTAACAGGGGCTAAACGCATCTCTGAGTAATGGTTTACGCGGTGGTTTTGTCAAAATACTCAGTGAACTTTTTGCAAAAAATCTCCATAGTGGAAACAACCGTGATTCTATGGTGGTTTGCACGGTAACCGGGTCTGCTAGGGATGTGACTTTTCGCATTTTAGTTTGCCATGTTAGATCCGCCATATTGAATTTTTTAATTTTTAATTCGGATCCGTAATCAGCGATTTCAAGAACTACCCAGTGCAAAATTTCATCTAAATCGAGTAATTTTTTAATAATTGGGTTTGTCATATTGGATCCGCCATATTCAATTTTCGAATTGTGAGTTCGGATTCGTAATCAGAGATCTCAAAAACCCTTAAGTACCAAACTTGAAATCGATCATACTTAAGAAAAAACGTATGCATCAAAGGGTTCAGAACTTGACCGATTGTCGACTAGTTCGGTTCATTTGAGGTCGACTTTTTGTGAGCTGACTGATATCTGACTTAAGTCACATTTACACCTCAGTAACCTCAGTTAATGAGTGTGACGTATTTGCCGTAAGCGTAACGATAATCGAAATAAAAAAACGGGAGCTGTCACCTTAGGCCGTCCACCCTCGTTCGCAAAATTGAATTGAATTTCAAACAGATTGAAAAGTAATTAGTAACTGAGCCATTATTCTTGGCGAAATTAATTATTCAAGGAGGGGCAGCGACGACACGATGACGATATCGCCACCAAAAATCCTTATGAATGCGGTCCTAAAAAATATTACGTCACAGTACATTATAAGCATTATTTTTCTGCAATTTTTTTAACACATGCAGACATCAGAATGGTGTGAGTTGAACAGGAATTTTTTTTACTTGTAGCTTTTAGACCAAATCGGTGATAAAATCTTAGTGTTCAATGTCCTAATTCAGCTGTCAAAGAGTACATTCTGGCCTGAGTATTGAAGTTTTTTGTGTAAATAAATCTGTTGTGATTGAAAACTCACTAAATAATTCGTTACAGTAAATACAATTTACACTGTATCCAGGATTGCTTTACTTAAGCCAGATTGTACTCTTAGGCGAGTAATATAACACATCGAATCCAAAATTTGTTCACCGGTTTGGTCTAGAAGCTACAAGTGAAAAATTTTACATTTTATCCCATACTATTCTGGCGCAATGTCTGTACACATTTGCATAATGTTATAGAAGGGTAATGTCAAAAACGGGTATCATCTGCAGAATTTTTCTTCTGACTTCTTTCAAACTGGATCCCCTTAACCGCTTCGGCGGAAAAACATTTTTCGAGCTAAGTGCCCAAAACGCGGAAAAAAAAAAGTTTTAGATTTTTATGAAAGTTGGTAGCCCGGAGTTTTTGAGGCTGCGGATTACGGTTCTGCACTCAAAATGCAGAATTCAAATAGCGGATTCAGCCTCTGCAGCCTCTTCGCGGCACACTCTGCGGTTGTGAATCTGAATTCACCAGCACGGGGCAATTTTTACTTATATTTTTACTGAATACTGGAACTCAAAAATTCGAAGACAACGCTAAATGGGTGAACGAAGAATGTTTTATTCCAAACATTCAAAGTTATCAACTTGCGTTTTCATGCAATTGAAATCAATTTTTGCATTCTCGGCTACCATATTACATCCGCCATTCAAAATTTCTGCATTTTACATGCAGATTCGTAATCAGCAACCCTTAAAACTCCCGGGTACAAAGTTTCAACTGATTCAAATCAGTTTTTGCGTATAGATCCACCATTTTTAATTTTAGCTTTTTAAGGGCGGATTTGTAATCAGCGACCTCGAGAACCCTAGGGTACTAATTTTCCTGGTATTCGATCAGTTCTTCCATTTCACATCACGGACATTCAAGCTGTTTCGCCGCCCAATTCAATCTGCTACCGCCACATCTTTACGTCGCCCGCTCTATTCCATTTTTATTTATTTTTCGTATCTTCTTCACTGTCACGCATTCTCTCGTTATGATTTTTTTTTTACTCCACACTATATATAGTTACCCTTGAAAACCTACGACCAGTGCTTCAAGCTTTGATTGGGAAAGTAAACGGGTTGGCGCAACTGTCGGCGTTCTCAAGATCCCGCAAACGTCCCGAGCTCATAATTCGTCGGGGCCAGGCACAAAATGGCTCTTCTGGACTATCTAAAAGACCAGATTCTGAAGAATGCCAGGTATTGAAAACTTTCTTAAGGAAAACCGTGCTTCAAAGATTCGATAGATTTATACAGAATTAAGTCAGTCAAAAATAAGTATATCAAATTCAATTGCGTTTTTGGTTTGTAAAAATCCAATACGGTATCTGATTTTCCCAATAGCAAAAATATCGTTATCCACGTTTTCCTATCCATTTTTTATTCTATTGTGTTTTTTGCACCCAACCGCTAAAGATTATGGACTCCGTTCTGTTTCTCTCTCCTACTTTCCTTATCCGTCTTGAGACTTACCTCGGATATTGATCTTCGTCTCGCTCCACCAGGTCCCGTGAAGACAATTATTAGGGATGCCCTAAGATAAACTAGGGCCTTTTCAGGCATTAATGTGGACACCCTAAAAGGGTTTTCCACATCGCTCCCAAGTCGGGCCCTGATAAGATTTTTCTAGGTTTCCATGGCAAAAGATTTGATAGGGTAATCACTTGTGACGTGATTTTTTTGGAAATCACCATCACAAGGGTTTTTGTTACCGACTATGGCTTTTTTTGAGCGTTTTCGACATGCCCTTCCTCGAATTTACCGTCTACTATTGCTATAGAATTTTGTGTTTCAGAGTTTTGTTGTTTTTTTTGTTATGAGAAATCGGTGCACTAAAATCTGTCGCGAGGATGAGAGCTCAAAGAAACGAGCAGCCCGGCAGAGGAGAGTGACCGATTCGAGTTCTTGCAATTAGTTGTAGACCGGTGCAAATCCGGCGCCCTATGGAGAAAAGTGCATCACGCTGGAGAACGGGTGGTGCTTGTTAAGTTTTGGAATAGAATAGAGCATTCTGATGCGTTATGGTTATGAAGTTTAGGCCCGTTTTCGCGTGAAGCACTAAGGGAGGCGATTGTACAGATTTCGAAAATGTTACCGGCATGATTTGCGCTCCCGATATAGTTACGAGGTGGTTCGAGTGAGAGGGCAGTAGTTCTCGGGTAAGGGATTTTGAAAAAACATTGAATAACGATAATGTTGAGCTATCGAAGATTACTAGAAGTGATTAGTCTTGCAAAGGACACCGCCGGGGTGACTGAGTTCGGACTCGAGCTCCCGTGTTGACAGTTTTTCTGTAGCTCGCGCGCACGTCTTCGCGTTGTTCTTGTATTCAGTAATAGCGTATACTGTACGCTATTCGTTCTCGTTATCTCATTCTCGAATTTTATTTTAATAAAATTTAAGTCGTGTTCCCGTTTGGTGTGGAGTGCAGTTTTGCGGATTTCTCCGTCTTGTGCACCCCTTTGGATGCAAATTCTCGTTCCTGGGATTATTGTGAATAATTTCCGGTGAGTTGTTTTCGAAAAGTTGAGTTAATCATTTAATCGAATCCTTCGTGCCGTTATCGTTGAGTTTCGGAGGTGCGTTCGTTGCTTTGCAACTCGCTATTACCGCTACCGATTTCGATGCTTTGCGCTGGTTCTCGTACATTAATTCAATAATACAAACTATTGTATTTGCTCTCGAATCGTTTTCTTTAATATTAAAGTTCGTTCTCGGTGTTTAAGTTCTCGTTAAAATAAGGCTATTTACTGGGCCATACCTCGACCCTCTCTACCACAACCTAGCAGACTGAACGGCCGGGCATTTCCGCAACTGTTCGTCCTCGCGAGCGCATCCAATTGCGTTTGTTAATTTTACGCGACCCCAAAAATTGACAAAGCTACCGTTGCCATCGCTGGTGTTCTCGATCGATAGTTTCGGTTTAGACTTTCGATTTCATTGAAATCGAGCCTGCTCAACTCGGTTTCTCGGACATACCGGTTCGCTAATACCGGTGAAACAAAAATTAGCTATCTACCGATTTCGTTGTGATTGTTCCTGATCGTTTGCTTTTGCTCCAGGCTTTCGATTTCGTTCAGTTTATTGGAATCGAGCTTGCTCACCTCGATTCCTCGGACATACCGGTTCGCTAATACCGGTGATACAAAAATTAGCTGGCGCCCACCGGGTTTGCGGATGCGCGAACGAGGGTGAACGGCCGAAGGTGACAGTTCTCGATTTTTGTGTTCCCAAATATTTTTGATAGTTCCGTTCGTACACGAAAAATACGTCACACACTTAAGGGCCCAGTCAGGCTCAAACATGGCACCAAGTAAACAAATCAATAATAATTTTGCCACATAAGGTTGTCATAAGGCAATTCTAGGTTTCGATAGCGAAATGAAATAAGGGATCGATAGGGTAATTACTTAAGGGCCCAGTCAGGCTTTATCATTATACCGCGTAAACAAATTAATCATAATTTTGCCAAACAAGGATCTCATTAGGTCATGGTGAAGATTAATAAGGCCTTGATAAGTTAATTAATTCGAGGCCCAGTCACACTTGACTATGACATAAAGTAAACAAATCAATAATGTATTTGCCACATAAGGTTTTATATGGCAATCCGAGGTTCCCATGGGAAAATTGGTGGTCACGTATCTAACTAATGAGGGCCAAAGTCATCCAGGTGGTCACCTATTCTAATACTGGCCCTCAGGTCGGACAGACAGTCACGCACCTAGACACACACGAACTAATTCGCGCAAACAATGAAACAACTATATTCGATATAACCAATTTCTGTGAAAAAAATTACTGAATGTGCTTTTTTTTTACACATCAGGCGCAGTCATGTGAATCCATCAAGTTCTGACTATATTACAGTAATTTTATTTCATATTACAGTCATTAAAATAGACAAAAAAATTACATATTTATATGACTTGAATGGCCGAGAGAGCTAAGGTGCTGCGCAACTAAACCATCCGGAGGGTTCCAGGTTCGATTCCCGTCAATGTTGTTGCGACCCGGAATTTCGGCAAGCAACGTTGCGAAACATTTATTGCACTTCGCTAATCATATTCAGCATATTCGCTGATCGCGAATATTGCAATCGCACCATGCGACATTTTTGTCAATTAAGCAATAATGCAATTCAGCATTATCGTGTAGGAACTAAGGTAAACTGGAAGCGACAGCGCCAGTACATCGGCAGTCTTAAATCGACTTCAAGAGCAATCGGTTGGGCACGCGAGTAGAGTACATTAGCAAGTTGTAATTGGAATAAATACATTTTATATTTAAACTCGTGTGGATCCTAATCCTTTAATCGGTCCCGATCCCTTAATATATTAATTGAACCGAGTCAGGAAAAGGGCTGATCACCCTTTGAGCATTTCGGGCACAACAATTTGGTGGCAGCGGTGGGATCACCGTAAGCGAAGTTTAAACAATCTACAATCAAACCCAGGAACGAACCCGACACGCAGTCGTTGGGGTAAATAGCCTGGTGCGATTCAACACGCAGTCGTTGAATCGTCAAGACGTCAGAAGGTACCACTGACGAGGACGAGCCAACTACGAGGTCAAGCGCGACTGGAAGGACGTACAACTTGACCAAGGGTGACCAGGACGTCGCCAACCGGGGAATAACGTCGAGGTCAGCACGACTACGAGGACGGCAACCCTGAAGTTCCACAGCGCCATGGAAGGAATTCTATATCTGTAAGTGGCGGTTATCTTTTTTCAGAGCCAAATATTTAAAAAAATAAAAAATCAAAAAAAAAATTCGTAGGACTGGGCCCGCGAGCTCATATCCTTTGTTAACAAAAATCGAAACCTTACCAACAATCGGTGCAAGTTTGTAGCAACTTGCAGGGATTTTGGTATTGATTCGCGAAAGGCAGGAGGCAAGGCTATCTCCAACCACTGCCCATCATAATTAAAATTTTTATAAAAAAATCCGTAGGACTGGGCCCGCGAGCTCATATCCTTCGTTAATAAAAATCGAGACCCTTACCAATAATCGGTGCAAGTTTGTAGCAACTTGCAGGGATTTTGGTATTGAATCGCGAAAGGCAGGAGGCAAGGCTATCTCCAACCACTGCCCATCATAATTTAAAAATAAAAAAAAAATAAAAATATATATATATTTTTAATACAAGCCCTTCCGCGATAATAAAGAAGTTAACGAATCAACGATGGAAGACGGGAAGGAGACTCAGCAACAACGAAGGTCCAACTCCGAAAAAACCACACTACCGGGAAAGGATCTTGGAGCTGTGGCTGGAGTTGAAGCAGCCATAGGAGACATGTCACTAAGGACAGACGACGTCCTCAGACAGCTATCTCCTGCCGAAGGGGTAACAGATAAAGCGAAGGACCCACTCAGTAAGGAAACTTTGGATTCTTATTTTGGGATCAACACCAAAAGAGGCACGTCGTTCACTAAAACGACAGGAAAAACTGAAAAAAGGGAACCAGTGACGGACGTCAACAGAGACAAAGGGGCGAAGGTCCCAAAGACACCGGAAGTGGACGGTGAAATAGATGCGCTGCTCAAGGCCGGTGGATTGGGCGAGCGTGAGGGGGCTCTAGCCAGAGCACGAGCGAATGCACCCGGCATTAGTGGTGGGAGTGCTCTGCGGAAAATCATCCCACCTAGTCGATGGGATAAAACTCCAGAAGTCCCGAAAAATAGACGGCCACGATATCCGGAAGGAACTCGGGTAATCGAGGACAGCGACTATGAGTTACCTCCTCCGTTGCGGAGAGGAGGAAGAAATGCTTCCGCTGAAGGAAGATTAGAGGAGCGAGGAGGGAGTCTTGCTCGTTCGGCAGCAATAACGGACCACAACGCCACACAAGACCTACTCGTGTCTATGCATCGACAAGGAAACGAGCTAGACGATCAGATGATGCTGATACAGCTGCTTCAAGGTCAAGTGGAAAGGCTCGAAAAGGCTCTTTCCGAAAAAACAAATCCACGTACAGGAAGAAATGGCGAAGAAGTAAATAACGAACGAGAGTCAGCAGTAGTTACGCCCAGAGGACGGCCAACAAGGTCACCAGGAGATCCACCTGAAGGGTCACCATCAGGACCGCCAGGAGGGCCGAGAAGAAATGGAAATTGGGGACCACCGGGAGAACCTCCAGGAGGGGGACCAGGTGGAGATCCACCAAACGATCCGCCAGGGGGATTTGTGCAGAATAGGTTCAGTGAAGGACGAAGGTATCTCGACCTTGGATTGGCATTAAAACATGTAAAACATTTTGATGGCAGTGACTCAGCTGAACTAGACGGATTTTTGCGGTCATGTGAAACCGTATTTGCCAGGGTACGCGAAGATGACTACGAATTATTACTGGCATTGGTTCTCAGCAGTAAAATTGGTGGACGAGCGACAAGAGAACTAAAGCATAAATCCATCTATACGCTCGAACAACTGAAAGCTGAGTTGGAAGCATTGTACGGCCATAGGAAATCACTGTCTGCCTTACAAATGGAATTTAACTCGTTACGGCAAGGACCGAGCGAAGATATAGCCGCGTATGAAGCTAGGACAGAGAAAATCACCGTAGAAGTGGTTGAAAAACTCTGCGAGACCGTATCTACAGAAAGAGATGCACGCACGGTGGAAACAATGACCCGAAAATGTGCACAAATGAATTTCGAGAATGGATTACACGGTCAGGTGCAAATATTGGTTAGATCACGTAATTACTCCTCTCTTCATGAGGCAGTGACCGGTGCAATAGAAATAAGCCACATGGTTCAGCCGAAAGGAGGAGCGGGAGGTGTTCACAATACCAATAATCGAAAATCCCTATCGGGAAAAGCAGGTGAAAGAAATTGTTATATTTGCGGAAATTCGGGACATCTGGCGAGGGATTGTACTCGCAGATCAGGAAGGGTAAGCCTCCCTGCCCCTAGTGCACCAAGGAACATAAATCAAGTTGAAATAATCTGCACTTTTTGCAAGAATAAAGGGCACACCTGGTTGGAATGCAGAAAGCGATTACGGAAGAAGTATGAAGTAGGCCAAGGTCGCGAAGGAAACAGCAACGGCAGTAAGCAGCGCGGAAGCGATAAGCGAAAAGAATCCAGTATGGCCGCTAGAAATAATATCCGCACACTTGGGTCTTTGCAAATCAACACTATCACCACGAGAAGCCCGGTGAAGGACCCGAGTAGAGGAGTCAGCGATAAGCGGAAAGAATTCAGCATGGCCGCCGCGAGTAGTAGTACTACGTCTGCTACTACTACCAACGCGCGTACGTTGAGCGGCGTGCGATTCACCAAGGCACTGCGGCCAGGCGCCGCGGAGGGGCCGAAAGGGGGAGCGAGCGATAAGACGTTGCTACGGGTGCTAGAGGTATCGGCACCCACGACAAGTGCAACGGCCAGCGACATTGATATCGCCAGCACTACATCGGTACGGGGGGTTCTGACCCTTAAGGCCGATACAGGAGCTCAATGCAGCATAGTGAAATATAGTTGCGTAAAGGCTGAGACTCCTATAACGGATAATGATGCAGAATTACAGGGCGCTGAAGGAAGTAAATTCCGGCCTATCTGTGAAGCGGAAGTGACCCTACAAATTCCAGGGAAATCTGTAAAACATTGGTTTTACGTTGTGAAAGATGAAATCCCAATAACTGTAAATGGATTATTGGGAATGGACTTCATCAAGAAACATAAGGCAAATATATTGCAGGGAGAGACATTCGAGTTATATGGACATAAAATGCCATTGGTAGATGGAAAGTCAAAAATCGTCCTCACACCTCGGTCGGAAACCATTGCGTACGTATCTACTACGAGTCAAAATCCCGGAATACTCTCTCGAGTGGAAATAGGTGAAGGAATATTAATGGGGGCATGCTATACACCACCACTAGGAAGTAGCTGTGTGGTGAACCTCGTTAATACAAACGAGAGGGAAGTAGTAGTAGAGCGTCCGACGGTGACACTCGAGCCGGTCGAGATAACAGAGCTCGACGCGGAGTCCAACGCTCTAAGTATGAACGCTGTAAGTAGAGAAAGAGGGGTATACCGACTCCAGCGGTTAGAAAGAGAGCTCAACATGAGTCACCTCAACGGTGAAGAGAGAGGAGCCCTACTTCAGCTCATAAGGAAATATGAAAATATCTTCCATCTAGAGGGTGATAAACTACCTTGTACTTATATGGTGAAGCACCGAATACCATTGAAGGAAGGCACTTTACCAATGAAGGTGCATCCTTATCGATTACCGGAAGCTCACAAAAAGGAGGTCGAACGACAAACTTGCGAAATGTTGGAGGATGGAATCATCCAACCCAGTAGGAGCCAATGGAACGCACCCTTGTTAGTGGTGGCCAAAAAACCGGATGCCTCTGGAAAAGTAAAAATGCGAGTAGTGGTGGATTTTCGAAAAATAAATGAAGCCACCATTGGAGATTCCTACCCACTTCCGAATATTACGGAGATATTGGATCAATTGGGAAAAGCCCAATACTTTTCCACTCTCGACCTTGCTTCTGGATTCCATCGAATTCCGATAGCTAAGGAAGATAAGGAAAAAACAGCATTTTCTACACCTCAAGGCCATTTCGAATATAATCGAATGCCATTCGAGTTAAAAAAATGCGCCTCCAACTTTCCAGCGGTTAATGAACTCCGTACTAGCCGGAATACAGGGCATAAAATGCTATGTTTACCTAGATGACATTGTTGTTTACGGAAAAAACCTGCGTGAACACAATGAAAGACTAGAGGAAGTTTTCCGACGATTAAGGGAAGCTAGACTGGCTGTGAAGCCACAAAAATGCCAATTCTTGCGGAAAGAGACGCAATTCTTAGGTCACATCATTTCCGAGGACGGGGTACGGGCAGATCTGGAGAAACTCGCGGCTGTGAAGGAGTATCCTGCACCTAAAAATGTTAAACAAGTACAATCATTTTTGGGATTAGCTGGTTATTACCGAAAATTCACAAAAGATTTTTCGAGGATAGCCAAGCCATTAACGGAGCTAATAGAGAAAGATACTAAATTTAGATGGACGGCTGTGCGCGATGCTGCATTCGAAGAATTAAAGAATGCATTAACAACTGCACCGGTATTACAATACCCAGATTTTCAGCAGCAGTTCTTGGTTACTACAGATGCATCGGATAAGGCTATTGGAGCCATCCTCTCGCAAGGCAAGGTCGGAGAAGACTTGCCTATATGTTACGCAAGCCGCACACTCTCAAAGGCAGAAACGAATTATACCACAACGGAGAAAGAATTGCTCGCTATAGTACGGGCTATAGCGCAATTTCGGCCCTATATATATGGGACGCGGTTTAAAGTGATAACCGATCATCAACCTCTCACATGGTTATTTGAGGTGAAAGATCCAGGTTCACGGCCAATGAGGTGGCGAATAAAATTGGCAGAACACCAATTTGACGTGGAATACAAGGCTGGCAAAAGAAATACCAATGCAGACGCGCTTAGTCGTATATACGTTACTACGAGAGCACGCGCGCGAGAAGGAGAACCTGTGCTGAAGGACGTGCGAGAGTAAGAGACAGAGCAACACACCGTTTCTACAGACAGCGGCTCACCTCTACGCACCAATACACCCAAGGCAGGCGAGTCGGGCTCCCGCGGTGCGAATATCAGCACAAAGCGGAGAGCCGAGGAGACAGAGAGAGCTATAGAGGATACCGCTCTACCATATAGCGAGCAGTGCAGGGAACAGGGGGCTGCGCCGCGGCTACCCGTGAGAGGTGGGAGCGCGAGCGAGCGACCTGGCTTGCAGCAGAGCGAAAGAGATGCTATGAGGCAACCGCAGCCAATCACTGAAATAGGTGAAGCAGTCCGCGCGGACTGCAATGCTTCTGGAAGGCTGGGGGAAGCGGAGGGCGGGGAGAACGAGAGTATACCTTTACGCTCAAGGAGGGACAAGGAAGCTACGATGGAAAAAGAGTGTAGCTGCAGCAATGGTGTAACCTGTCCTCCTTTGGAGGATAGGGGGAAAATACTAAAGGAATATCATGATGCCCCTCTGGGTGGGCACCAGGGTATTAAGAACATAGAATTCTTGGGTTGATCGTTGCGTCGCACGGATTCATCGAACGAAACTCCGATCTACCCGACGAATCGAGATTCCGCGATTTCGAGCAATTCTGGCATCTCGGGTGGATATTAAAGTATCAAGAATATTCCGTTTATCTGGAGACACAAGATTCTTGCGTTGATTTCCGTCTTGCATGGCTGTATCGAACAAAACAACGTATACACCGACAGACGAGATGTCTTGAGTTTCGAGCGTTTCTAGCATCTCGGCTGGAGCTGTAAATGTCAAGGATATTCTATTCATCTAGAAAAACAGTATCACAGCCTTCCACGTCATCTCGCAGAACTCCATCGACCCAGACATTTATCTACACCGAGAATCGAGATTTCTCGAGTTTCGAGCGATTCTGTCATCTCAGCTCGACGTAATAGTTATAGAATCATTAATTTTTTTGGAAAACATGAAATTAATGCGTTGACCGTTGTATCGCACAGCGGTATCTAACGAAATTTTGATCTACCTCGAGGCTCGAAATTTCACGTGTTTCGAGCGACTCTGACATCTCCGCCGGATATTAAAGTGTCAAATACATTCATTTGATCTTAATAAAGAAAATTCTTGGGTTAGACGTCGTGTTGCACAACTGTATCGAACGAAAAGTCGTCTACACCGAGGATTGAGATGCACCGAGTTTCAAACGATTCTGTCAACTCAGCTCAACGTAATAGTGTCAAAATCATTCTTTTCTTTCAAAAACATGCAATCCCTGCGTTGAAAGTTGTCTGGCACGACTGTATCGGAAGAGACTTCGATTCGGCCTATGAATCGAGATTCCACGTGTTCCGAGCGGATATGGCACCTGGGCTGGACATAAAAGTGCTGAAATCATTTATGTTATCTGAAGAAGCAAGATTCTTAAGTTAAACGTTGTGTTGCACAACAGTGTCGTTCGAAACATCGTCTACACCGAGAATCGAGAAGTCCCGAGTTTCGAGCGATTCTGTCAACTCAGCTCGACGTAATAGTTTCAGAATCATTGATTCCATTGGAAAACATGAAATTATTGCGTTGACCGTTGTATCGCACAGCGGTATGTAACGAAATTTCGATCTTCCTCGAGACTCGAAATGTCGCGTGTTTCGAGCGACTTTGACATCTTAGCTGGATATAATAGCGTCAAATACATTCATTGGATCTCAATAAACAGAATTCTTGAGTTAAACGTCGTGTTGCAAGGCTGTATCGAACGACACATCGTCTCCACCGAGAATCGAGATGTCCCGAGTTTTGAGTGATTCTGTTAACCCAGCTCGACGTAGTAATGTCGAAATTGTTGATTTTGTTCAAAAAAATGCAATCCTTGCGTTGGACGTCATCTAGCCCGACTGTATTAAACGGAAATCGATCTCCCTCAAGAATCGAGATTTAGCGCATTTCGAGCGATTCTGGCATCTTGGCTGGACATAAAAGTCCGTAAATTATTCATTTTATCGCAATAAACGGAATCCCGTAGTTAAACGTCGTGTTGCACAATAGTATCGAACGAAACATCATCTACACCGAGAATCGAGATGTCCCGAGTCTC
Source organism: Tromatobia lineatoria (assembly GCA_949699805.1). Lineage (NCBI taxonomy): Eukaryota > Metazoa > Arthropoda > Insecta > Hymenoptera > Ichneumonidae > Tromatobia > Tromatobia lineatoria. The sequence goes on along the minus strand of OX453049.1, from coordinate 5,669,613 downwards.
GAGCGATTCTGTTAACTCAGCTCGATGTAGAATCTTTCTAATCTTTCATTCTGTCCAGAAACATAATATTATTGCGTTGATCGTTGCGTCGCACGGATTCATCGAACGAAACTCCGATCTACCCGACGAATCGAGATTCCGCGATTTCGAGCAATTCTGGCATCTCGGGTGGATATTAAAGTATCAAGAATATTCCGTTTATCTGGAGACACAAGATTCTTGCGTTGATTTCCGTCTTGCATGGCTGTATCGAACAAAACAACGTATACACCGACAATCGAGATGTCTTGAGTTTCGAGCGTTTCTAGCATCTCGGCTGGAGCTGTAAATGTCAAGGATATTCTATTCATCTAGAAAAACAGTATCACAGCCTTCCACGTCATCTCGCAGAACTCCATCGACCCAGACATTTATCTACACCGAGAATCGAGATTTCTCGAGTTTCGAGCGATTCTGTCATCTCAGCTCGACGTAATAGTTATAGAATCATTAATTTTTTTGGAAAACATGAAATTAATGCGTTGACCGTTGTATCGCACAGCGGTATCTAACGAAATTTTGATCTACCTCGAGGCTCGAAATTTCACGTGTTTCGAGCGACTCTGACATCTCCGCCGGATATTAAAGTGTCAAATACATTCATTTGATCTTAATAAAGAAATTTCTTAGGTTAGACGTCGTGTTGCACAACTGTATCGAACGAAAAGTCGTCTACACCGAGGATTGAGATGCACCGAGTTTCGAACGATTCTGTCAACTCAGCTCAACGTAATAGTGTCAAAATCATTCTTTTCTTTCAAAAACATGCAATCCCTGCGTTGAAAGTTGTCTGGCACGACTGTATCGGAAGAGACTTCGATTCGGCCTATGAATCGAGATTCCACGTGTTCCGAGCGGATATGGCACCTCGGCTGGACATAAAAGTGCTGAAATCATTCATGTTATCTGAAGAAGCAAGATTCTTAAGTTAAACGTTGTGTTGCACAACAGTGTCGTTCGAAACATCGTCTACACCGAGAATCGAGAAGTCCCGAGTTTCGAGCGATTCTGTCAACTCAGCTCGACGTCATAGTGTCAGAATCATTTGTTTTGTTCAAGAACATAAAATATTTCCGTTGGTCGTCGTATCGGAATGCTGTATCAAAAGAAACTTCGATCTACCTCGAGAATCGAGATTTCACGTGTTTCAAGCGATTCTGGCATCTCAGCTGGACATGAAGGTGTTGGAACCGTTTATTTTTACTGAATAAACGAAATTCTTGAGTTGAACGTCGTGTCGCAAGACTGTATTGAACGAAATATCGTCTCCACCAAGAATCGAGATGTCCCGAGTTTCGAGCAATTCTGTCAACTTAGCTCGACGTAATAGTTTCAGAATCATTGATTCCATTGGAAAACATGAAATTATTGCGTTGACCGTTGTATCGCACAGCGGTATGTAACGAAATTTCGATCTTCCTCGAGACTCGAAATTTCGCGTGTTTCGAGCGACTTTGACATCTCAGCTGGATATAATAGTGTCAAATACATTCATTGGATCTCAATAAACAGAATTCTTGAGTTAAACGTCGTGTTGCCTGACTGTATCGAACGAAAAATCGTCTCCACCGAGAATCGAGATGTCCCGAGTTTTGAGTGATTCTGTTAACCCAGCTCGACGTAGTAATGTCGAAATTGTTGATTTTGTTCAAAAAAATGCAATCCTTGCGTTGGACGTCATCTAGCCCGACTGTATCAAACGGAAATCAATCTCCCTCAAGAATCGAGATTTAGCGCGTTTCGAGCGATTCTGGCATCTTGGCTGGACATAAAAGTCCGTAAATTATTCATTTTATCGCAATAAACGGAATCCCGTAGTTAAACGTCGTGTTTGCACAATAGTATCGAACGAAACATCATCTACACCGAGAATCGAGATGTCCCGAATCTCGAGCGATTCTGTTAACTCAGCTCGATGTAGAATCTTTCTAATCTTTCATTCTGTCCAGAAACATAATATTATTGCGTTGAACGTTGTGTCGCACGGATTCATCGAACGAAAATTCGATTTACCCGAAGAATCGAGATTCTGCGATTTCGAGCGGTTCTGGCATCTCGGCTGGAAATAAAAGTTTCAAGAATATTCCTTTTATCTAAACACACATGATTCGTTCGTTGATTTCTGTCATACATATCTGTATCGAACGAATCAACGTCTACACCGAGAATCGAGATGTCCCGAGTTTCGAGTGATTCTGTCAACCCAGCTCGACGTAGAATTTTCAAAAATTTCCATTCTGTTTAAGAACATAAAATTCTTGCGTTGATCGTTGCGTCGCACGGATTCATCGAACGAAACTCCGATCTACCTGACGAATCGAGATTCCGCGATTTCGAGCAATTCTGGCATCTCGGGTGGATATTAAAGTATCAAGAATATTCCGTTTATCTGGAGACACAAGATTCTTGCGTTGATTTCCGTCTTGCATGGCTGTATCGAACAAAACAACGTATACACCGACAATCGAGATGTCTTGAGTTTCGAGCGTTTCTAGCATCTCGGCTGGAGCTGTAAATTTCAAGGATATTCTATTCATCTAGAAAAACAATATCACAGCCTTCCACGTCATCTCGCAGAACTCCATCGACCCAGACATTTATCTACACCGAGAATCGAGATTTCTCGAGTTTTAAGCGATTCTGTCAACCCAGCTCGACGTAATAGTGTTGAAATTGTTCATTTTGCTCGAAAAAGTGCAATCCTCGCGTTGAAAGTCATCTTGCACGACTATATCAAACAAAAACGGATCTCCCCCAAGAATCGAGGATTAGCGTGTTTCGAGCGATTCTGGCATTCTTGGCTGGACATAGAACTCCGTAGAATATTCATTATATCGCAATGATCAAAATCCTCAGGTTTAACTGTCGTGTTGCACAATAGTATCAAACCTAACATCATCTACCTGGAGAATCGAGGAGTCCCGAGTTTCGACCGATTCTGTCAACTCAGCTCGACGTTACAGTGTCAGAATCATTTATTTTGTTCAAGAACTTCGATGTTCCCCGAGAATCGAGATCCTGAGTGTTTCAAGCGATTCTAGCATCTCGGCTGGACATTAAAGTGTTAAAATAATTCACATTATCTCAAGAAGCAAGATTCGTGAGTTAAACGTTGTGTTGCACAACAGCATTGTTCGAAACATCGTCTACACCGAGAATCGGGAAGTCCCGTGTTTCGAGCGATTCTGGCATCTTGGCTGTACATAGAAGTCCGTAAATTGTTAATTTTATCGCAATAAAAAAAATCCTCAAGTTAAACGTCGTGTTGCACAATAGCATCATCTACACCGAAAATCGAGATCTGCCGAGTTTCGAGCAATTTTGTCAACTCAGCTCGACGTAATAGTTTCAGAATCATTGATTCCATTGGAAAACATGAAATTATTGCGTTGACCGTTGTTTCGCACAGCGGTAGGTAACGAAATTTCGATCTTCCTCGAGACTCGAAATTTCGCATGTTTCGAGCGACTTTGACATCTCAGCTGGATATAATAGCGTCAAATACATTCATTGGATCTCAATAAACAGAATTCTTGAGTTAAGCGTCGTGTTGCAAGGCTGTATCGAACGACACATCGTCTCCACCGAGAATCGAGATGTCCCGAGTTTTGAGTGATTCTGTTAACCCAGCTCGACGTAGTAATGTCGAAATTGTTTATTTTGTTCAAAAAAATGCAATCCTTGCGTTGGACGTCATCTAGCCCGACTGTATCAAACGGAAATCGATCTCCCTCAAGAATCGAGATATAGCGCGTTTCGAGCGATTCTGGCATCTTGGCTGGACATAAAAGTCCGTAAATTATTCATTTCATCGCAATAAACGGAATCCTGTAGTTAAACGTCGTGTTGTTAAATAGTATCGAACGAAACATCATCTACACCGAGAATCGAGATGTCCCGAGTCTCGAGCGATTCTGTTAACTCAGCTCGATGTAGAATCTTTCTAATCTTTCATTCTGTCCAGAAACATAATATTATTGCGTTGATCGTTGCGTCGCACGGATTCATCGAACGAAACTCCGATCTACCCGACGAATCGAGATTCCGCGATTTCGAGCAATTCTGGCATCTCGGGTGGATATTAAAGTATCAAGAATATTCCGTTTATCTGGAGACACAAGATTCTTGCGTTGATTTCCGTCTTGCATGGCTGTATCGAACAAAACAACGTATACACCGACAATCGAGATGTCTTGAGTTTCGAGCGTTTCTAGCATCTCGGCTGGAGCTGTAAATGTCAAAGATATTCTATTCATCTAGAAAAACAGTATCACAGCCTTCCACGTCATCTCGCAGAACTCCATCGACCCAGACATTTATCTACACCGAGAATCGAGATTTCTCGAGTTTCGAGCGATTCTGTCATCTCAGCTCGACGTAATAGTTATAGAATCATTAATTTTTTTGGAAAACATGAAATTAATGCGTTGACCGTTGTATCGCACAGCGGTATCTAACGAAATTTTGATCTACCTCGAGGCTCGAAATTTCACGTGTTTCGAGCGACTCTGACATCTCCGCCGGATATTAAAGTGTCAAATACATTCATTTGATCTTAATAAAGAAATTTCTTGGGTTAGACGTCGTGTTGCACAACTGTATCGAACGAAAAGTCGTCTACACCGAGGATTGAGATGCACCGAGTTTCGAACCATTCTGTCAACTCAGCTCAACGTAATAGTGTCAAAATCATTCTTTTCTTTCAAAAACATGCAATCCCTGCGTTGAAAGTTGTCTGGCACGACTGTATCGGAAGAGACTTCGATTCGGCCTATGAATCGAGATTCCACGTGTTCCGAGCGGATATGGCACCTCGGCTGGACATAAAAGTGCTGAAATCATTCATGTTATCTGAAGAAGCAAGATTCTTAAGTTAAACGTTGTGTTGCACAACAGTGTCGTTCGAAACATCGTCTACACCGAGAATCGAGAAGTCCCGAGTTTCGAGCGATTCTGTCAACTCAGCTCGACGTCATAGTGTCAGAATCATTTGTTTTGTTCAAGAACATAAAATATTTCCGTTGGTCGTCGTATCGGAATGCTGTATCAAAAGAAACTTCGATCTACCTCGAGAATCGAGATTTCACGTGTTTCAAGCGATTCTGGCATCTCAGCTGGACATGAAGGTGTTGGAGCCGTTTATTTTTACTAAATAAACGAAATTCTTGAGTTGAACGTCGTGTCGCAAGACTGTATTGAACGAAATATCGTCTCCATCAAGAATCGAGATGTCCCGAGTTTCGAGCAATTCTGTCAACTCAGCTCGACGTAATAGTTTCAGAATCATTGATTCCATTGGAAGACATGAAATTATTGCGTTGACCGTTGTATCGCACAGCGGTATGTAACGAAATTTCGATCTTCCTCGAGACTCGAAATTTCGCGTGTTTCGAGCGACTTTGACATCTCAGCTGGATATAATAGCGTCAAATACATTCATTGGATCTCAATAAACAGAATTCTTGAGTTAAACGTCGTGTTGCAAGACTGTATCGAACGAAACATCGTCTCCACCGAGAATCGAGATGTCCCGAGTTTTGAGTGATTCTGTTAACCCAGCTCGACGTAGTAATGTCGAAATTGTTGATTTTGTTCAAAAAAATGCAATCCTTGCGTTGGACGTCATCTAGCCCGACTGTATCAAACGGAAATCGATCTCCCTTAAGAATCGAGATTTAGCGCGTTTCGAGCGATTCTGGCATCTTGGCTGGACATAAAAGTCCGTAAATTATTCATTTTATCGCAATAAACGGAATCCCGTAGTTAAACGTCGTGTTGCACAATAGTATCGAACGAAACATCATCTACACCGAGAATCGAGATGTCCCGAGTCTCGAGCGATTCTGTTAACTCAGCTCTATGTAGAATCTTTCTAATCTTTCATTCTGTCCAGAAACATAATATTATTGCGTTGAACGTTGTGTCGCACGGATTCATCGAACGAAAATTCGATGTACCCAAAGAATCGAGATCCTGCGATTTCGAGCGGTTCTGGCATCTCGGCTGGAAATAAAAGTGTCAAGAACGAACGAATCAACGTCTACACCGAGAATCTAGGTGTCCCGAGTTTCGAGTGATTCTGTCAACTCAGCTCGACGTAGAATCTTCAAAAATTTCCATTCTGTTTAAGAACATAAAATTCTTGCGTTGATCGTTGCGTCGCACGGATTCATCGAACGAAACTCCGATCTACCCGACGAATCGAGATTCCGCGATTTCGAGCAATTCTGGCATCTCGGGTGGATATTAAAGTATCAAGAATATTCCGTTTATCTGGAGACACAAGATTCTTGCGTTGATTTCCGTCTTGCATGGCTGTATCGAACAAAACAACGTATACACCGACAATCGAGATGTCTTGAGTTTCGAGCGTTTCTAGCATCTCGGCTGGAGCTGTAAATGTCAAGGATATTCTATTCATCTAGAAAAACAGTATCACAGCCTTCCACGTCATCTCGCAGAACTCCATCGACCCAGACATTTATCTACACCGAGAATCGAGATTTCTCGAGTTTCGAGCGATTCTGTCATCTCAGCTCGACGTAATAGTTATAGAATCATTAATTTTTTTGGAAAACATGAAATTAATGCGTTGACCGTTGTATCGCACAGCGGTATCTAACGAAATTTTGATCTACCTCGAGGCTCGAAATTTCACGTGTTTCGAGCGACTCTGACATCTCCGCCGGATATTAAAGTGTCAAATACATTCATTTGATCTTAATAAAGAAATTTCTTGGGTTAGACGTCGTGTTGCACAACTGTATCGAACGAAAAGTCGTCTACACCGAGGATTGAGATGCACCGAGTTTCGAACGATTCTGTCAACTCAGCTCAACGTAATAGTGTCAAAATCATTCTTTTCTTTCAAAAACATGCAATCCCTGCGTTGAAAGTTGTCTGGCACGACTGTATCGGAAGAGACTTCGATTCGGCCTATGAATCGAGATTCCACGTGTTCCGAGCGGATATGGCACCTCGGCTGGACATAAAAGTGCTGAAATCATTCATGTTATCTGAAGAAGCAAGATTCTTAAGTTAAACGTTGTGTTGCACAACAGTGTCGTTCGAAACATCGTCTACACCGAGAATCGAGAAGTCCCGAGTTTCGAGCGATTCTGTCAACTCAGCTCGACGTCATAGTGTCAGAATCATTTGTTTTGTTCAAGAACATAAAATATTTCCGTTGGTCGTCGTATCGGAATGCTGTATCAAAAGAAACTTCGATCTACCTCGAGAATCGAGATTTCACGTGTTTCAAGCGATTCTGGCATCTCAGCTGGACATGAAGGTGTTGGAACCGTTTATTTTTACTGAATAAACGAAATTCTTGAGTTGAACGTCGTGTCGCAAGACTGTATTGAACGAAATATCGTCTCCACCAAGAATCGAGATGTCCCGAGTTTCGAGCAATTCTGTCAACTGAGCTCGACGTAATAGTTTCAGAATCATTGATTCCATTGGAAAACATGAAATTATTGCGTTGACCGTTGTATCGCACAGCGGTATGTAACGAAATTTCGATCTTCCTCGAGACTCGAAATTTCGCGTGTTTCGAGCGACTTTGACATCTCAGCTGGATATAATAGCGTCAAATACATTCATTGGATCTCAATAAACAGAATTCTTGAGTTAAACGTCGTGTTGAAAGACTGTATCGAACGAAACATCGTCTCCACCGAGAATCGAGATGTCCCGAGTTTTGAGTCATTCTGTTAACCCAGCTCGACGTAGTAATGTCGAAATTATTTATTTTGTTCGAAAAAATGCAATCCTTGCGTTGGACGTCATCTCGCACGACTATATCAAACGGAAATCGATCTCCCTCAAGAATCGAGATTTAGCGCGTTTCGAGCGATTCTGGCATCTTGGCTGGACATAAAAGTCCGTAAATTATTCATTTTATCGCAATGATCGAAATCCTCAGGTTTAACTGTCGTGTTGCACAATAGTATCGAACGTAACATCATCTACCCGGAGAATCGAGGAGTCCCGAGTTTCGACCGATTCTGTCAACTCAGCTCGACGTAGAATCTTCAAAAATTTCCATACTGTTTAAGAACATAAAATTCTTGCGTTGATCGTTGCGTCGCACGGATTCATCGAACGAAACTCCGATCTACCCGACGAATCGAGATTCCGCGATTTCGAGCAATTCTGGCATCTCGGGTGGATATTAAAGTATCAAGAATATTCCGTTTATCTGGAGACACAAGATTCTTGCGTTGATTTCCGTCTTGCATGGCTGTATCGAACAAAACAACGTATACACCGACAATCGAGATGTCTTGAGTTTCGAGCGTTTCTAGCATCTCGGCTGGAGCTGTAAATGTCAAGGATATTCTATTCATCTAGAAAAACAGTATCACAGCCTTCCACGTCATCTCGCAGAACTCCATCGACCCAGACATTTATCTACACCGAGAATCGAGATTTCTCGAGTTTCGAGCGATTCTGTCATCTCAGCTCGACGTTATAGTTATAGAATCATTAATTTTTTTGGAGAACATGAAATCAATGCGTTGACCGTTGTATCGGACAGCGGTATCTAACGAAATTTTGATCTACCTCGAGGCTCGAAATTTCACGTGTTTCGAGCGACTCTGACATCTCCGCCGGATATTAAAGTGTCAAATACATTCATTTGATCTCAATAAAGAAAATTCTTGGGTTAGACGTCTTGTTGCACAACTGTATCGAGCAAAAAGTCGTCTACACCGAGGATTGAGATGCACCGAGTTTCGAACGATTCTGTCAACTCAGCTCAACGTAATAGTGTCAAAATCATTCTTTTCTTTCAAAAACATGCAATCCCTGCATTAAAAGTTGTCTGGCACGACTGTATCGGAAGAGACTTCGATTCGGCCTATGAATCGAGATTCCACGTGTTCCGAGCGGATATGGCACCTCGGCCGGACATAAAAGTGCTAAAATCATTCATGTTATCTAAAGAAGCAAGATTCTTAAGTTAAACGCACAACAGTGTCGTTCGAAACATCGTCTACACCGAGAATCGAGAAGTCCCGAGTTTCGAGCGATTCTGTCAACTCAGCTCAACGTCATAGTGTCAGAATCATTTATTTTGTTCAAGAACATAAAATTTTTCCGTTGGTCGTCGTATCGGAATGCTGTATCAAAAGAAACTTCGATCTACCTCGAGAATCGAGATGTCCCGAGTTTCGAGCAATTCTGTCAACTCAGCTCGACGTAATAGTTTCAGAATCATTGATTCCATTGGAAAACATGAAATTATTGCGTTGACCGTTGTATCGCACAGCGGTATGTAACGAAATTTCGATCTTCCTCGAGACTCGAAATTTCGCGTGTTTCGAGCGACTTTGACATCTCAGCTGGATATAATAGCGTCAAATACATTCATTGGATCTCAATAAACAGAATTCTTGAGTTAAACGTCGTGTTGCAAGACTGTATCGAACGAAACATCGTCTCACCGAGAATCGAGATGTCCCGAGTTTTGAGTGATTCTGTTAACCCAGCTCGACGTAGTAATGTCGAAATTGTTTATTTTGTTCAAAAAAATGCAATCCTTGCGTTGGACGTCATCTCGCACGACTATATCAAACGGAAATCGATCTCCCTCAAGAATCGAGATTTAGCGCGTTTCGAGCGATTCTGGCATCTTGGCTGGACATAAAAATCCGTAAATTATTCATTTTATCGCAATGATCGAAATCCTCAGGTTTAACTGTCGTGTTGCACAATAGTATCGAACGTAACATCATCTACCGGGAGAATCGAGGAGTCCCGAGTTTCGACTGATTCTGTCAACTCAGCTCGACGTTACAGTGTCAGAATCATTCATTTTGTTCAAGAACTTCGATGTTCCCCGAGAATTGAGATCTTGAGTGTTTCAAGCGATTCTAGCATCTCGGCTGGACATTAAAGTGTCAAAATAATTCACATTATCTCAAGAAGCAAGTTTCGTGAGTTAAACGTTGTGTTGCACAACAGCGTTGTTCGAAACATCGTCTACACCGAGAATCGGGAAGTCCCGTGTTTCGAGCGATTCTGGCATATTGGCTGTACATAGAAGTCCGTAAATTATTCATTTCATCGCAATAAAAAAAAGCCTCAAGTTAAACGTCGTGTTGCACAATAGCATCTTCTACACCGAGAATCGAGATCTGCCGAGTTTCGAGCAATTCTGTCAACTCAGCTCGACGTAATAGTTTTAGAATCATTGATTCCATTGGAAAACATGAAATTATTGCGTTGACCGTTGTATCGCACAGCGGTATGTAACGAAATTTCGATCTTCCTCGAGACTCGAAATTTCGCGTGTTTCGAGCGACTTTGACATCTCAGCTGGATATAATAGCGTCAAATACATTCATTGGATCTCAATAAACAGAATTCTTGAGTTAAACGTCGTGTTGCAAGACTGTATCGAACGAAACATCGTCTCCACCGAGAATCGAGATGTCCCGAGTTTTGAGTGATTCTGTTAACCCAGCTCGACGTAGTAATGTCGAAATTGTTTATTTTGTTCAAAAAAAAGCAATCCTTGCGTTGGACGTCATCTCGCACGACTATATCAAACGGAAATCGATCTCCCTCAAGAATCGAGATTTAGCGCGTTTCGAGCGATTCTGGCATCTTGGCTGGACATAAAAGTCCGTAAATTATTCATTTTATCGCAATGATCGAAATCCTCAGGTTTAACTGTCGTGTTGCACAATAGTATCGAACGTAACATCATCTACCGGGAGAATCGAGAAGTTCCGAGTTTCGACCGATTCTGTCAACTCAGCTCGACGTTACAGTGTCAGAATCATTCATTTTGTTCAAGAACTTCGATGTTCCCCGAGAATTGAGATCTTGAGCGTTTCAAGCGATTCTGGCATCTCGGCTGGACATTAAAGTATTAAAATAATTCACATTATCTCAAGAAGCAAGTTTCGTGAGTTAAACGTTGTGTTGCACAACAGCGTTGTTCGAAACATCGTCTACACCGAGAATCGGGAAGTCCCGTGTTTCGAGCGATTCTGGCATATTGGCTGTACATAGAAGTCCGTAAATTATTCATTTCATCGCAATAAAAAAAAGCCTCAAGTTAAACGTCGTGTTGCACAATAGCATCTTCTACACCGAGAATCGAGATCTGCCGAGTTTCGAGCAATTCTGTCAACTCAGCTCAACGTAATAGTTTTAGAATCATTGATTCCATTGGGAAACATGAAATTATTGCGTTGACCGTTGTATCGCACAGCGGTATGTAACGAAATTTCGATCTTCCTCGAGACTCGAAATTTCGCGTGTTTCGAGCGACTTTGACATCTCAGCTGGATATAATAGCGTCAAATACATTCATTGGATCTCAATAAACAGAATTCTTGAGTTAAACGTCGTGTTGCAAGACTGTATCGAACGAAACATCGTCTCCACCGAGAATCGAGATGTCCCGAGTTTTGAGTGATTCTGTTAACCCAGCTCGACGTAGTAATGTCGAAATTGTTGATTTTGTTCAAAAAAATGCAATCCTTGCGTTGGACGTCATCTAGCCCGACTGTATCAAACGGAAATCGATCTCCCTTAAGAATCGAGATTTAGCGCGTTTCGAGCGATTCTGGCATCTTGGCTGGACATAAAAGTCCGTAAATTATTCATTTTATCGCAATAAACGGAATCCCGTAGTTAAACGTCGTGTTGCACAATAGTATCGAACGAAACATCATCTACACCGAGAATCGAGATGTCCCGAGTCTCGAGCGATTCTGTTAACTCAGCTCGATGTAGAATCTTTCTAATCTTTCATTCTGTCCAGAAACATAATATTATTGCGTTGAACGTTGTGTCGCACGGATTCATGGAACGAAAATTCGATTTACCCGAAGAATCGAGATTCTGCGATTTCGAGCGGTTCTGGCATCTCGGCTGGAAATAAAAGTGTCAAGAACGAACGAATCAACGTCTACACCGAGAATCGAGGTGTCCCGAGTTTCGAGTGGTTCTGTCAACTCAGCTCGACGTAGAATCTTCAAAAATTTCCATTCTGTTTAAGAACATAAAATTCTTGCGTTGATCGTTGCGTCGCACGGATTCATCGAACGAAACTCCGATCTACCCGACGAATCGAGATTCCGCGATTTCGAGCAATTCTGGCAACTCGGGTGGATATTAAAGTATCAAGAATATTCCGTTTATCTTGAGACACAAGGCTCTTGCGTTGATTTCTGTCTTGCATGGCTGTATCGAACAAAACAACGTATACACCGACAATCGAGATGTCTTGAGTTTCGAGCGTTTCTAGCATCTCGGCTGGAGCTGTAAATTTCAAGGATATTCTATTCATCTAGTGTTACGTCCTGGGTCATTTCCCATAAATATTTATATATATATATCAATATGTTTGTTAATCATTATACCGGTTTCATCAATTTTTAACGTACAATGAACGGATTATTCAATATATCATAGAATACTACATAGTCGTCGCTTAAGCGAACTTCGACTGTAGGATCATAATAATAATAATATATATCATCAACAATAAAATATCACTTCACTTAAGAACATTCATGGTTAACATTTGATTAACTTTATTTCACATTTGGGTTCTAAATCCACGAACTATTTACTTTAACGGTCGATAACTAAACAACTACTCACGATAAAGAAAATCTGATAACACCATTAGAAGCAGAAAAAGGTTTAGAAGTTATAAAGGGCTAGTCATAAAAATGCTCTAGGACGTCCCGTTTACGAGATATTCGCGTTTCTTTAGAAAAACGCAGATGACGAGGTCGGACTTCCAACGCACGAGTAGTTTACCGTTAAAAGCCCACAAATAAAGACATTTGTACTTATTAGAATCATTATCGATTCTCTATGGGTAAATAGAGGAAATTCAAGGTATAACATTGTCAATAAATAATAATAGATTTGTTTTTTTTAGCATGTTATATTTGTTTTATATACCTAAATAGTAACACAATACAACATCAACAATTGAAAAGTATGATAATTATCAACAAGTAAATATTGTTAGAAGGCAAAACATATGTTAATCAAGGCAACAATGTGCAGAGCATATTAATAATGTTAACATAAACGTATATAATATACCACTAGTATAATAACAATTATAAGTCGCGGATCGAGAATAAATATCATATTACAAACCGAGCGCGGCACCGGATGAGGCCTAGACGCGGAGTCAGCATCGATAAGAATGTACCGTGCGACTTAGCCGATAACAAAGAAGCTGAATCTCTCGACTTACCGTGGGATGCTGCGTCAGCATCGGGCCTCATGGGCGACTGCCGAGCGCGTGGCCCCCACCATTGCAACAGCTACGGGCCCTCCTCCATCAGCGTTGCTCCGCATATAAATAGTCAGTACTCTTCTCGCCGCGCGAATTTTTGTTCCGGTATTACTTACACTATAACTTCCATCCGAAAGTCGGTCCGATAATTACGAGTATTATTTCGCGACGCGATTCTTAAATAATGTGTTTTACTCTTTCACATTCTTAGTGATTTGTGCAAAGATATATATATATATATATATACATATATACTTATTTGATTCAATTACTGGCGATTAAAAACGTGGCGATACCTGTCAGGGAACAGGCGGTGTTGTTTTGACCGATACAAAAATCGTTGCGGGTAACATCGTGTAGTGGTTAATCATTCAACATCTTGTTATAATAAACTATACGGTTCTTATCTTAGTGATATAATCTATCTAATAATTAACCATAGACAGTGTAACAGTGTTCTATTAAATAAACTAAACGCTCTTATTAAAACTTCGAGTGTGTTTTCATTTATCGGCGAGACCTCGAGTTAAGATCGTAAGCTGAAGGTAATCATAATATACATATATATATATATATATATTGTCGATTATTTCACACTCGTATTATAATTCCCATAACTCTTTAGATCGAGCCTTAGAATAAACGCTTATACACTGTGGAGCTCTCAGGCCTTCGGGTCCTTTCGTGCTCTCGGGTATTTTCCTGCAATTCCCTTATCTTGTGGAGCTCTCAGGCCTTCGGGTCCTTTCGTGCTCTCGGGTATTTTCCTGCAATTCCCTTATCTTGTGGAGCTCTCAGGCCTTCGGGTCCTTTCGTGCTCTCGGGTATTTTCCTGCAATTCCCTTATCTTGTGGAGCTCTCAGGCCTTCGGGTCCTTTCGTGCTCTCGGGTATTTTCCTGCAATTCCCTTATCTTGTGGAGCTCTCAGGCCTTCGGGTCCTTTCGTGCTCTCGGGTATTTTCCTGCAATTCCCTTATCTTGTGGAGCTCTCAGGCCTTCGGGTCCTTTCGTGCTCTCGGGTATTTTCCTGCAATTCCCTTATCTTGTGGAGCTCTCAGGCCTTCGGGTCCTTTCGTGCTCTCGGGTATTTTCCTGCAATTCCCTTATCTTGTGGAGCTCTCAGGCCTTCGTGTCCTTTTGTACTCTCGGATAAATCCGTGCCTTTCCAATTCATCACTCTGTGGAGCTCTCAGGCCTTCGGGTCCTTTTGTGCTCTCGAGCATCATAATTCATATGAGTGTGAACTTTTCGATAATCATCGTTTGACAACTCATTCATGAATGGGTCGTCGTCGCGCTGGAAAAAGTTTTCAAATTCGAAGGGCTATAGCCATAGCAGCCGGCAAACCCAAAACAAAACGAGGTCATCACCGGTCATCCTTAATAAGAATTAAAATTAGTGACGTTCACACTTGTGAGAGTTGGAGTCCGATTCAACGGCAATTACCGTTGATCGTGTCCGTGGTGCGCGTCAATTTCCACATTATAAAAACTTCTGGTAGTTGGATCCTGAAGAACCATCTATCTGTAACATCAGAAGCCGGAGACATACCGACGGAGGACATTCCACTCATCATCATAGATTAACCCAACAACCCTCTACGCTCAACAGCTCACACGCCTGCTCATCAGCATAAAGGGTAAGTCCTCATTATTTTCATTTATTCTTTTTTTTTTACGAGTCCAGTCTCGCTCTAATCCCTGACCAGCGCATTCCGGTCTAAACGAAGAGCAACAATATATGTACATTTCCGTCACTTATCGCCATATAACCGAACTACGTCATTAAGCGCCGTACAGAGTAAAATTTATTGAAATTTATAATTTGCGACGTAACACTAGAAAAACAATATCACAGCCTTCCACGTCATCTCGCAGAACTCCATCGACCCAGACATTTATCTACACCGAGAATCGAGATTTCTCGAGTTTCGAGCGATTCTGTCATCTCAGCTCGACGTAATAGTTATAGAATCATTAATTTTATTAGGAAACATAAAATCAATACGTTGACCGTTGTATCGCACAGCGGTATCTAACGAAATTTTGATCTACCTCGAGGCTCGAAATTTCACGTGTTTCGAGCGACTCTGACATCTCCGCCGGATATTAAAGTGTCAAATACATTCATTTGATCTTAATAAAGAAAATTCTTGGGTTAGACGTCGTGTTGCACAACTGTATCGAACGAAAAGTCGTCTACACCGAGGATTGAGATGCACCGAGTATCGAACGATTCTGTCAACTCAGCTCAACGTAATAGTGTCAAAATCATTCTTTTCTTTCAAAAACATGCAATCCCTGCGTTGAAAGTTGTCTGGCACGACTGTATCGGAAGAGACTTCGATTCGGCCTATGAATCGAGATTCCACGTGTTCCGAGCGGATATGGCACCTGGGCTGGACATAAAAGTGCTAAAATCATTCATGTTATCTGAAGAAGCAAGATTCTTAAGTTAAACGTTGTGTTGCACAACAGTGTCGTTCGAAACATCGTCTACACCGAGAATCGAAAAGTCCCGAGTTTCGAGCGATTCTGTCAACTCAGCTCGACGTCATAGTGTCAGAATCATTCATTTTGTTCAAGAACATAAAATTTTTCCGTTGGTCGTCGTATCGGAATGCTGTATCAAAAGAAACTTCGATCTACCTCGAGAATCGAGATTTCACGTGTTTCAAGCGATTCTGGCATCTCAGCTGGACATGAAGGTGTTGGAACCGTTTATTTTTACTGAATAAACGAAATTCTTAAGTTGAACGTCGTGTCGCAAAACTGTATTGAACGAAATATCGTCTCCACCAAGAATCGAGATGTCCCGAGTTTCGAGCGATTCTGTCAACTCAGCTCGACGTAATAGTTTCAGAATCATCGATTCCATTGGAAAACATGAAATTATTGCGTTGACCGTTGTATCGCACAGCGGTACGTAACGAAATTTCGATCTTCCTCGAGACTCGAAATTTCGCGTGTTTCGAGCGACTTTGACATCTCAGCTGGATATAATAGCGTCAAATACATTCATTGGATCTCAATAAACAGAATTCTTGAGTTAAACGTCGTGTTGAAAGACTGTATCGAACGAAACATCGTCTCCACCGAGAATCGAGATGTCCCGAGTTTTGAGTCATTCTGTTAACCCAGCTCGACGTAGTAATGTCGAAATTATTTATTTTGTTCAAAAAAATGCAATCCTTGCGTTGGACGTCATCTCGCACGACTATATCAAACGGAAATCGATCTCCCTCAAGAATCGAGATTTAGCGCGTTTCGAGCGATTCTGGCATCTTGGCTGGACATAAAAGTCCGTAAATTATTCATTTTATCGCAATGATCGAAATCCTCAGGTTTAACTGTCGTGTTGCACAATAGTATCGAACGTAACATCATCTACCCGGAGAATCGAGGAGTCCCGAGTTTCGACCGATTCTGTCAACTCAGCTCGACGTAGAATCTTCCAAAATTTCCATACTGTTTAAGAACATAAAATTCTTGCGTTGATCGTTGCGTCGCACGGATTCATCGAACGAAACTCCGATCTACCCGACGAATCGAGATTCCGCGATTTCGAGCAATTCTGGCATCTCGGGTGGATATTAAAGTATCAAGAATATTCCGTTTATCTGGAGACACAAGATTCTTGCGTTGATTTCTGTCTTGCATGGCTGTATCGAACAAAACAACGTATACACCGACAATTGAGATGTCTTGAGTTTCGAGCGTTTCTAGCATCTCGGCTGGAGCTGTAAATTTCAAGGATATTCTATTCATCTAGAAAAACAATATCACAGCCTTCCACGTCATCTCGCAGAACTCCATCGACCCAGACATTTATCTACACCGAGAATCGAGATTTCTCGAGTTTCGAGCGATTCTGTCATCTCAGCTCGACGTAATAGTTATAGAATCATTAATTTTATTAGGAAACATGAAATTAATGCGTTGACCGTTGTATCGCACAGCGGTATCTAACGAAATTTTGATCTACCTCGAGGCTCGAAATTTCACGTGTTTCGAGCGACTCTGACATCTCCGCCGGATATTAAAGTGTCAAATACATTCATTTGATCTTAATAAAGAAAATTCTTGGGTTAGACGTCGTGTTGCACAACTGTATCGAACGAAAAGTCGTCTACACCGAGGATTGAGATGCACCGAGTATCGAACGATTCTGTCAACTCAGCTCAACGTAATAGTGTCAAAATCATTCTTTTCTTTCAAAAACATGCAATCCCTGCGTTAAAAGTTGTCTGGCACGACTGTATCGGAAGAGACTTCGATTCGGCCTATGAATCGAGATTCCACGTGTTCCGAGCGGATATGGCACCTGGGCTGGACATAAAAGTGCTAAAATCATTCATGTTATCTGAAGAAGCGAGATTCTTAAGTTAAACGTTGTGTTGCACAACAGTGTCGTTCGAAACATCGTCTACACCGAGAATCGAAAAGTCCCGAGTTTCGAGCGATTCTGTCAACTCAGCTCGTCGTCATAGTGTCAGAATCATTTATTTTGTTCAAGAACATAAAATTTTTCCGTTGGTCGTCGTATCGGAATGCTGTATCAAAAGAAACTTCGATCTACCTCGAGAATCGAGATTTCACGTGTTTCAAGCGATTCTGGCATCTCAGCTGGACATGAAGGTGTTGGAACCGTTTATTTTTACTGAATAAACGAAATTCTTAAGTTGAACGTCGTGTCGCAAGACTGTATTGAACGAAATATCGTCTCCACCAAGAATCGAGATGTCCCGAGTTTCGAGCGATTCTGTCAACTCAGCTCGACGTAATAGTTTCAGAATCATTGATTCCATTGGAAAACATGAAATTATTGCGTTGACCGTTGTATCGCACAGCGGTATGTAACAAAATTTCGATCTTCCTCGAGACTCGAAATTTCGCGTGTTTCGAGCGACTTTGACATCTCAGCTGGATATAATAGCGTCAAATACATTCATTGGATCTCAATAAACAGAATTCTTGAGTTAAACGTCGTGTTGCAAGACTGTATCGAACGAAACATCGTCTCCACCGAGAATCGAGATGTCCCGAGTTTTGAGTCATTCTGTTAACCCAGCTCGACGTAGTAATGTCGAAATTGTTTATTTTGTTCAAAAATATGCAATCCTTGCGTTGGACGTCATCTCGCACGACTATATCAAACGGAAATCGATCTCCCTCAAGAATCGAGATTTAGCGCGTTTCGAGCGATTCTGGCATCTTGGCTGGACATAAAAGTCCGTAAATTATTCATTTTATCGCAATGATCGAAATCCTCAGGTTTAACTGTCGTGTTGCACAATAGTATCGAACGTAACATCATCTACCCGGAGAATCGAGGAGTCCCGAGTTTCGACCGATTCTGTCAACTCAGCTCGACGTTACAGTGTCAGAATCATTCATTTTGTTCAAGAACTTCGATGTTCCCCGAGAATTGAGATCTTGAGTGTTTCAAGCGATTCTGGCATCTCGGCTGGACATTAAAGTGTTAAAATAATTCACATTATCTCAAGAAGCAAGATTCGTGAGTTAAACGTTGTGTTGCACTACAGCGTTGTTCGAAACATCGTCTACACCGAGAATCGGGAAGTCCCGTGTTTCGAGCGATTCTGGCATCTTGGCTGTACATAGAAGTCCGTAAATTATTCATTTTATCGCAATAAAAAAAAGCCTCAAGTTTAACGTCGTGTTGCACAATAGCATCTTCTACACCGAGAATCGAGATCTGCCGAGTTTCGAGCAATTCTGTCGACTCAGCTCGACGTAATAGTTTTAGAATCATTGATTCCATTGGAAAACATGAAATTATTGCGTTGACCGTTGTATCGCACAGCGGTATGTAACGAAACTTCGATCTTTCTCGAGACTCGAAATTTCGCGTGTTTCGAGCGACTTTGACATCTCAGCTGGATATAATAGCGTCAAATACATTCATTGGATCTCAATAAACAGAATTCTTGAGTTAAACGTCGTGTTGCAAGACTGTATCGAACGAAACATCGTCTCACCGAGAATCGAGATGTCCCGAGTTTTGAGTGATTCTGTTAACCCAGCTCGACGTAGTAATGTCGAAATTGTTTATTTTGTTCAAAAAAATGCAATCCTTGCGTTGGACGTCATCTCGCACGACTATATCAAACGGAAATCGATCTCCCTCAAGAATCGAGATTTAGCGCGTTTCGAGCGATTCTGGCATCTTGGCTGGACATAAAAATCCGTAAATTATTCATTTTATCGCAATGATCGAAATCCTCAGGTTTAACTGTCGTGTTGCACAATAGTATCGAACGTAACATCATCTACCGGGAGAATCGAGGAGTCCCGAGTTTCGACTGATTCTGTCAACTCAGCTCGACGTTACAGTGTCAGAATCATTCATTTTGTTCAAGAACTTCGATGTTCCCCGAGAATTGAGATCTTGAGTGTTTCAAGCGATTCTAGCATCTCGGCTGGACATTAAAGTGTCAAAATAATTCACATTATCTCAAGAAGCAAGTTTCGTGAGTTAAACGTTGTGTTGCACAACAGCGTTGTTCGAAACATCGTCTACACCGAGAATCGGGAAGTCCCGTGTTTCGAGCGATTCTGGCATATTGGCTGTACATAGAAGTCCGTAAATTATTCATTTCATCGCAATAAAAAAAAGCCTCAAGTTAAACGTCGTGTTGCACAATAGCATCTTCTACACCGAGAATCGAGATCTGCCGAGTTTCGAGCAATTCTGTCAACTCAGCTCGACGTAATAGTTTTAGAATCATTGATTCCATTGGAAAACTTGAAATTATTGCGTTGACCGTTGTATCACACAGCGGTATGTAACGAAATTTGAATCTTCCTCGAGACTCGAAATTTCGCGTGTTTCGAGCGACTTTGACATCTCAGCTGGATATAATAGCGTCAAATACATTCATTGAATCTCAATAAACAGAATTCTTGAGTTAAACGTCGTGTTGCAAGACTGTATCGAACGAAACATCGTCTCCACCGAGAATCGAGATGTCCCGAGTTTTGAGTGATTCTGTTAACCCAGCTCGACGTAGTAATGTCGAAATTGTTTATTTTGTTCAAAAAAATGCAATCCTTGCGTTGGACGTCATCTCGCACGACTATATCAAACGGAAATCGATCTCCCTCAAGAATCGAGGTTTAGCGCGTTTCGAGCGATTCTGGCATCTTGGCTGGACATAAAAGTCCGTAAATTATTCATTTTATCGCAATGATCGAAATCCTCAGGTTTAACTGTCGTGTTGCACAATAGTATCGAACGTAACATCATCTACCGGGAGAATCGAGGAGTTCCGAGTTTCGACCGATTCTGTCAACTCAGCTCGACGTTACAGTGTCAGAATCATTCATTTTGTTCAAAAACTTCGATGTTCCCCGAGAATTGAGATCTTGAGCGTTTCAAGCGATTCTGGCATCTCGGCTGGACATTAAAGTATTAAAATAATTCACATTATCTCAAGAAGCAAGTTTCGTGAGTTAAACGTTGTGTTGCACAACAGCGTTGTTCGAAACATCGTCTACACCGAGAATCGGGAAGTCCCGTGTTTCGAGCGATTCTGGCATATTGGCTGTACATAGAAGTCCGTAAATTATTCATTTCATCGCAATAAAAAAAAGCCTCAAGTTAAACGTCGTGTTGCACAATAGCATCTTCTACACCGAGAATCGAGATCTGCCGAGTTTCGAGCAATTCTGTCAACTCAGCTCAACGTAATAGTTTTAGAATCATTGATTCCATTGGGAAACATGAAATTATTGCGTTGACCGTTGTATCGCACAGCGGTATGTAACGAAATTTCGATCTTCCTCGAGACTCGGAATTTCGCGTGTTTCGAGCGACTTTGACATCTCAGCTGGATATAATAGCGTCAAATACATTCATTGGATCTCAATAAACAGAATTCTTGAGTTAAACGTCGTGTTGCAAGACTGTATCGAACGAAACATCGTCTCCACCGAGAATCGAGATGTCCCGAGTTTTGAGTGATTCTGTTAACCCAGCTCGACGTAGTAATGTCGAAATTGTTGATTTTGTTCAAAAAAATGCAATCCTTGCGTTGGACGTCATCTAGCCCGACTGTATCAAACGGAAATCGATCTCCCTTAAGAATCGAGATTTAGCGCGTTTCGAGCGATTCTGGCATCTTGGCTGGACATAAAAGTCCGTAAATTATTCATTTTATCGCAATAAACGGAATCCCGTAGTTAAACGTCGTGTTGCACAATAGTATCGAACGAAACATCATCTACACCGAGAATCGAGATGTCCCGAGTCTCGAGCGATTCTGTTAACTCAGCTCGATGTAGAATCTTTCTAATCTTTCATTCTGTCCAGAAACATAATATTATTGCGTTGAACGTTGTGTCGCACGGATTCATGGAACGAAAATTCGATTTACCCGGAGAATCGAGATTCTGCGATTTCGAGCGGTTCTGGCATCTCGGCTGGAAATAAAAGTGTCAAGAACGAACGAATCAACGTCTACACCGAGAATCGAGGTGTCCCGAGTTTCGAGTGATTCTGTCAACTCAGCTCGACGTAGAATCTTCAAAAATTTCCATTCTGTTTAAGAACATAAAATTCTTGCGTTGATCGTTGCGTCGCACGGATTCATCGAACGAAACTCCGATCTACCCGACGAATCGAGATTCCGCGATTTCGAGCAATTCTGGAAACTCGGGTGGATATTAAAGTATCAAGAATATTCCATTTATCTGGAGACACAAGATTCTTGCGTTGATTTCTGTCTTGCATGGCTGTATCGAACAAAACAACGTATACACCGACAATCGAGATGTCTTGAGTTTCGAGCGTTTCTAGCATCTCGGCTGGAGCTGTAAATTTCAAGGATATTCTATTCATCTAGAAAAACAATATCACAGCCTTCCACGTCATCTCGCAGAACTCCATCGACCCAGACATTTATCTACACCGAGAATCGAGATTTCTCGAGTTTCGAGCGATTCTGTCATCTCAGCTCGACGTAATAGTTATAGAATCATTAATTTTATTAGGAAACATGAAATTAATGCGTTGACCGTTGTATCGCACAGCGGTATCTAACGAAATTTTGATCTACCTCGAGGCTCGAAATTTCACGTGTTTCGAGCGACTCTGACATCTCCGCCGGATATTAAAGTGTCAAATACATTCATTTGATCTTAATAAAGAAAATTCTTGGGTTAGACGTCGTGTTGCACAACTGTATCGAACGAAAAGTCGTCTACACCGAGGATTGAGATGCACCGAGTATCGAACGATTCTGTCAACTCAGCTCAACGTAATAGTGTCAAAATCATTCTTTTCTTTCAAAAACATGCAATCCCTGCGTTGAAAGTTGTCTGGCACGACTGTATCGGAAGAGACTTCGATTCGGCCTATGAATCGAGATTCCACGTGTTCCGAGCGGATATGGCACCTGGGCTGGACATAAAAGTGCTGAAATCATTCATGTTATCTGAAGAAGCAAGATTCTTAAGTTAAACGTTGTGTTGCACAACAGTGTCGTTCGAAACATCGTCTACACCGAGAATCGAGAAGTCCCGAGTTTCGAGCGATTCTGTCAACTCAGCTCGACGTCATAGTGTCAGAATCATTTGTTTTGTTCAAGAACATAAAATTTTTCCGTTGCTCGTCGTATCGGAATGCTGTATCAAAAGAAACTTCGATCTACCTCGAGAATCGAGATTTCACGTGTTTCTAGCGATTCTGGCATCTCGGCTGGACATGAAGATGTCGGAACCGTTTATTTTTACTGAATAAACGAAATTCTTGAGTTGAACGTCGTGTCGCAAGACTGTATTGAACGAAATATCGTCTCCACCAAGAATCGAGATGTCCCGAGTTTCGAGCAATTCTGTCAACTCAGCTCGACGTAATAGTTTCAGAATCATTGATTCCATTGGAAAACATGAAATTATTGCGTTGACCGTTGTATCGCACAGCGGTATGTAACGAAATTTCGATCTTCCTCGAGACTCGAAATTTCGCGTGTTTCGAGCGACTTTGACATCTCAGCTGGATATAATAGCGTCAAATACATTCATTGGATCTCAATAAACAGAATTCTTGAGTTAACCGTCGTGTTGCAAGACTGTATCGAACGAAACATCGTCTCCACCGAGAATCGAGATGTCCCGAGTTTTGAGTGATTCTGTTAACCCAGCTCGACGTAGTAATGTCAAAATTGTTTATTTTGTTCAAAAAAATGCAATCCTTGCGTTGGACGTCATCTAGCCCGACTGTATCAAACGGAAATCGATCTCCCTCAAGAATCGAGATTTAGCGCGTTTCGAGCGATTCTGGCATCTTGGCTGGACATAAAAGTCCGTAAATTATTCATTTTATCGCA
Organism: Tromatobia lineatoria; assembly: GCA_949699805.1. Lineage (NCBI taxonomy): Eukaryota > Metazoa > Arthropoda > Insecta > Hymenoptera > Ichneumonidae > Tromatobia > Tromatobia lineatoria. The sequence continues at coordinate 5,645,938 of OX453049.1, read as the reverse complement.
ATAAACGGAATCCTGTAGTTAAACGTCGTGTTGCACAATAGTATCGAACGAAACATCATCTACACCGAGAATCGAGATGTCCCGAGTCTCGAGCGATTCTGTTAACTCAGCTCGATGTAGAATCTTTCTACTCTTTCATTCTGTCCAGAAACATAATATTATTGCGTTGATCGTTGCGTCGCACGGATTCATCGAACGAAACTCCGATCTACTCGACGAATCGAGATTCCACGATTTCGAGCAATTCTGGCATCTCGGGTGGATATTAAAGTATCAAGAATATTCCGTTTATCTGGAGACACAAGATTCTTGCGTTGATTTCCGTCTTGCATGGCTGTATCGAACAAAACAATGTACACACCGACAATCGAGATGTCTTGAGTTTCGAGCGTTTCTAGCATCTCGGCTGGAGCTGTAAATTTCAAGGATATTCTATTCATCTAGAAAAACAATATCACAGCCTTCCACGTCATCTCGCAGAACTCCATCGACCCAGACATTTATCTACACCGAGAATCGAGATTTCTCGAGTTTCGAGCGATTCTGTCATCTCAGCTCGACGTAATAGTTATAGAATCATTAATTTTATTAGAAAACATAAAATTAATGCGTTGAACG